>NC_061169.1:14179737-14194737 GCF_022113875.1 Hydra vulgaris
ATATATATATATATATATATATATATATATATATATATATATATATATATATATATATAAATGTTTGTATGTATATAATATATATGTATATATAACTCCTGATAAGTCGTAACCTTTAAGTGTCCGAGCAAATACTGGAAGTTTAACTTTTTAAAGGTTTGAGTTATCAGAAGTTTACTGTGTATATATCGATGGCATAGTGCACAGATGTGGTAAGTGCAAGATTAAAAACTGTTGAAGCTGTCATTTGCACGCGTAATTATAATATAAAGAAATTTTGTATTTACCACATATTGTCATTTATTAGACTCTTTATCGTTTATCGTACACATACCATATTTATGCACGATCAACTATAAATAAAAACAGGATTTTCTGCGTACTTATCTCAATTTGAACAAAATTTGTACTTACCATATCTGTGCACTAAAATGGTATACTAAAAACAAATGTTTTCATTGATTTTTGAATAAGACAAATTTAATCAACTATTACTTCCTAAACTTTTTTCCAGTCATTTTGTTATTTACTTCTTTGCGTAGGCGATGAAAGTGTATTTTTTGAGTAATTTTTTGAAATAACTTTAATCAGTGAAAATAAATGCTTATAAGTTAAAGACGAATCAAGCATATGATGAGTTCTGTGAATACTTTTGATAAATCAACTGATCTCAAAACAACACTTGCATTTACATTTTTAATTCCTATATCATTAGACAGGGTAATATTTGTTGATGTAAGAAACCTTTGGAAACATCTTTCTGTTCCTTCGCATACCAAAACAACACTTTTGCTTGGTTTAACTAAACCTCCTTTAGAGAATTTGTTCTTAATAAAATGTAACATACATATGTTACATCTTTACATACTATGTATGTGTTAAACTGTCTATAATTATCCTTTAAACTTTGAGGAATAATTATTCACAGTTGAGTTTGACAATGACTTCTAAGTCATTGAGAGATCATTTTTTACTTTAGAATATAAATATTGTTTTATATTTTCACTGATTATTGAGTCCAGAAAGTTAATGCATTAAATAATAAAATGACTTTTATAATCCTAGAAGGAATCTCTAAGTTGTGTGTACTCACAGTTCTCAGCTAATAGTTCATACAGCGTTTGTACAATAATGTTTCTGCCTACAAAACTCATGATTTTAAAATTCTTTAAAGATTGTAGGTAGACAACGTTGCTGCTTACCATACAGTTGTGTTATTAACCTTCTAGCACACAGCATTGGATAAATAAGAACTAAAAGGTACATAAATTATAAACCTTATTTAAAAAGTGTATACTAGCTGAATATTTTAATAATTAGGAATCAAATAAATTTATTTTGCCATCTTATTTTCTTTAAAAAATAGTTTCCTTTTCTTATTCGGTCAGAATTTTTATACGACTCAAACCGCTAACAGTTCTAACCGACGCCATCTTGGTAGGCCAAAATTGGCTTCAACTTTTTTTACGAAAAACAATAGAATACGCTATCCAGTTATTATTTTGAGATCAGTGGGGTGAACCACTGAACTGTGTGTAATCAGTTCAGTGGTTCAAATCGAGTTTTACTATAGCAGCAATGAGCCGCTTTATTATATATGATCAGTTTGTGCATACATTGAATATAGTTAATTTATGAAAATCATTACTTTAACGACGAAAATGTTAAGTTTCAAAACAATTTGAGTATATTGGTTTCCCTCAGAATAAATGGCATCATTCTGAAAACGTTGCACGCAACTTTTCAGGATGACCACTTAAATTTGAAAATGAAGCTCCATGACTTTCATTAACTTTTGTAATAAACCACTTAATGATTCCATACTTGCCATGCTCTGAGCACTAGTTAAACAGTTCCGTAAGTGCCTGAGAAAATTTTTTCTTTTACTCTCCAATTTGCACTGCCAGATTTTTTCAAAACTATATATATACACATAAAGACTTAAAAGCGATTACATGAAGTTTTTTATCCCGTCCCGCTATACCGGGATAATTTTTCTGCCGAGAGTCCCGCTTTAACAACAGGGAAACTCGTTTGAAAGGGACATTTATTTCTCATGTAATTGTGTTATCTCGCCTAAACGAGATGATTTTCTCCTAACACGCATGCGTTAATGCAACTCGATAATTTTAAAAATGGCTAGAAAACATTTAGATGGAATGATGAAATGGTAATTGACCTATTAAAATGTCTAAAACTATACAAATCAAATATGGAATATATTGGAAAAGACTTTGATAGTGATAGACCTGCGCAGTACACTTTTTTACGAAAAGAAATGGCTGGTAAATATGAAAATAAGTTTGTTAACTTCGTTGGACCTACATGTGTTCCAAGTCTTGTATGAACAAATGAAATGTTAGAAAATGAAATTGATGAAATAAAAGAAAATATCAAAGAAAAAAGCAGATTAGTAAAAGTTGGCTACCATCGAATCCTTGAAAAGGTAAAAGAAATAAGACAAAAATTTACCTCAGCAGTATTAAAAGGAAGTCGAAGTGGCAGTGGCAGAATTATTTTAGAGCACTTTGATTTGTTACGAGAAATATACAGTGGTTCAGCATCGATAAAATCTTTAAATTCAGGAATTGATACGACTTTAGTGAACAATAATTTATCTTCACCGAATGAAAGGTTAATAGATAATATTTCTGTGGAAAAAGAAACTGATATTGATAAAAACAATGTTGATTTTACCAGTACTTCATTATCTTGTAAAAAAGAAAAAATAAAGCAGATTTGTCTATATTGATTGATGAAAAAAGAAAACATATTTTAAAAAAATTAAGTGCTAAGCAACGTGATGCTTTGCTATTAAAAGAAGCAAAAGAAGATATAGAATTACGTAAAGAAGTTGTTAATGCCATAAAAGAATCAAACCAAACTTTTTCTGATGCAATGAGAAGTATTGGTGAGTCGATGAAACTTTTAACGGAAAGCATGAAAACCTCAGTTCAGTTTTTAGGACAAGGATATAGTAGCTCACCAGCTTACTTTCATACACAAAGAGCTTACTTACCCTCATCAGAACAGTTTTTTGACCATCCTAGTACCCGATACAATTCTTACTTAATTAAAAATAATCAAGAAGAACAATCTAAAAGTTTTGACAGACAATAGCGTAGTATTTGTTTAATGTAATAAGTAATGAATAATGGGAAAAAAAAATTTATCTTACTTTAAATATCTTATTTTATCTTAAAAGTTATACAAAATATTGAGTTTACTAAACTAGAAACAAAGAATATACTATTTTTTCAAAAAACAGTTGTGTTTTGCTTTGATATTTTATTGTAGTTACTATTGTATTTTTTTTTTTATATTGAGTTATTATTGCATCCAGAAATATACTGTGTTATTACTTCTCTTATTAATGATCCTTCATCTGTGTTGCAAGAATAAATAGAATCAACTTTGTCAGAGTTAATATTTTCTTTAAGGGGCAACTACCCTCACATTTTTTTAAAAATTTGATTTTTTTTTTTTTTAATAATTTTAGACCAAAATTTTATGCAGATTTTGAATCTGCAAAAAAAATCAAACATTTTTTTATAAATTTTTGTTTAATTTATGTTTTTTTGAACTCAAGTAAAAAATATTTGCATAGCAACGCGTTGCTATGGGGGCGAATATTTTGTTTGTGAACATATCCTGGAGTACTGTTTCAAATATATGCTTTGGTTTATATCTTCTTTGCTAATTAATATTCTGTTCCTTATTATATGCCATTTATAATTGCTACTTTAATACGATTTTATCAAGTTATCAAAGCTAATTTATATAACGGCAGAAATTAAAAAATATGACAAAACCTACTGATTTGGGTGTTATTTTGAACAAAAATTTTAATGATAGAGTAAAGCAGAGAACAAATTACTATAAAAAAAGAAGAGGATTTATGGTGAAGAAAAATAAAAATGCATGTAATGTAAGTGAATGTGACTCTATTGAAAGAAATATTTTGGGCGCATCAGCTAAAAAAGTAAAAGTTGTTACAAATGTACCAAGTAAAAACATTAAAAGAATTACTGGTGATGGGGATAGTAAATTCCATCTTTCTATCAAAGATATATACCCAAATATGGAGGTAAAAAAGTTGGAGTGTGTAGGACATTACCAAAAACGAGTTGGTACTCGCTCACGCAAGTTAAAAAAAAATGTTAAGGGTCTAGGTGGTCGTGGTCGACTAACCAATGCAGTTATTGATCGCTTGCAAAAAATTTTTGGTGTAGCTATCCGGAGCAATACAAATGATCTGAATAAAATGAAACAAGCAGTATTAGCTAGCCTTTTCCATGTAGCTTCTTCTAAGGAAAATAACTATCATATTTACTGCCCGACTGGAGGTGATAGTTGGTGTAAGTTTAACATTGATAAAGCAAAGTCTACTTCCATATACAAACCTGGACCAGGAATTCCTGTGGATATTATTCACAAAATCAAGCCAATATATGCTGATTTAAGTAAAGATTCTGAATTAGTAAAGTGTCTTCATGGCAAAACCCAGAAAAAAATCTTGAAAAGTATACATGCTATCATGATGAAATTTTCAGGGATCGTTCATTTTACCAATGTTTATGATATGAGCGGAGTAGAATTTCTCATATGACTTAAAATTTTGAGTTTTTTAGTTTTTTTCTTTGTATTTTGACCTTTTTTTTAATAATCTAATTTGACTGTAGCTTTTTATCAAAAAAAAATTTTTATTTAAAAACCTGCTTCGCTCATATCACAAATTTACATATTTAGAACAGTTCTACAAAATATCATTGACACTCCTTTACTCATAATTCTTATTTTTTTTACGGCGTAAACACAGTTTTTGTAGGGTTTTTAGCTATTTTTTTGAGTTGCCATAGCAACGAGCTACCATTTTATGTATTTTTAATGTCAGTATAATATTTACTATATGACTAAAGAAAAAGTTACTTTATATGTGTTGTTTTGAAATTTGAGGGTAGTTGCCCCTTAATATTATTTATGAAAACTTCTTCGTCTACTGTTATACATTTTTCTTCACAAAAGTTATGTAGAACAAAACAGGCATATATAACAGTGGGTATATTCTCTAGTTTGAGGTCAATTTTTTTCTTAAGTATTGTCCATCGTGCTTTAAGGCGACCAAAAGCACGTTCTATTTGATTTCTTGCAGTTCGAGGTATTGAAAACTACTTGATTGTTATTTTGGCACTGTAAATACTCTTTTAAGCAGAAAGTTGAAAGAGGATATGCTGAATCACCTATTACATAGCATGGAACTTTGCAAAAGCCTGGCAGCAATTCTCGATAAGTTGTAGGTATACTGTTCGAAATCATTCTTAAGTTAAATGTTGAATTAGAAAACACTTTAGCATCATGAAGTGATCCAGGCCATTTGCAGTCGACATCCATAAAAATACCTTGTGAGTCACAAATTGCTTGAACAGATAGAGTGAAATCCTTTGTAATTTAAGTAGTCTTGTGAAGATTCTAAAGGTCTTTGTATTGGAATATGAGTTCCATCAACAAAACCAAAAGCTTGAGGCATGTTAAATTTTGTTTCCATTTCTAAAATTTTGTTTTCTATTTGTTTTGTTTTTAAGAAGAAAAAGTATTTTTGGTCCAAGGTGATATGTAATGGCCTCACAAACTTCTAATACTACATTAGACACTGTGCATTGATGTATACCAAACGCATTAGCAGTCATCCATAGAGACCCCGTATCTTTTAAATAATATAAACAGCATGCAATTTTTCTTCAATGCTAAGTGCCCTATAGAATTGCTACTAGAATTGATTAAGGGTCGCAAGTAATTAGCTAGTTCCATCACATGTTCTTAAGACATCCGAAAATTTAGTTTTTAATTATTTTCAGTAGTAACATTGTTAAACAGATTAAACCAAAAAGTTTCGGCACTTCCTGGTTTAATCCATATGCTACGGGGCATTCGCCTTGAACGTTTTTCCACAGCATTACTAATTCCTTGTAAGAAATAACTTCTTTAGCGTAAGGAGGTTACAAAAATGTTAAATCGTCTTTGTTTTATTAATTATGCAAGAGTAAGATCTATCTGCTGTAGATTAAGTGAAACAATCATTGTATTTAATATCTTTAGCGATTTTTCGGCCGTATTTTATTTATACTTTAAGCGAAATACAGGAATTTTTTTACTGGAGGGAAGTTTTTATCTCAGCAAAGCGGGACAAATTTCTTTATGTAACCAGGCCCTTAACATGAGTTCCCACTAGTTCGTTTTTCACGGGAACGGGAAAAATAATCACATAAGCATGTGTTTTAATTAATTTAAAATAAGTTTTTTAATAATTTAATTAATTTAATAAGTTTTAATTTGTCAGAAAACTGTGATTATTTTTCCCTTTCCTTCCCGTTCCCGTAGAAAAACGGATGAGAACACACCTTTAGACAAAACTTTTCGTTGCATACCATAGCGTTCTCTACTACAGGCCTATTCATCGCGCAACCGGATTTTTTTGTGGAGGCCTACTTTTTTTTCCACGTTCAGACAAGATACAATGTCATGTCGTTTATGACAAACATTTAAATAATGGAATATAATACAATGTTAATAAACTTATATAATTTAAACATGGAGTTGCAGATATAATTTAAAGCAAATAATATATTTATAAAGTTTAGATTAAATCATCATGCCAAATAAATGTTGTGTGTATGCTTGTCACACCAACTATCAAAGTGAAAAAAACAAAATATCTAGTGAAGTTAATAAAATATCATTGTATCGGTTTCCAAGTGATAACGTTGAACGTGAAAAATGGATAAAAGCTATTCCAAACTCTAATTTGGTTGTTACCAAGTATACTGTTATCTGTGAGTTACACTGGCCTCCAAATTTTGATACAGTTATAGTGCGTGGAGCAAAACGTCGACCAAAAAATCCTCCTTCTGTTTGGCTAGGAATACCTTTATCTCAAATTCCAACTGGTTATCCAACTGAAAGATCTACCAAAAGATCTTTAAGTGGCATTAGAAGTATAATAGATGATGAGCTAGATACATTTCTTAAAAGGGATAAAGCTACTTTTTGTGACATTAAAAACAAGTTTATTGATAGCAGTGATCACCAATATCCAGTTATATCGTTTATGGTTGATGGCTATGTTGTTATACAATCTTTGCAATTTTTTAATGGAATACCTTTTTTTGTACTTAAAATTTATGAAAATCTTACCTTTGAAACATTTCATTATGGGATTAAGTGTCACATTTCTAGCTTAACAGTAAATCGAATCTTAACTGTTGACTCCTGGTCTAAGTTTGATGAGATACTTCGTTTTTTAGGCTCTTTGAAAATTGATCATAAAAAAGAAGTAATTATGCAACATGTTTCAGTTATGGGACCAAAATTAGTTGGAGATAAACTTTATACACCTGAAATACTTATACGCTCTTTTGTATATTTCTTAACATCAAGGGCATTATATAATCGCTTAAGAAATGATTATCAACTTCCATCTATTTCAACACTGACTCGAATTACTTCAAAAATTTCTAATATTAATGAAAACAAATTTATTTATTCAATTTTTAACTCTCTTCCGGATAAGCAGAAATTATGTATCATACTATATGATGAAATATATGTTAAAAAAGGTTTGCTTTACCATGGTGGAACTATTTTTGGTAGATCGGAGGATAACCCAGTGGAATTGTCCAAAACATTGTTAGGGATTATGGCTGTTTGTTTAAATGGGGGTCCAAAGGTGTTAATTAAAATGATACCAATATCAAAATTACGATCTGAATTTTTGTTTGAACAGATTAATTTAACTAGTCAAATAATTGATTCAGTCAGTACAAATGTAAAAGCTATTATATGTGATTGGAATCGTGTCAATCAGGCTTTTTTTAAAATGTACACATTCATTCCGGGAAAACCATGGTTAACAGTAGATGGAAAGTATTTACTTTATGATTTTGTACACCTCATAAAAAATATTTGTAATCTTTGGTTAACTGAAAAAACTCAGGAATTAATATTTGACGATAACGGAGTAACCAGGATTGCAAAATGGACTCATTTAAAGCAGCTTTACAATGCAGAATCCAGAAGCTTTCTAAAGTTATCTGACCTGAATGAAACTTCTATTTCTCCTAAACCTGTTGAACGACAGTGTGTATTAACAGTTTTAAGAGTATTTTCAAAAAAAACTTATGCTGCTCTTTTGCAACATCCTGAAATGATTCATATTGATGTTAACGACACTGCTATATTTATTAATAAAGTTATTATTTGGTGGAAAGTTTTAAATGTCAAAGCCATTGGTGCTGATACAAGGCATAATGATCCTTTGCAGGCTGTCATCAACAATCCTAATGACAATCGTTTAAATTTAATACTACAATTTGGTGATATGGCACTTAAAATGGCAGGTCCCAAAGGTAAGCGTATTAAACAGCTTTCTAAAGATACTGCAACTTGTATACATCAAACTTGTTATGGACTAGTAGATTTATGTAGATATTTACTTAACACTACGCAAAACTATGTACTTCTTGGTCAATTTACTTCAGATCACCTGGAAAAAGAATATAGTATACTTCGTCAAGGTTCTGGTGGTACATATTTTCTTAGTGTTCAACAAGTTATTGAAAAATTACGTATCAAACATGCATCTTTACTTTTGAAGTTAAATGTAGATATTGACAATTTTAATGTGAAGTCTGGTCATCAATGTGCGTTATGTGATTACAAATTGTCTGAAGACTGCTGCGAAATTCTTGATAACTTGCAAGATCTAGAATCTTCTATTGCTGATGATGTTAAAATGTCACTTATTCACATTGCTGGTTATGTTACACGAAATGATAAAGAACAAACTGATTATGAACTTTTAGATCAAACAACGTTCTATTATCAGAAATGTGGTCAGTTTTCTAAATTTTTGGATCGTGGTGGATTAAAAATTCCAACTGATAATTCATGCCAATGGACATTTTTTTGTTTTGTAGTTTTTCAAATAGTTAAAGATCATGTATAACGAAAATCTTTAAGTAGTATTTTTATGATTATATCAGACTATTATTTATTGGATATGGAAGAACATCATTGTGTAATATTGAGCAACATTTTTTTAAAAAATTTATGTACCACTGTCACTCCAAGATCTGGCAAAGAACCTGCACTAAAGTTATTAAAAATCTCTTAAAAGTCTACTTAGTTGTCTACTGTTTATAATATATTCAGTATACTTTTTTATAAAAGATTTATAAAAGTTTCATATATTAGTTGTTGTTTTTTTCAGATTTTTTTAACAATTTTAATCAAAATTTATCTAATATTTTAACATATTTACTCAATATAAGAAAATATCAATTTTGTATTTAGCTGTTAAAGCCAAAACTAAAGGTGAAATAATATAATTATGTAAATGTGTGAAATTTGAGAAAATTTCTTTGCCTTTTATTTACATTGTTTATTACTTAATATTAATTTTCTTTTTTCATCAAAAAAAATTATTAGGCTATACAGAAAATTAACATTACTTTTTAGTTTTAAAATTACGAAGTTATTATCTTTTTTGCCGTAAAAAAGTAGGCCTCCACAAAAAAATCCGGTTGCGCGATGAATAGGCCTGTAGTAGAGAACGCTATGTTGCATACAAATCAAACAGAAAGAAATTTTCGTAGAAATTAAAAAAAAATTATCTATTTGCAATCATATCATTTTTCTTTTTTCGATTATTTTTAACCACCTATGGTTGAACTTACAGAACTCGAGTCAACCGTTATTGATAGTATCATCTATGGCTATGCATGTGTATCAATTATAGGGCATAGGGCTTAGAGATGCGGATGGGCATTACAGAGTATATAAAAGACAAAATTAATAAATAATTTATTTTTTGGCAGTTTTGGTTCCTTTTTTTGCAGGTTTTTTAGGACCTGCAACCTTTCTTTTATTGTTGACAACTTTATCTTTGGCTGCTGCCCTCCTTTCATGGGCTATAATAGCAGCTCGTTTTGTAACTAAAGCTAGAGGATTAAGTCGACCCATCACTTGAGCATTTCTCAGAGGGTTCTTTTTAATAACAGCTCTTCTAGCTTTAGGGAGAGCAGGTCTCACAACTGATTGAATTTCATCAGAATTAATAATTCGAGCAAGATCAGGCATTGTCATCTTGGCTCTTGGAAGACTAAATAATAAAATTTTAGCATGACTAAGTTAAACAATATTATAAAATATATATTTTTAGAAAAAATTCATAGAATTAAATGACAGACTTGTAAACAGTGCACCGCTATGAAATACTAATAATCCTGACCAAAGCTGTCCTAATTCTTACAGTCATTTAATAAATAA
The DNA here is from genome assembly GCF_022113875.1 of Hydra vulgaris. Taxonomy (NCBI): domain Eukaryota; kingdom Metazoa; phylum Cnidaria; class Hydrozoa; order Anthoathecata; family Hydridae; genus Hydra; species Hydra vulgaris. The sequence goes on from NC_061169.1 coordinate 14,190,061, forward strand.
ATATTTTGTTGTCAATCCCTAATGGTTGGTCAAGGCACATTTACATTTATTTCTACTCATTAATGATGATATATTAATGTAATTACACTTTAATCAAGTCAGTAAAATATCATTTACGATTACGTGTTTTAAACTTAAGGGGGTAAACCATTTATAAGTCTGCCACATAATTCTTACAACCTTTATTCTTTTCAACTATTGATTAATAAATTATAATAGTAACAACAGTTTTTCAGAGAATTGTAGTCATAAAAATCTTCATTATTTTCAGACTATTGTTTTCATCATTAAGCTGTTACTTGGATTGAAAGCTTTATACTAACTGGCTAATTAATGAAGTTTACACATTTAATGTTTATACCTGTAATTTACTTTTTCACTGGATGGTTTGCGCCAAGTGCCAAATATAGAATCTAGTCTCTCAAAAGCAGACTCTGACCAAATCACGAAACTTAAAATAAAGTTCAAAATGAACTTTAAGCCTAACTTAAAATATCCTTTTGAAATCATATGAAAAGTTTAACATTTCTATTAGAACAATCTTTTTGCTACTACTTACCGACCAAGATGACCACCAGGGCAAAGCTTTAGCAAATTAAGCCTGTCAACTTGAATCAAATCAACACCAGGCAAATTTCTAAACGCTTGTTTAATACCATGATCCTCTTTAAATACAACGAGAGGTCCACGTCGCATAGTATAACGACGATTACGCATTTTTCCCTAAAAAAAATTTCGATAAGACATTTTTAAAATTTTTTTAAACTAAGTAGTTAAACAATGAGATATTACACATTATTTTTACAAAAATTATAAATATCAACAACACTAATAGACTCAGATAAAAAAATAATCATTATTCATTGAGGGCAAGTTATATCATCATAGTCTATCAACAGAAATTATTTTGTATAAGATAAAGTCTTGTTTACAAATATATAACATATATACACACATTTATCGATAGATAAAATTAATCAGTATGATAAATGAATTATATATATAGCTTTATAACATTATAGCTAAAGCTTAATAACTTAGCTAAAATAAACATTAAATAAAACAAAACAAAAAAAATTTTTACAAAGTTTTTAAAAATTTTAGTAATTTAAGTTTTTAAAAATTAGGTACTCTTTTTTATCAAAACTATTTACTAAGTTTTGGAATTCAATAAACTTGATTAATTACTATAAGTATGTAAATTTGATTGAGATTAGAAATTAATTTAACTCATTGAAGATGAGTGAAATTAATTTGTTTTTTACACACAAAAAAACAAAAAAAATATAAAGGAGTTGTCAGGAAACTAGTCAAGACACTTAAATAGACATACTTATTATAGATAAAAAACCAGAAAACAAAGTTTAGTTAAAAATTTGGCACATTATCATAAGTTCATATCATAGTTACATAAGGCACATTATCAAGTTCATATCATAGTAACATTAGGCACATTATCATAAGTTCATATCATAAATTCATTATTATAGATTTATTTTTATGAAGCATGATTGTTAATGAATTTGAAAACAACAAGCATAAATTATAAATTTTCCATAAGTATAATAAAAACAAATAGCAACAGAAAATTTTGATTACCTTTCCAGCCCGTATTTTTTTCGAGTCTTGACATTTTTGTACGTCTTCATATGCATTAATTTTTTTTAAAAATTGTACTGCGGCTTTGGTTTTTGTTAAATTTTCGATGTTGTTACTACAAACAACAGGGACTTCAGTTAAATTTTCGATTTTGTGGCCACGTGCCATAACAAGTGCAGGGAGGGCAGTTGCTGCTAATGCAGAGCATACTGCATATCTTCTTTGATTTTGATTTACATGACGGTGCCATCTTCGCCATGTTTTTGTTGGGGCAAACATACGTCCACCACGACACATGTTTCCAAATGCACCTTGACCAGATCTATGTGTACCACCACCACGCACTCGAGGAATACGAGCTACAGCACGGCCTGTACCCCACGACGTAGCAGATGTTTGAGCACCAGCATGTTTATGAACTGAAAAAGCCTGGCGGCTGTTTTTCGACATGTTAGAATGCACAAAGTTAACTACATCGGGTCGGATGGGAGCTTTGAAAACTGCAGGCAATGGAATCTGTTTAAGTTTCTCGCCCTGATCAGAGAGAACGGTAACTAAAGGTCGCACCACAGCCTTAAAAATAAACAGTAAAAATCGATTATATACAAGGTAAAAGATTTTTTGAATTATTTACCAGATATAACTTTAATATTTGACAAAAAGTTCCCACCATTTTACGTCGCCACTTGCCACACTGCCAATTTAATAAAGAAAGACAAATTGCCAATTTGTATTATTTTAAACGCAGTCCCAGTCTTAGCCGACCCGAATATTTAAGTGCCATCATTTTCGTGATGTTCTTACTCTGTGCTAGTATAGTTTGTTTTGTTTTATATGCTGTTTTTCCCGTGTTTTTTCTATTCTCTCTACAGCAAATAAATATGCTTAAATTATTAAATTATTTTTCAATTTAAAGTTGTATAAGACCTAGGTAACATGCATGTCAGATTTATCTGTCAAAAATTAAATGATTGCCCAACACTTGAGATACTTCGACACAATGATGTTATTATTTATTATTTATTGAGCACTCTTGCTAAAGATATGCTTACAGAAAAATAAAGTTTAGTTATATACATATATATATATATATATATATATATATATATATATATATATATATATATATATATATATATATATATTATATATATATATGTATATATATATATATATATATATATATATATATATATATATATATATATATATATATATATATATATATATATATATATATATATATATATATATATATATATATATATATATATATATATATATATATATATATATATATAAATAGTTAATTATCATTACATATTTTATATATATATATATATATATATATATATATTTAAACAATTTTAAAATGTATTCTAGAAAATAGAGTGCTCAATGTTCTTAAGAGAACAGAGCAATTATAAAGTAGGTGAAAATCACTTAGCAAAATTTTTTTTTCATTTAACACTGTTTCATCAATAAAGTCTCATCAGAAATGCATTTCTAATAAGACTTTATTGATGAAAATTAATATATATATATATATATATATATATATATATATATATATATATATATATATATATATATATATATATATATATATAATATGTAATGATAATTAATAAATTTTTTTTCTGTGTACATCTTTTTTCTGTATGCGTAATCTATTTTCGGTATATATCTCCAGCAATCTTAGAGTCCTCAATGAATGATATCAGAGCTATATATTTTTATTTGATAAGATAAAGTAAATGAAAAAATACACTATATTTACTTCTAAAATTTTCATACCTTAGCAATCATCAGGTTACATAATGCTTTTTTTTTTTTGTTAGAAAATATATTCTTATCATATACAAGTGATGTGCAAAAACAATTATATATATTAATAAAGTATAAGCATTTTTTGAGACAGACTTTTCTAATTATCAACCAGGTTAAGTTAAAGGCTATTCTGAGGTTTTCTTTTCATATATAATAAAGTGATGTGAAAAATAATTATATATTTTCAATAGTGTATTATATTTTAAATTAAGATAAAATCCCCCCCAAAAAAAGCAAATCTTAAAAGAAATTTAATATATAATATGGTTCAATCATCCTCTAACAGTAAAATCATTTTAACCAATGTTAGACATCTTCCTAAATTAATAAACAAACATTTCTAATTAGAGCTGAAAATTCAGATGAATACCCACAATGCAATTGCATACATGAACATAACTACCCAATAAAAAAAATTATGAAAAATCTCAAATGTTATATAGTGTCAACCTCTAACACAAAAAGTATATATTCGTTTTTTAGAAAAAGAATATGAATACTAATAATTACTAATAATGAATACAAGAATAATAATAATAATCACGACAATAATAATAATAGTGACAGTAATACAAATAGCAGCAGTAGCAATATGTAATAAAAATAAAAATATTAATACTGTAATTATAATCAACGCTCAATAATAAAAAGTACGATAATAAAACTAATAATAAAATAATTTATAATATGTATAAGTAAAAAATATATAAGTAAAAAAAAGAAAAGGAAACGAATAAGCTAAAAAAGAAAAAAAAAAGTTTAAGTAAATACAATACAATTTCAAATATTAGCGCAAAAAATAATGCTTTTTAAACTTCTTTCCAACTTTAAACTTCTATCTTTCAAACTTTAAACTTCTTTCAGACTTTCTTTTAGACGTGATTTTTTTTTTCAAATGATTTTAAAAGTTAACAAAAAAAGTTCTTTAATACTTTTATACTATTTGTTTCTATATAGTATATATTTCGCCATTCAAATTCTTATCACTTTTTTAAATTTATATTATTGGCATTAATATTGAATACCTTAATCTTCAATTAAATTTATAAATTCTCTTTTTTATTCAAATAATTTACTGCTTTTTTCTTTTCTTTTTTTTTTTGTTGAAAGATCTGTCTTTTTGTGTTTGATTTCCTCCAAAATAATCTGCCGGGTTCGTTAAACAATTTTTTTATTAAACCAAGTGATACACATAAATACTATACTTGTATTACTATAAATGGTTATTTGCACTCTTCTTTTTTCAAT
>NC_061169.1:14199737-14214737 GCF_022113875.1 Hydra vulgaris
ATTAAAATATAAAACTTTTCGATGGAACTAATGGTTTTACTCAATTCCTGAGATTCATGAATTCATGGCCCCCAAATCTTTTCAAAAGAGTTTTATTTCTTTTTTTTTTTATCAAAGCAGGTTTTTAATAGTAAATTTTAATATTTTAGGTTTTTTTGATGCTTTGGCCCCCACTAAAAACTCACGCTGTTGCCCATTACTCTGAGTGTAATACTTTAATACAGTTTATATATATAATTAATCTACAAAAATGCCGAAAGTAAAGGTTGCAATTACAAGGATGAAAAGTGAAAAAAAAAATATTGTGGCGGCCCATGTGAACTATCAACGACAGATCCAAGCACTTTTAGACAGGTTATTCAGTATTATTACTATCTTATTCATATAAATCCAAATGCAGATATTGTATTAGTGACTTAGCAAATTAGCAATAATATAAAATCAATTTGGGCTACAGTAAACCTAAGATTACCTCTTATAACTGACAAATCTATTAATAGGAAAGTTAAAGATCTTCTCGTACTTGTAAAAGGTATTAATCGCAAGCACGGAAAAGCAAGCGCTAAAAGAAATCTTGATGCAAACTTGGACAAACTTTTTGATATTTCTGCGTGTTCCTGTTCATTAGATGTGTTTCCCTGTAGTGACAGAAAAGTTTTATGTAATAAAGAAAATTGCATAGAAGAACATATTGTATGCCTTTGTTCTCAAAGTAATAAAGTACCTCTGTAAGACAGAGCTTATCTTCGTGATCAGAGGAAAAAAAGTGGTCCAAAAGGCGCATATCAACTTTCTTCCGTCGATAGATTATCTGTCAAAAGGATTCAAAGCCTTAATATAGAACGACAAAAAATATCTCATAAGCTAGTTAATGAAGACGAATCCCTCATAGCACAAGTAAACTTAATTGAAGAAACAAGTGGTTTGACCAATATGGAGGTAAATATTTTATAAATACATGAAATATTTGTAACAGATGAAACAGAAAGCGTTTTATTTTATTAACCCTTTTTAGGATGAAGGTGAATGGAAACCAGTAAATAATCCTATTGGAAAATACAACTTAGTTAAACTTTCAAAATTTGCAATGGAATTAGTCAGAAATGAGTGTTCGTCAAACGTAGGTGCAGCCCTAGCAAATGCTTTACTACATGACATAAAACATCTCTTGAAAAATGACGTTGATATTAAAGATATTTTGATTGACAAATGCAAGTTAGATAGGGCCAAGTCAAAAGTAAAAATCGTTAGTGAAGAGGTGGACTCAGAACAAAAAAAACAGTTAATTTGTCTTGGGGTTGACAGCAAGCTCGATCAAATAACTAAAACAAGTATAATAATAAACTTACCTCAAGGAGAAGTACTAAAGAAATGCATTGAACCTGAACATCACCTCACATTTACTTATGAAGATGGAAAATCGAGTGGAAATTATTTGACTCATAGGACGATTCCTGTCACCGGTGCTACAGGTTTAGTTCTTGCTACCTAAACGTTTAGTGTTTTATTTACAAGAACATAACAGTTTGGAAAGTATACAAGCTGTTCTTCTTGATAATACTGCTACCAATACTGGACCAATAAGTGGCTTAGTGGTAAAACTAGAAGAGTTTTTAAAAAGAAAACTTAATCTAATTGGATGCGCATTACATCAAAATGAACTTCCGTTAGGAGCTCTTTTTGTAAAACTTGATGGTGACACAACTGGGCCAAGAAGCTTTAGTGGTCTACTTGGCAAAAGATGTGCTGAAAATATTCAGGATAAAAATCAAGTTTTTTTTAATTGTATTAAAAACCCAATTGTAGATGGATATATTCCAGAAGAAATTCTAGTAGACCTTAGTTGCGATCAAAGACGTTTATTTGAATATTGCAAAGGAAAAAAATAGGCTTTGGTAAAGTTTCTGATAAATGGGCCGCCTATAAAATTGGACCGCTTAATCATGCAAGGTGGTTAACTCTAGCTATTCGCTTTCTCTGCTTGTATACTAGACAATCAACCAAGTGTTTCTTTAAAAAAACTCGTATGTTTTATTGTTCAGGTTTACGCTCCAGCGTGGTTCGATATAAAAAAATCTTCAAAATTTCACAAATCCCCGCGCCTTATTTTTTCTACTATCACTAGAATAAATAATCTCCCCTTTGATGATGTTAAATATATTGTTAAAAAAAACATTAAAAACAATGCATTGTGCCTAAAACCTGAAAATATTCTTTATGCCATGTTAAAAGATAATGACAGCAAGATACGAAACTTTGGTTTTCAAATCCTACTGGGTCTAAGGCAAAGGTATTTTTTTATGGTAAACTAAAATAAAGTTTTGAAAAAAAATGATACATTAAATGTGGTAATTGGATTTGATTTATATTTATAGAGTAAACAACGAAAGTTTGGAAGTAAATTTGAAAAAAATTCCAGAAATTAATTTTAATGCTAATCATTGGTATGAGTTGGTAGACATCAGCATTACTAAATTTACGGAGCCCCCAACAACACAACATTTTTCAATTGAGCAAATCCAATATGCGATTGACAATAATGTTAAACCTGAAATCCCCGTCTTTCCATCTCACTCCCAGAGTGTTGAGCGAGCGGTAAAACTTGTGTCGGACGCATCCCAATATGTTTATGGATTCGAGAATCGACACAGCTGCATTTTAACTAAACTACTTATTAGGAAGATGCGTAAACCTTATATTTCAAAAGAGCATTATTCCCATTCTTATTATGATATTTTTTAATTGAAAATGTTTTCCTAAAATATATATATCCATAGCCAAAATCTTTTAATTTGTGAAAATGTTTATTTGGATATTCTTATGTAAATATAAGAATAAAAGTTTCACTATTTAAATCTTCAAATAGTTAACAAGTTGATATAAATTTAGCTTAATTGTTATAAACTGTTATAAACTTAAATCATACAGCAAAGCAAATTGTATTGAAAAACATTTAAATATGAACTTAGTTAAAACGTCAAGTTTTGCATATAACGCTTTTTAAGGTGTTTTTTTACATAATCCAACAAATCTTAAAAATTAAATCCGCAAGCGATTCTTTATCCAAATTCTCTCAAATTTTGAGAGTAATCGTATTTTAACTGTCTACAACTACTGCAATATTACGCAATATGCGGAATTAAAATTGACCTACCCTAATATATATATATATATATATATATATATATATATATATATATATATATATATATATATATATATATATATATATATATATATATATATATATATATATATATATATATAATATATATATATATACATATATATATACATACATATATATACAGCCGACGTAAACATTATATATAAATATATAAATAAATAAATATATATATATGTACAAATGGTATAGTACTAAGGTAAGCAATCTGTCGTCATACTGAAATAGCCTGCTGCTGGGGGCTTAAGTACATACATTGACTGACAAATAGCCTGACTCGCAGTGGAGTGCTGCTACATCAACTGAGGGTTTGGGATGAGGAAGCAATCATTTCATTCATCATTCTTCGTTTTTTCTTCTTCTTTTTCGAAAAAAACGGTATAGCTAAAGGTAAGCAGAAAAAGTGAGCTAATGCTTATCAAAACACGCTTTAGTAAGTGTGTATATATATATATATATATATATATATATATATATATATATATATATATATATATATATATATATATATATATATATATATAGGTTGTCAAGGCTTGATCATCGGAACAAAAATCATGTTTGTATTGATTGTGTTTTAATAATCATGGAAGATTTTATTTAAGTTATATAATTTCACAATTGTTTGGTCGCATACATTGGATCAACAGTGGGTTTAGTTTTTAAAAACAATCAACTTTTTGCATTGTATTTAAATACATTAGATCAATGTTGATTTATATATATTGAATCAACGTCGAAATATATACATTGGATCAATGTTGGGTTTAGATGGTAAAAACAATCAACTTTTTGCGATGTTTTTACATACATTAAAAAAACCTTGATTTATAAACATTGAATCAATGTCGAGATATATACATTAGGTCAACGTTGGGTTAAGATCATAGAAGCAATCAAATTTTTGCGATGTTTTTACATACATTGGAAAAACGTTGGTTTAAATACATTGAATCAACGTCAAAATATATACATTGGATCAACATTGGGTTTAGATCGTGAAAACAATCAACTTTTTGCGATGTTTTTACATACATTGGACCAATTTAAATTTGCCAGGTGTTTTTAGTTCTGTCTGTATTAATTTTATCATTAACCAAATGACATTGAATCAACATTGGTTTTTCATTGGAATAAAGAGCCGACTTTAGCGATGATTTTACATACGTTGGCCCAATGTAAGTGTGCTAGCTGGGTAATTTCATGTCCCAATTTTTTGTCCATTCAACTATTTTATTGAGACCATCTTGTAATATCTCATTATCTTTCTGGTTTTTGATTACAGCAATTAACTTAATATCATCAGCAAAAAGCTTACAGGTGTTGTAAACAAGTTCAGGCATGTCATTAATAAATAGGTTAAATAGAAGTGGAGATGAAACTTCACCTTGTTTTCATCTAATAAGTAAAGTTTTGTTTTAACATTTAATGGTGAGAATAGAATAGATGGATTCAAATTATATTTTTTAATTATTCTTGGTGATAAACCTATTGTTAAATCGATTTCTAGATCAGTTGGTTTGGTAAATGCTTCATAAAATTGTTTATTTAGATAGTTAGTTATTTTTATATTGTTAAGTTTATGCCAACAGCATTGATTAATAAGATAATTTTTTTTTTATATGATTTTTGATTATTTATATATTTGTATAGTAATTTTGGGTTTAATTTGCATTTGTTGATTATTGATTTTTCATGTTTAATACGAGCATTTCTTACTAATTTTTTCAATACTCTTGCTTTTCTATTGTAATCAGTTGAAAGTTGTTTTTAATGGTCAGATGATTTTAAAGCAGATTTCATAAGGAAATATAATTTTTTTTTTTGATTAGCTGTCTTTTTGATATCATTAAGGTGCCATTTGATAGAATTTTTTAAAATTTTATCACTATTAATACAGATTTTTGGTATATGAATATCAATTAGATTTTTATAAATTTTTAGTAGACTGTTTATCATTTCATTTATGTCTTAATTATTGAATAGTTAAAACCAGTTGATGTTGTTGAATGCTAAATTTAGATTTGAATAGTTACGTTGTTGGTACATTTTAGTAATTTTTTGATTTTTTTTGTATGGTGTGTGATTCATTTAGATAAAAGTCCCAGGTTAGTGCTGAATGGAGGCAGTTTTTTTTTTGACAGAGATATTGGATCATTATTATTAATTGTATAGATCTTGTTTGGGTCATTTGTAATTACTAGGTCAATGATGTTGTTATGAAGAGTTGGTTCTAGCACTGATTGTACTAAGAAATTTGAATTGAGTTTCAGTTTTGTCCTTGTTAATGTAAACATTTTTGAAGATATCAATTTCTTTTAATTTCTTTGAATTACTAGTTACTAACTTTAGAGTGTCTATCCTGTCTAGTTCAATTAAGATCAGGTCTGGTCATCCTTCTGATGCTTTGTTTTTTGTTGTTAAACGTATTATTCTTTTTGTATTGTTTAATTAAAGGTTGACACTGATCGCTTTTAGCATTGTTTCAATTTTTTGTTTATCATTTTCTAAGGTTATATTTTTGTTTTCACTAGGTGATTCGGTAATACCGCTGACAGTATTATTGTTTTCAATTTTCTTTTTGGTATTGAATTCATTGGTAATTTTAGCCATCAACTTCAGTTTCTTTTGGTTTTGGTATATTTTGTTTTGTTGCTTCCACGTATGAGAATATTGTTGGATTGTCTAATAATGTTGCTGAATAATTTTTTTTTGGAGTATTCTGTACCCCAGATTTGATTTTTCGTTCAAGTTCTTCAATTTTATTTTTCAGGGTTTCGTTTTCATCATTCAGAAGTTTAAATGATTTGGCGAACAACTTAAACCATTCATGATGTTTCTTAGATGTGTCTGAATGGTGCCCTGACCCCAGACTTTTTTGTATGATTGCATCCATTGATGTTGAATCCAAGTTTCTTTGGATAAAGTGTTAAGGAGGGTTACCACCCTGAATAACAGTGGATTACCTCCTTTTTATTCTTTTATACTATTAATCTAGAACTTATTACACAGGGACTGTGTAATAATCACAATAAAACAAGAGTTATTATAGTGTTTTTTCCATATATATATATATATATATATATATATAATAAATACATATATATATATATATATATATATATATATATATATATATATATATATATATATATATATATATATATATATATATATATATATATATATATATAGTCTTGCATGGTAGTCGCAAAGTTTTTCCCATAAACTGTTGTTTTAAAGAGCGCGTTAATAAGCCTGACCAGAAAATGTTAAAAAACTTCAAAAAAAAATTTTTTATTAAATGATAGACTGCCTGCCTAAACCAAACCCTCAGTCGATGTAGCACCACTCCCTTTCGAGTCAGGCTATTTGTCAGTTGATGTAGCAGCACTCCCTTGCGAGTCAGGTTATTTGTCAGTCGATGTAGCAGCACTCCCTTGCGAGTCAGGCTATTTGTCAGTCGATGTAGCAGCACTCCGTTGCCAGTCAGGCTATAAGATAGTCGATGTAGCAACACTCCCTTGTAGCAGCAGGCTATAAGATAGTCGATGTAGCAACACTTACGCATGTTTTAAAAATTTTTTTTAATAAAACAAAAACAAAAACACCACTAATTAAAGAAAAAACTTTCTAGTCATTATTATTGCGGTTTTTTAAAAAACAATAAAATTTAATGTACTTCCGCATTAATTTAATTGCTTTGACATTTCGATGACAATCAAATACAACTTAAGAGACGAGGTAATAAAAATTGTAGTCAAAAGAGACTTTTTTTTTACCATAAAAGTCTCTTTCGACTACACTATAAGGATATATATATATATATATATATATATATATATATATATATATATATATATATATATATATATATATATATATATATATATATATATATATATATATAATGATGTTCTCTAGATGAGCTAATAAGAAACTAATTAGAAAATTAATGTTTTTATAAGAATTTTTATAAATTTTTAAATATTTATTTCTGTTACTTTAATAATATTTTTTTTATATTTAAGCAAAATAATGTCACTAACTGACTTATCAAGGTATAATGATAATGAAGATGAAATAAAAGATGAGGATCATGACTTAATACTTGCAGAAAAACTATCCCCTCTGCAACCTAGCATTGAAACGCCTAATACATCTGATAACGCAGCAAAACCTAGAGGTTTAGTTTCATATATTGGTGAATATACAGATGATGAAAGTTCTGATGATGAAGGAGTTCGTGTTGAACTATCTTTACCTGCTTCTGCTGTGAATTTTGGACTTTTTGATGGAGGAAATGCAGTTTCTTCAATTGGAAGCACATCACCAAGCTCTACTGTTGATACTTTAGAAAATGTAGAAAAAGAACAAACTGTGCGCTTACCTCCTGAGCCTGAAGGTCGTTGTTCTAAATCTCTCCAGGAAAAAATTGCGAAATTGATTGAAAAGAAAAACAATGGTATGAATGTTAATGAGTATGTGCAAAGAAAAAAAGAATTTCGTAATCCAAGTATTTATGAGAAACTTGTTAGTTTTATTGGTATTGATGAACACGGTACAAACTTTCCTAAAGAAATTTTTGATCCCACTATATGGGGACCTGAATCACATTATGATAATCTAGCAAAATTGCAAAAAGAATATCATGATAAAAAAGAAAAAGAAAAATTAAAAAGGACTCAGGTCGAATTTGTTAAAAAGATTCCAAACCCAACACCAACAGATAAAAAGACAAAGTGGGATCAAAAAATACCAGTAAAAGCCTTAGAAAACAAATAATGTTTTACAATAGTTTAGCGATATTTTTGGTTATGTTGAATAACACTCGAAATTTGTCAACCTGATATTATTTTATCAACCTGTTGTTATTTTACAAAATAATAATGAATTTTTTTTTTTTTTTGACTTTTTAAATTTGAACGTGTTATTTAATGTGTTTAAACGTGAAAGGCTTTTTTAATAATTACCACAACAGGATTCACCATATTTCCTAGTGGTTAGCCATCTTGATGACAGTCCTTCTTCATAATAAATCATAGCTTTTTTTGACCGTTAGATATCTTATATTTTCATTTTTACTTAGCTCTTCGTAATTCTTTTTTGCTGTCTCTTTTTTTATTCCAAATGTCACGGGACGCCTCTAGACAATTTTCTAGATCTAGGAATGCTCTATAGAGCATTGCAACAACTACGATATATTGTTGAAGTTAATAAACATAATGGTTAATTACCCGTTACCTCATGTTTTTCAAACATAACACTATTCTAAAATTGTTTTGAACAAAAACAAAAAGTATTTTTTAAAACAAAAAGCAAACAAACAAGTAATAATAACCTAGAAATAAATTTTACATGTGTTCTATTTGAAAAACTCTAGCTAAAGATTCGGCTATCACAAATGGACGACTGAATAAGCGCAAATTTTATAAGTGCGAACTGGCGTGTATGCGAATTGGCATAAGTGCGACACAGTTACAAAAACTGGCACAAGTGCGAACTGGCATAAGTGCGCCAAATAAAATTGGCATAAGTGCAAATTGTTATTTCGCTCTTATGCCAATTCGCACTTATGCTAATGTTTGCAAATTTATTTGGCGCAATTATGCCAGTTTCTGTAACTACTTCGTACTTATGCCAATGTTTGCAAATTTGTTCGGCGCACTTATACCAGTTCGCACTTGTGCCAGTTTTTATAACTGCTTCGCATTTATACCAGTTCGCACTTATGCCAATGTTAGAAGATTCTTTTGGTACACTTATGCCAATTCGCACTTATTCCAGTTTTTGCAGCATTTACGCCAGTTCACACTTACGCCAATTCGCGGTTATTCAGCCTCCCGTCACTAATGGGTGCTCAAGTTTAGAAAATTAATAATGAATAAATAAATGCAAACAAAAAATAAGTAATCATTTGGTTGCCATATGTTTAAAAATTTTTAATTTTGATTAATGATGTTATTTGAGTTATTTTTTTTTATTTGATTTAAGATATATATATAAAGAGCTAAAACAATCTTTAAAATAACTTTACGCAGTATAATAACTACTTGTTTTCATTTAAGAAGCCTGTTTATGTAGGCTAAATATATGTCTTGAAATATTTAACTGAAAACAACAAGTTTAATTGCAATATTTTTTTGCGTCCCGTAAGTAACGCAGCCTATAGTCAGTTATAATTCCTAAATTTTTAACAACTGAACGAAATTTCAATATACAGAAAAATAAATAAATGGTTTTGAGATGATTCATAAATATATATATATATATATATATATATATATATATATATATATATATATATATATATATATATATATATATATATATATATATATATATATATATATAAAGTTTTTAAAATTAATCTTAATAAAACTGCTTCTTATTTTTAATATCAAATATATAATATACTATGGATATAAAAAACAAAAACTACGAAGAAATAATTAAAAAAATGTTGGATGAAAAAACATTTTGAAGTAGACTAAAAGACTTCTATTAGAGCAATTTTGCAAAAATTACAAATGCAAATATGAAAATTATAACTGATAAATTAGAATAAATTAGAAAATTATAACTGATAAATTAGACTTGATAAATTAGAATACGACTTAACAACCAATAGAACAAAAATATGCAAAATTGAAAGAGATCTAGAAGGGTTAAATTGAAAAAGATCTAGAACGTTCAAACTTCCAAGAAGAGATATTGAACGAAAAGATGGCAGAAATAAACAAACGAACAGAAAATGAATTGAAATATAACAACGAACAGAAACGTTTTGAACTTATCAAGGATGAAAGTATTAATAAAAGTATAAATGTGAAATTGATTGATCTTGAAAACCGATCACGAAGGATTTGAGAATTGAAGATGTAAACAAGTTGCCATGGTGAAACTTGATGGTGAAAGAATAGTCAAACTTTTTCTAAGAAACTAAAAATTACGAGCGAAATAATTATTGAACAACCTCATAGATCAGGCCCCAAAAAAGTCAGAAAACAACGAATGACCTTTTTAAAATTATTAAACTACAACGACAAAAAAAAAAAAAAATTGTTTTTAAATGTAAAAATCTATTTGGAACGGGTATTTTTATCAACGAAGACTTACCAAAGGATACAATGGAAGTTCGAAAAAAGCTCTGGGATGAATTATTAAATTTTCTTAAAAAAGTCAAGTATGCTTTTTTAAAGTTTGATAAAATTTATTGTAGAGATTTCAAGAAATAATATTTTATAAATCACAAAAAAATTCTTCTAAAATAGCCCCTATTAATAATTTTGAAAAAAAAAAATCAATTTTTCCGAAATAGATTGCATGTCGCCAAATGAAAACTCAGACCCAGATAATACTTTTCTACTGTGATTTGTTTACTGAGTGCTTTTATCATTATTTAAGCGAATTAGAAGAGTTTCTTTAGCAGAATAATTTATATACAAGCGATAAAATTAAAATCCTTCATGAAAATATTAGAAGTCTAAGTCGTAACTTTGAAAAACTTCTTGGTCTATGAGAAGAATCTAAAAATATTTTTAATATAGTTTGTCTGACTGAAACATGGATAACCGCGAACGATTTAAAAAACAATTCAAGTTTTGAAATTCCTTATTTTAAATTAATATCTCAGGAGAGACAAATAAATATACGTGGTGGTAGAATTTTTATCTACGTGAATGAGAATATAGCGCATTACATTAGGGATGATTTAATTGCTTCTGACGATGACAAAGAAGTTTTAAATATTGAAATTGTTAACAATCAAACGCAAAACATCCTCTTAAGCTGTTGTTATCGAACACCTGGTTGCGTGAACGAGAACTTGAGCAGATTTTTTGAACAAAATATTCTCAAAAAAGGGACAAAAGAAAAAAAGAAAATTTTTAGGAGATTTTAACATAAATGTTTTTTACTATAATAATGATTATAAAGTTAAAAAAATTTTTTTCCATTTTTGAACTTGAAGCGGTTCCTTTAATAAATAGTCCAACAAGAGTAACAATTAATACAGCTACTTATATTGATAATATCTTTATAACAGAACTTAACAATGATATACATTATTAAGTATATCTGTTATATTTAGACAACGATCTTTTTAACCATACCAATGTTAACCAGTTTAAAGAACAATTATCACTGCTTCATTGGAAGCATATAATTTTTAAAGACAACGCTAACTCTATTTACAATAATTTTTCCAGTATATTGTACTCTATCTACGATGCCAATATTCCATTTATTGAAAAAATAATCAATCCAAATAACTCATACAAACCTTGGATTACTAAAGAATTTAAAAAGTCATCAAAGCTTAAGCAAAAATTATATATAACATATTTAAAAACAAAATCGCCTGAAAATGAAAAATATACAAGAATTTTAAATATCTGTTTGAAAAAACACGCAAAAAAAAAAAGCTATTACTCTAAACTACTTAATAAGTATAAACATAACTTAAAACGCACTTGGGAAATAATGAAAGAAATTAGTGGAAAATAAAAATCATGCTCAGGTTTCCAGCGTCTAGTCATCCAAATCGATAACAAATGTATTTTTGAGCCAAAGGAAATAGCTCGTGAATTTAATTTTTTTTTATTGGAATTAGTCCTAAATTGGCAACAAAAGATCCAAACACCCAGGCTGTATTTAGTGATTTTTTAGTACCAATTAATGATTGCATTCTAATGAATCTTCAGAATAATCTTTTGAAGAGTTCTTTAAAAAAAAATAAAGCAACTGGTGCCGATGACATAAATGGTAATATAGTTTTAGACTGTTTTGAACAACTAATTAACTGATATTCTCTTTAAAGTTTTCAAAACGTTAATACATCAAGGAATTTTTCCTTATCAATTGAAAATCGCAAAAATTACACCAATTTTTAAAAAAGGTGATAAAACTAATATTAGCAACTATCGATTTATTTCTGTTTTATCTATATTTTCAAAAATTTTAGAAGAAATAATGTATAATCGAGTGTATTACTATTTACATTATAATAACCTATTATATAACAACCAACTTGGTTTCAAAAATCACAGTTCTTATGAAATGATTATGAGGTTAAAAATTTTTAACCTTATAATCACGCAATTATTTAATGCGTACGTGAGATATCAAATTCCTTTGAAAATTCTGAATACACACTTGGTATTTTTATTGACCTTTCAAAGGCATTTGATACAGTTGATCATACCATCTTACTTCATAAACTTTAATACTATGGAACAAATAACAGAGTAATAAAGTGGTTCAAAAGTTATTTCTTAAACTGAAAACAATATGTTTCCAGTAATGATGTTTATCAAAAAGATTTCTTACATATAATCTGTGGTGTTCCGTAAGGCTCTTTACTTAATTTCTTAATTTATATTAATGACTTAATGACAAAGCCTCAAATTTACTTAGTATTATGTTTGCGAACGACCCTAACCTTTTTTTTTCTAGTAATGATATTTTTAAACATTTTTCTACAATAAATGACGAGCTTAAAAACATCTATACCTGGTTCAAATGTAACAAATTAACAATAAATATTAATAAAACTAAATATATTATTTCGCTTAAAAAAAGGGTTATCTACCCTTAAAACTGCCTCCAATTTTTATTGACCAAATTGAGATTAAAAGAGACTGTGTCATAAAGTTTTTAGGAGTTTTCCTGGATGAACACATTACATGGAAATATCATATTGATTACATTTGTACCAAAATTTCATAAAATATTGGAATTTTGTATGAAACCAGAGATTATTTAAATAAAAAGAGTTTGTCCCAACTTTATTACTCGTTTATCCATAACTATTTAATTTATGCAAATATTGCCTGAGAAAGTACTAATAAAAATAGATTGAAACGTCTTTGTAACCGTCAGAAGCACGCAATTCGTATTATTAATTTAACGGATCGTTTTACTCATTCAAAACCTTTATTTAACGAAATGAGATTACTTAATATATACGATGAATTAAATGTGTTTATGAATGAATTAAATGTATTTAATATCTTATGTTTTGTATATATTCGTATCATTAATTTGCAGATCGTCTTACTCATTGAAAGCCTTTATTTATCGAAATGAGATTACTTAATATATAGGATGAATTAAATGTGTTTATGTATGAATTAAATGTATTCAATATCTTAGGTTTGTAAATATGTGGAAAAATAACTTAGTTCCCAACGTTTTTAAAAATATCTTTACTTTAAAACCTGCCAAAAGAGATACCCTAAGAAATAATGATTTGCTAAACCAAATTTGTTAAACCAAGTTTAATCAATTTTGTATTGATTATTGGACAACGTTCTTATGTAGTACTAATAGTAACATTCTGAAATTGTTAGCTTTCTATTATTACTAAGCAAATCATTTTTGTTTATATTAAGTCATTTTACTTTGTTTATATATATTTTTTTTGTATTAGTCTATATACTTTATAAAGTTTCCTTTTATCATTGTAAGAAGATTATTTTTAAGAAGTAAGAAAATAATTGATTTTAAAAATTTAAACATTGTAAGAAGATTTTATTTTATTATTGTAAGAAGTTTATTTACACATTTAAAAAATGGCTTATTTAAGGTTCTAATGACAAGATCTTCGTGATCTTCTTTCAGTTACCTTGTTTATTTAAGGTTCTAATGACAAGATCTTCGTGATCTTCTTTCAGTTACCTTGTTTATATAGTTTATCATTGTAAATTTGTAAATTTATTTACTTACGGGATAGTGATAATTGTTAAATTATCACTACCCCGTAAGTAACGGTGGAATTCCCCCAATACGTTTTTAACAAGTCTGATACTTTTGTTGTTTCCTTTTCATTTATTTGAAATGTTGCACAGTGAAGTACTTGTATGACAAATCCGTTCAAAAATATTTTTTGGATATTTTTTCAATTTTTTAGTTTGTATCACGAATATTTTTTTTGAATTTTCATGCTATATATTTTTATACAATGTTCTTATATCCGAAGATATTGTCTACTTAATTATGTTTTATTTCTGACCTTAGTCAGTGCTCCATTTCTCCACATTCACTCATAGCTTCTGATTATGGTTTGTGATCTCTTTAAAACTATTATCTCATTCTTTTTCATCATAAGAACTTAAAGAGATCAAACCGTGCTTCTGATCACGATTTAATCTTTTTAAAACTATTATCTCATTCTTCTTTTTGATTAGAATCCTTTTATCAACAGACCTCTTACAACTAACTTACAAATACATTTTACAACTACCTTTTCTTTGGATAGAAATCTTTTGTCTTCCTGCTTACAAATTTGCTTCTTATGTAAATTCTTGGATTCAGACTGGCATGAAAATTGCTTAAAAAATTTAAGGACAAATCTGTTACTCCCTCTCTCTTGCATGGTTCAAATTGTGTTACCTCACCTAAAGACAAAGATGAATTGATAGCTAAAAAATTTTCATCAATCTCATCTCTTGATTCCACTAATCGCATCCTATCTTATATAGCCAACATATAAATTGATCTGTATCTAAATTGATTTTCTTCTACATCTAGTGGTCCGGAAAACATATCTGTCTTGCAGAAGTGTTTGCCAGAGCAGTCGTCTTTATGTTTATGTCATCAATACAGAACAGCTTTTTATGTTCAACATTGTTTTATATATATATTTGTTTCATAAAATTTAAAAACGATATAATATCTCCTTCGGGCGGTCTATAAAATGTGGATATTAGGAGATTTTTTGTAGTATCATTTATGACTTCAACTGTAAAGACCTCACTATTTGAATCAGAAATATAAAGATCATTTCTAATTT
Organism: Hydra vulgaris; assembly: GCF_022113875.1. Classification (NCBI taxonomy): domain Eukaryota; kingdom Metazoa; phylum Cnidaria; class Hydrozoa; order Anthoathecata; family Hydridae; genus Hydra; species Hydra vulgaris. The sequence goes on from NC_061169.1 coordinate 14,214,716, forward strand.
TTGTGTTCAAGTCATTATGGAT
>NC_061169.1:14217237-14407237 GCF_022113875.1 Hydra vulgaris
AACATTCTATATTATTTTAAAAAAAAGGTTTTCTTTATATATTTATTTATCTAATATTATATAAATTTATTTTTATTAATATTATATTAATTTATTCAAATTTAATGGACTTCATTTTATATTTAAATGAATGTCATGTTTGTTTTAAATGGATGCAAAACCATATTTTTTTCACTGATCTCAAAATATAACTCAAAAATATCTCACTGATCTGGTATTGTGGTTTATCCTCCTCCGGCTAGTGGCCATATAAAGGCCACATTATCAAGGTACCGCAAAGGCAGGTTCGGCTCCCCAAGGAACGTCATAACCCACTCTACGGACCGAGAGTAAAGTGAGTTTCGGAAGAACGAAGAAATGTTAGAGTGAAAGATAGAAGTAGTAGTGTTAGAAAGACAGCATAGAGAAAGCGGACAGGATTGCACTCGATGTTAGGAGGTGCAATAAGTTGAAATAGGGACTAAAAACACACGGACTAAAAAGTTTCAGTATGCGTTTTTTTCCGTCAAATAAAAATATAAAATAAAATATTTCACAGATCTGGTATTGTGGTTTATCCTCCTCCGGCTAGTTGCCATATAGAGGCCACATTACCAAGGTACCGCAAAAAAAGGTTCGGCTCCCCAAGGAGCGTCATAACCCGCTCTACGGACCAAGAGTAAAGTGAGTTTAGGAAGAACGAAGATATGTTAGAGTGAAAGACAGAAGAAGTCGTGTTAGAAAGATAGCATAGAGAAAGCGGACAGGATTGCACCCGATGTTAGGATGTGCAATAAGTTGAAATAGGGACTAAAAACACAGGGACTAAAAAGTTTCAGTATGTGTTTTTTTCCATCAAATAAAAATATCAAATAAAATATTTCACAGATCTCAAAATTTAAGTTATATTTTGAGATCAGTGATTTTTTTACATACTTTTTATACATATACTGTATTGGCAAAACAACCATGATTATTAAAACATTTAGCGCATGAGGATATTAATTATTAGACTATTAAAACATTTAGCGCATGAGGATGTTAATTATAATTTTCATTAAAACATGCAGCGAAACTCTGTTTGCCAAAATAAGCGAAAATTTGTTTTAAGATTGATCGTTGATCAAAGAAAAATTCAATGTGAAACATTGCCGCGAAAAACTCAATCTGAATCTTCGAGCCGCGAAATTCCGTTTCTCAAAACAAAATCTTGTTGTAAATCTAGTCGTTGATCAAGGAAAAACACAATCTGAAACTTTATCGTTAACAGGAGAAACACAATACAATCAATTTTAAGAAAGTACGATCGAACGAATTCAACACTTCCTGGTTCTATAGGTGGCGCTCGTCACGTTATTTATAATGAAGAGATTAGAAGAGGAATTAAAGAGCTTATAAACGATAATACAACGACAACTATAATTGAAATTGAATATGCTTTAAATGCAAATGTATCGATTAAAACTGTCTGGAGATGGGTGACCAATCTTAGATACATATATAAAATTACTCGACCAATTTATGAAAGATGAAACGACAATGATGTAAAAAGTCTTCGTATTTAACATGTTAGGTGGTATACTTCAATCTTAGCTATTAATCGCTATCGAAATATTGTTTTTATTTATAAAAGTCCATTTAATTTACACATGTTTTGCAGTCATTCATGGGCAAGAAGAGGAGTAACGCCAAACACGATCATTCGCCCTTGACAAAGTAACGTTTCGATGATATTGGCCGTCAATGGTTTAAATATTATTCACTGCGAAGCTGTCAGTGTGTCAGTCAGCACAGTTTTGTTTCAAGAATATATTGATGAAGTTAGGCGAGTTTTGGGGACAAAGGAAGAATTCACCCTGGTGATGGATAATGTCAGAATCCATCATAACGTTGAGATGAGGGCTCAGAACATTCAAATAAAATATTTGCCATCAAATTCACCATTCTTGAGTTAGTGTGAAGAGATTTTTTTTTATCTTAAGAATAACATGCGAAGAAATACGGCCTAACTAATTTCAAGAAAGCGTGAGACATGCTTATCTATTCCTAATGTTAACTTATCAAACTATTACACACACTGCGAAAGCTTTTTCGAAGCGTCTTAGGTCAGATGACATACCTCGACAGTAATTGGAAAAAATATTATATTTTAAATAAATTAAAATTTTAAATAATTTTAAAAAATTGAATAAAAAAAATAAATATATATAAAGAAAACCGTTTTTTTTTAAATAATATAGAATGTTGAGATTGCGCATGCGTTAAATGTTTTAATTGAAAATCACGATTGTTTTAATTGAAAAACACATTGTTTTAATTGATTGTCGCGGTGTTTTAAAAGAAAGTCATGATTGTTTTAAATGGATGTATATATATATATATATATATATATATATATATATATATATATATATATATATATATATATATATATATATATATATATATATATATATATATATATATATATATATATATATATATATATGATATATATATATATATATATATATATATATATATATATATATATATATATATATATATATATATATATATATATATATATATATATATATATATATATATATATATATATATATATATATAAATCATCAAAAGAAGCATAAATATATTTTCGACCCAAAAACTCAAAGACTCACTAGCGGTAGTAAATTGGTCAAAAATATATCATGAATGTAATCTTTTCATAGAGCCCCTTTAATAAAATTTCAATAAAATATCGTATTACGTAATACGTAATAAACTTTCATAAAACATTTCGTAAAATATATACGTAATAAAATTTCAATTAAATCGTAGTAAATATCGTAATAAAATGCGTAATTCGCTAATAAGATTGTTAAACAACAACAACAAGAAAAAAAAAAAGTAGAGTGGTAACATTAACTAAAAAAGTTTCTTAAATTTTAAAAATTTCTTTTTTTGTTATAAACTTGAATGAACTTAACGAATTTACCGTACCTTTGAATCCTTTTTGAAAGGTATTCCATACTTTAGGACCTCGATATGAAATGTAATATTCTGAATATTTATTTATTATCCGAGGCAGTTTATATGTGTTCAACATATTTGCTCTAAGATTATAGTTGTCATTTTTATTTAATTCAAACTTGTTATTAAAGCTTATAGGAGAGATATTGTAATTGTAACGATACATGAAAATTAAATGCTGATAGACATTTATTTCAAACACATTCATCATTTTCATATCACTCATTAAGGGTTTAGCGTGTTCACGCCTATCCTTATAGTAAATGATTCTGCAAGCATATTTTTGCAAACTATACAGTTTTTTAAGCTTTGATGTTTGAGTACTTGCCCATGAAATGTTTGCATAGCTGATAAAGCTATGTATTAGCCCAAAGTAGATTAATTTCAGACTTTGTGTATTGACGTAAGAGCGAACTCGATACATCAAACCTTTGATTTTAGTGATTTTTGACTGGATGTATATTATATGAGGAACCCAGGATAAATTTTCATCAACAATGATCTCTAAGAATTTTATATTGGATTGCTTTTTAATTAGTTTATCATTTAGGAATAGTTTAGGCAATTTGAGAGGAAGATTTTCCTTTTGTTTTTTTTTATGGAATAGTATATAATTTGTTTTCTCAGCATTAAGCGAGAGTTTGTTAGCTTTAAACCAGTTGTTTACTTTAACTAGTTCTATATTCATGTCAGCATATAATGTTTTGATATCATTGTTGGTAAGAAATAGATTCGTGTCATCTGCAAACATGACTGAATTCAGTTTTAAGGATGCATTACAGAAGTAATTACATATATAAGAAAAAGGTGTGGACCAAGAATTGATCACTGCGGGACTCTACACAAAACATTTAATACTCCAGAGTGGACATTATGCACATATTGTTTTCTGTTGGTTAGATAGCTTTTAATCCAATAATAGGTTTTATTAACTATTCCATAATGTCTTATTTTATCTAAGAGAATGCAATGATCCACTGTATCAAATGCTTTTGATAAATCAAGAAATACTCCTAAAGTAAGCTTATTATTTTCAAAATCATTAGTTATTTGATTTACTATTTCAATAATTGCATGCTCAGTTGAAAGATTTTTTTGAAAGCCAAACTGATTTGGGTACAAAAATTGTTTTTAATAAAGTAATCATAGATTCTATCATAAACCTCGGACGCACAAATTCCGCTTACAATAAGTTTATAGACATTTTCTTAACTTTCTTCAATAAACATTTTTCAAAGGTCGAAAAAAAAAAATTAAAGCAAAATACCTAACCACTCCATGGATTACCAAAGGAATAAGAAAATCGTCAAAACAAAAACAAAAACTCTACATAAAATATCTAAAAAATAAAAATGACGTTAATTTGTCTAAGTATAGCCAATACAAAAATCTATTTGAAAAAATAAAATTAAAATCCAAAAAATTTTATTTTTCAAAGCAAATCCAAAAATTTCAAGGAGATAATAAAAAAATTTGAGATATTATGAAAATAATTGGTAAAAGTAAAATAAACTTGAACCAACTACCTCCAAAAGTTCTCATAAGTGAAAATGAGTTTAATAATAAAAAAAATTATCTCTGAAAAATTTAACAAATACTTTCCAAGTATAGGTTCTAAACTTGCCTCTATAATTCAACCTAAAAACAATTAATTTGAGAATTACATCGAAGACTTGCGTTGCTCCCTAGTTTTTAAAGAACTAGAATACAAAGAACTTGAAACAGCAATTAAAACATTAAAAATTAACAAAGATCCAGGAATCAATAATATCCCAGCCAATATAATTTTGAATGTCTTCTCAGAAATAAAGTAAACCCATTTTTCAAATATTTAACTCTTCAATATAATTACAGGAATTGTACCAGACTATTTAAAAGTAGCTAAAATTATTCCTATCTATAAATCTGGAGAAACATCCTCCTTAAATAGTTACAGACCAATATCAATACAAATACAATCCCGTATTTTCAAAACTACTCGAACGAATAATTTACAATCGTTTATATAAATACCTAACCACAAACAAAATATTGAATGAAAACCAATATGGTTTTCAAACTCAGCACTCGACAGAGCATGCTATCGTAGACCTCATCAAAAATGTTGGAAAAATACAGATTAAAAAACCATACTCTGCAGTGGTTTAAAAGTTACATGTATAACAGACAACAGTGTGTTATTACAGATGATAATTACCACACTAAATTATCAAAATTAATTTACAGTGTTCCGAAAGGTGCGATTCTTGGTCCTTTTTTATTCCTAATCTATATAAACGACCTTCCAAAAGTTTCTAGCAAACTTGAATTTATAATGTTTGCAGACGATACAAATTTATTTTACTCTTCGACAAACATCAAAGATCTGTATGATAATGTAAACATAGAACTTCAAAAATTAAATATATGGTTTAAAACAAATAAGTTATCCCTAAACTTAGAAAAAAACAAAATACGCTTTATTTCATTCAAACCAGCAAAGAAACACACTACCAAATACTCTACCCTCTCTAAAAATAGAAAATACAGTGAATGTGCATGAATGTGCTTAACATTTATAAAATTATATTGTTTATGCTAAAATTTATTGTTTATGCTAAAATTATATTGTTTATGCAAAATATATTGTTTATGCTAAAATTATATTGTTTATGTAATTATATATTGTTTATGCTAAAATTATATTGTTTATGCTAAAATTATATTGTTTATGCAAAATATATTGTTTATGCTAAAATTTAAATTAGGTCAAGTACCAAACCATTTTTTAAATAACTTTTTTATAAACAACGTTAATAAATGTAACACAAGAGAAATAGGAAGCTTTATTACACCTTTCAAAAAAACAAAAATTTCCCAGTTCTCAATTTCATATATATATATATATATATATATATATATATATATATATATATATATATATATATATATATATATATATATATATATATATATATATATATATATAAACTAAATTACATATATATCAACTACAAAGTGAACTGACTCGTTTATCTGTATTAGCTAAATGACTCTTACCTTTCTTAAACAATATATCAAAAAATTGTTTATTGTGTAATAAATTGTAATTGTGTAATAAAACACACACAAAAAACACTTAATTTTTTTCTTATCAATTTTAGTTATTATGCTGCTTGTTATGTTTAATTTTTTATCCTGAGCTTATTTTGAGTTTTTTTTTTTTTTTTATTTAAAGACTATAAAAAAGAGTTGTACCTAATATATAATTATATTTAACATAATCATAATATATACCAATCACATTGTAAGGGCTTTGGGATTACGATCATCTTGAAGTCCGGCCCGTATTCTTTAATTATAAATTTCATTATATATTTTGGCTCATGACACTTGTAAATGTTATATGTACGGCAAATATAAGAATAAAAAAAAGAAAATAAAAAAAATATAAAAAATAGTTTTTGATGTGTATATGTATTATATTTTTTTAGAATGTTTAAGAAAAATAAATGCTAACTTCTCATAGGAACACTTCTATTGAACTGCAAGAAGTAACAGATGGTTCGACTCTGAAAGAAGATAAACCTTCTTGTGAAGTGAAACTTTCGGAATTGACAGCATTAGTAAGCTTATCTGTATTTGATGAATTTGCTAATGCTTGCCAATTTTAAGGGTGAGTTCTAAGAAAATAAGAACATCAAGTTGAGCATTTTGTTTATTGCTGTTGTTGTTCATTGTTGTTGTTACAATTTTAAAGGAACAACGTGCTTTCGCTTTTTTTACTGTTGACTATTTAAATATGATTGGTTTACATAACGATCGACTTTTTTTTTTGCTACAGCGAATTGATTGATCAGCAATATTAGCAGAAATGTTTTATCTGCGCATGCTTATCGACAAGAATATCTTGTCTTGTGGAAAACGCCCTTAATAATGATTGTAAACTATTAATACGAAATAGTGAATTATTCTTAATTTAGTTCGTTAAATTTATTTACTTATGAAAAAACGTATCAACTTGAGGAAATTAAAACAAAATGGAACTAAATATAAAATAGAAGTTGTATTGACTTTTCTTTTTTTAAATCTTTATAAATAATAAATCGTATTAAGTATTTGATAACTTATTTTATGTTATATTCAATAAATTATATTAAGTTATTACTAATTACTTAACATTATTATAATGAAATTATTATATTATATTATTTATAATATTAGGTATTTAGTATTAAAAATATATTATTACTATAATAATAAATTAAACTATAATAAACAAAATAATTCAATATATTCTATTATATATATATATATATATATATATATATATATATATATATATATATATATATATATATATATATATATATATATATATATATATATATATTAGTAAAAGTAATTTTGTTTTAGCTTTCTTTAAGTCGTTGAAAATGCGTTTTAAATTTTAGTAACTAATTTTTAAAACTATCAATTAATTGAAAAAAAATGGCTGAAGTTATGCGTTCGTTTTAAAATATTTTGAACAAACGTCAACGTTTGCTTAAGTAAAAGTAAAGAAACATTCGTTTTTCTCTTTTTATTTTAACAATCGTTCGCACGTTCGTCGATTTGTCGCGCCCTGGATTGCCAGTTCCAGTTGAAGAACCTTTGTTTCTTTCGTGTACAGTACCTGTGCAGGGCCGGATTTAACAATAGATTGACTAGGCTGCGTCCTAGGGCCCCGCGATTATAGGGGCCCCAATATGTCAAAAATTTCAGAATTTTTTGAAATTTTTGTAAAAATTAACTGAAAATGGAAATAAAAATATACTAATTATTTTTATATCATGCGTTACATAGTTGTCTTTTTCACACATTCTCAGTCCCAATATAAAATGTCATAAAAACAGAAAACTTTAGTTGTAAAAAGGGCACCAAAAAATAACCCGTCCTAGAGCTCCCAAAAGCGTAAATCCGACTTAAAATACTGGAGACTAATGTTTTTCTTTAGACTAACCCAAAAACATCCTCGACCTAATATTGTCGTCCTGTTCGAATGCAATATGTTAAAGAAAATCAGCAAGTTGTTAAAACAGAATATGATTTTTTTATGTCAACTGAACTCAGAGCAACAACCATAGACTTATTTCAAGTCAAACACAAGTTAGAATGTACAATGATTGATGGGAAAGTTTCCCCTCTTCTTTCTCCATTAAGTGATTCTAATCAAGTTTACAATATATGTGGATTAAATCCAAAAAAAGTGATTAATTTTGTATTTGGTTACAATAGACAACCAAATCAAATGTCTTTGGACCTTGGAATTCAAATTCTCTATCTCTGGATTCGTTGTTTTGAATGTCTGTTACATATTGGGCAGAGAAGAAGACTAGGATACAATGATTGCGGATTTTTTCATGCAAACACTTCTCAAAAGAAAAAAATAGTTGCAAGTTGAAAAAAAAAATTCAGGAAAAAATTAAAGATAGACTCAGACTTATTGTTGATGTACCAAAAAGTGGTGGCTCTGGTACATCTAATGATGGAAACACAGCGAGAAGGGCATTTAGAAGTCATGAAACTTTTGCTGAAGTACTTGGAATTGATAAGGATCTTGTTAAAAGATTTTTCATTATTCTTTGTGTGTTGTCCTGTAACCACCCAGTTGATCCAGATAAATTAGAAATATATTGCAAAGATACATTTAAGACATATGTAGCACATTTTAAATAATATCCTATGCCTACTGGAGTGAACAAGATGATTATCCATTTACACCAGGTTGTAAGAGACAGGCCAGTTCCAATTGGCCTCTTATCTGCAGAAGCCCAGGAAAGTAGAAACAAAGATTTAAAAAATTTGAGAACATTTGACAAGAAAATTTTCTAGAAATATTACAAATGAAGATGTAATGCAAAGGTTGCTCTGCTCATCAGATCCCTTCGACCAGATCTATGAGGCGTTCTGAATCAAAGAAGGAACTTGCTCTTCCAGCTGAATGTTTAGACCTTCTTTTGTAATTTTTTTAATAGAATTATATTTTTTATTTTATTCTTAATTGTAATATTGATAATATGGTACCTAAATAGATTTATTTTATTTAAAGAAATCTGTAAAAAGCTGCATGTTTACAACAGCACATTTATTTTTAAGTAGGGATTTGACACCTGTTTTGTTGTTGTTTTTTAAAAACTCAAACCCTTTATAATTATGAATTTTTAAACAGCTCAGTTTAGTAAAAAAAAAAATATTTAGAAATATTAAAGACAATTCATTTTTATTTATAATCTCTGTGTAAAACCAAAATTACGCGTTCTTTTTAAGTAGTCGTGTGTTCTTGTTGTGCTCCCATATGCATAGAATATTCATGTCTAGGTAATTATAAAATCTTGATGATTTTGTTTATTAATTGACCAGAAAGTCAAACTGTTGAAATCAGTATTATGGTAAAAAAATGTTTTATCATTTAGATTTAAAAATAAATATAAATGCAAAAAGCATGTCACATGTTATGTCATGTGTTTTTGATGTGTTATTTTAGAGTTTGTTTATTCTACACATTAATAATTGTGATACTAGTAAGTGTACCATAAATCGTGGAAACTATTAAGTTAGTTTAAATATTGTCATGTAACATGTGTTGTTAGTTGTGTCTACTTTTTATACTTGGTGTTGTCCTTGTGTCATATGTTGTTTCAATTTTTTTCCTTGGTGTGCTACTCTGCATGTTTATGCAATCTTTCATGATGTAATAAATATGTAATTTGTCCTCCAAAGAAATTTACTTAAAAGGTATTTCAAAAATAATTATGTTAATATAAGTACGTTAAATGTAAGCTATTACGCTATATGTTCATAGTGTTCTGTACATGTATGATATTTATTCCTTCAATAAAAATGTGTCATACATGCTGGGGACTATTTATAGTTAATAAAAAGTTGAAAATTAAATATGAAATACGTATCACATGTTTATTACTCGTTATTTCATTTGTCTTTGGTTTTGTGTTATTGGTGTGTTCTTCAGATGTATGACAACCAACATTACAATAATAGTTATTGTTGGCCAATCACAGAAAATTTTAGCTTTATAGTTTCAAAATTGGCAAAGATATGATTTTTGTCTCAAAAGTGACATCTCTAGACCACAGTGTGTCGTACAACCGATCCTGGAATATGAGGCAATTTAAGAAAGATGACGTCAGTTTTTGGATTAACCGTGGTTTATAAGAGTGTCAAAATCATTCTGGACACATCGCTGGGATGTCTTAAAACAACACATTGGACACAATAAAGTACTCGAATCATTTCAAAAACGCGTTGGGAGGCTCACGCAAATGCCACCTAAGCAGTTCTCAATTCTTTTAAAGCAATTTCGACATTAAATGAAATTGCTGAAGATCCCTCTCAAAAAAGTGAAACCAGGCTCAAAACTGAATGTATTGTAATTAAAATGAGAGACAATTTTTATAAACAAAATGAGAGACAATTTTGATGAATTTGAAAACAAAACAAAATCAATCTTGCAAGGTATTGATTATGCGAATGTTACAACGCGAATTTGCCTAAAAAGAATAACTTATAAAGAACTTCATGCCGCGTTTCTGATATTACCTGCTTGAGATAATTTTTGTATCAACGGATTTATAGTAATTATTGATAGGCTTAATAGAGAGATTAATGAGCAAAGCAAAGTTTACTTAGAGGTTGCTGAGATTTTTTCTTATTTGACTAACTTTGAACTTTCGGAAAATGACTATTGACAGAAGGTTTCTAATTTGATTAATTATTATTCTAACGACTTAGAAGATTTTTATACAGAATTAAAGCAATATCACAGCTACGTCAAAGTAAAATTTACATCAAAAACTCTTATTCTGAACTTTACGAAACTTTGGTTCATGACAACCTTGCATCTGTTTTTCCGAACGTAGAAATTGCTTTTTTTAACACTTATAATTACAAATTGTTTTGCGAAGCGCTCGTTTTCAAAAATAAAACGAATAAAAGTGAGCAAAGAAGTATCATGCTTCAGGAGAAATTGAACTTGATGTCTATTGAATCAGATATTCTTCGCGAGATCGATTTTGATAATGTAATAAATAATTTAATCAATAAAAGATATAAGAAAAAAAAAATATTTAAGGGCATATAACAATGCTAATTTTGTAAATTGTGACATGCTTTATTAGTTGTTTTTGTAAATGCCCTAACTATAAACGTAAAGAAAGATATGTAAAGTACATTAAAAAAAGTGTAGTATGTTTAAAAAAATAATAAATACCAGATTTATCACATAATTTTTTATTTTTATGAAGAAAAGGTTTATGTACGTTGGTAAATATTTGCATTAATGAATGTACGTACTTAATTACTCAATAATCCTACAAAAATAACTTTTTTAATACAAAAATGGGACCCTCAGTTTTAGCACCTAGGCCCCCAGTTTTCCTTAATCCGGCACTGACTACATTTATATAAATCTCTACAATTTATAGTATAAAATTTCTAATAAACTTATGTTGCATAAAAAATTTATATTAAAAAACAAAGAAATGTAGTTCTATTATTAGTATGAAGAAGTTCGAATTTATTGATTTTATTTTTAAGTTAGATAAAGACTCATAATCATGAGATCACAAAATAAACCTTTTGAAGGAAATGTATTTTGCCTATTTGATAGCCGCTAGTGGCCCATATTTGTTAATTAAATTTATTAATCTAAAAAGATATTATTATATAGCTATATAGTTAAACTAAAAGTTAATACTTGATAACTATAACTAAATAGTTTTTTAGCATAAAAATTGACAATTTTTAAACTATGTTTTTTTAACCATTTAAAAAATATTTTATATTCACGCATGCGTAAAAGTAGCACGGAGAATTTGCGGCCGTGACGCAGTGGTCAGAGCACTTGCTTTAGAAGCAGTAGATCTAAGTTCGAAACGAGCTCTGGACATATTTTCGCGTCACAGTAAGGAAGGAGGCGTGAACTTCCTGATTAAATGCACTTTCGCGGTGCTCTGTCACAAGACCGTTAGGTCTTCTTGGGGCACCTAAACAACAAAATTGAAAAAAAAAAAAAGAATGAATCTCCTTCGACGCGGACATCCGGGGACGTACTATTTTAGACTGGACGTTCATTGGACGTCCAAAAGACTCGACGTCCAAAGACGTACCATTTTGGACTAGGACAAATGAACCTAAGCGGTACGTCATATAGACGTCCAAAGCCCTGTGTCCATTGGGAAGGGACGGATTTGAACCCTCGCAAAACGGCACCGATGACAGCGCATTAAACCACTGATCTATCGAATTTATACATGTAAATGTAATGATTGCAATAAATCGACACTTTTCAAGAGGGTTATTTAAATAAGCGCAGCTATATTGCATAGTAAAAAAGTTGCGTTTATATATAAACAAATATGTTATACGCATAAAAATCGACTTTTAAAACGTTTTATACGGAATCGTGTGTAATATAAGAAAACTTTTCTTATAATTACAAGTCTTTTTTGCACAAGCTGTTTTCTTTTAAATTTTTGTATTTATGTTCTTGTTTTTAAAAAAATTTGCCAATATTAAAAAAATACGAAATATATTGTCTCACCCAAGTGGAAAATTTGAAACTTCAATTTTAAATTGTTTCAAAAAACTCCCAAAAACTTAAAAACTATTACTCTGAGCCAAAGGAAATAACTCGTGAATTTAATAGTTTTTTTGTTGGAATTTGTCCTAAATTGGCAACTAAAGTTCCAAATACCCAAGTTGTATTCAGTGATTTTTAGTACCAGTTAATGGTTGCATTAATTCTAATGAATTGTCTTCTGAATTTTCTTTTGAAAAGTTTGAAAAAGCCTTCAAATCTTTAAAAAAAATAAAAATAAAGCAACTGGTGCCAATGACATGAATGGTAATACAGTTTCAAAACAAAAAAAGAAATTTTCAAAATGTGATCATAAGAAGAACATTTTAACTATTTGTTTGATAATTTTAACGGTTAATTTTCTTCGCTTGATTATATTTTTTCTTTTCTGTTTGTTTATTTTTAAATTGTTTTAAGTATTTTAACGGTATCTTTATACCATGAAGATATAGTATTTAAGTCTTTATAAAGGAGCTCTATGAAAAGATTGTGATAATGTAATATTTTCCGGATCTTTTTTGAGCCCCTCTCTGATTTTAATTATTATGTAATTTTCAGTATTTATTTATGTATTCTCTTCTACTGTATATATATTTAAATGTGTATTGTAAAAATAATATTTGTACCATGATTAAAAAGAAAAAAAAAAAGTTATTGGCTGTTTTGAACAACTAAAAGATATTCTCTGATCAATTGAAAATCGCAAAAGTTACACTGATTTTTAAAAATTTTTATTTGTCTTTTTCTTTCCCTGTTTTTAAAGCAAAACTTAAAAGTTTTATTCTTTCCATTGACAACGTATATATGTACTACTTATAGTAACATCTTAAAGTTGTTTACTTTCTATTATTACTAAGCTATTAATTTTACTGTTTATATTAAGTCATTTTACCTTGTTTATATTTATCATTGTAAAATTGTGGTAGGTAGTTCTTACAATGACTAAAAAATTGTTCAACGACAAACTAATGTAAACAGGAAAAAAAAAAGAAAAAAAAGATTTGCCCCTCTCTTGATTGCTAAAATTACGTTATCTTCTTACTAGACCATTAAAATAGACGCGGTTTTTTTGTCAAGCCAATATTTTTTCGCCTATGTGAGATCACTTTGCGGCAAAAACTAGAAAAAAAAAACTAGAATTAAGGTTTTATTTAAATTTTTTTAGGAAAATTTAGTTTTTTAAAAATATATAAAATTATATTTTATGGTATATATCGTAATAAAACTAAATATAATAAGTACTATGTTATTCCTTTAAAAATATTCATTTATTACTTTTGTAATAAATAAAAACTCTTATCCGTGAAATGACATATTTGTAAAAGTTTTATATCTTTTTGTGTAATTGTATGTACCATATTCAAAATTAATCAAAAAATATAAGATAAACGCAAAAGCAAACTTGACGTATAAAAGTTTTTTGCCACACACTGACGTCACTGGGCAAAAATTTTTTGGCCTAACTTTTAGATTAGCATTAGTAAGCTAAGGCCGCGTCTATAGTTGTTATGGTCTAAGATCTTCTTATTTTCGCTATTTGTATAGAGTTACGTACAAATTTCTGTAAGTGTAAACGTCTTTATCATATGTTGAGTTTGCGGGCAGTATATAGAACAATCGTGTAATATATCTATAAAATGAAAGGCTTTAAAATTTTATTTTTACAATTAGAAATCTATCAATAGAAAATTCAACTTACTTGATATTGGAGAATGTAAGGAAAAGAAAAGAATAAAAAATATATATATATATATAGAATACTCAGCCTTTAATTATGATATACATAACATTATTAATATAAATTTTTTTTTTTTAAGGAAGTTTAACAAACACGTATCAAAAATACTTATCACAAATGTATAAACGGGTTAGGAAGTATGCTGAGTGGTCAGAAGGGTCAAGCTTTTATCTTGCTTTTTTTTTTTACATATATGAAATTATTTACATATATGAAAAACCAATATGAAATTATTTCTAGCAGCACTACAGCATTTTCAAATAATATTTTTTAATGGCGTGAAATTGATGGCAAGATTTTTATAATGATCTGAATCGGTTACATTTTAATAGCAAAATATATTTTATCAAGTTATCGAATTACAAAAATATTTATATATATTTCATTACAAATACAGTTTTGGTTGAATAAATAAAATGAAGATAAATGAAATATTATGGTTGGAACTTTCTATTGGTCAAATTACTGCATAACTTAAAGAAGTCAGGTATATTCGACACACCTCTAATTAAGATATACATATACAATTTTGTTTTAGGAAATGCAATTAATATTCATTAGAAATCAGCAGGAATAATTGTCCATATTTTATAGATATCTTTTTCATATTTTCATACACTTATATTTTCAATTTTTAGATTTTTTCTCGAAAAATTACGATTATTATATAGCTATGGAAAAATAAAAATGAAAAGCTTTTTATCATTCTAAAATTGAATAAGCTTTTTATTGTAAAATAATATAGGTTATTAAGTTATCGAATTAATTTTACAAATTTCATTATAGTTTACAGATATTGCCGAATAAAAAATGAAGACAAATGAAATATTATAGGTGGAACTTTTCCATTGGCACCTCGAAATTACTAATTAACTGACTATTGTTACTTACTGTATTTTTTTAAAATGTTCTAGTTAAACAATCATTTTTATTTGTTATTTTATAATTGTTTTATAAATTAGGCGATAAATTAAATTAGTTATTTTTAGGGTTATTTTTCCAAGAATTGTTTAGGCAAAAAGTGTTTAAGCAAAAATTTCAAAACATATATTTTTAAATTTTTACATAAACACACGTATTTGTTGAAAAAGTAGCCCGACTATTTTATTTACGTACTCTTTAAAAGACAAATAATTCAGTTAAACACCAAACAAAAATATGAAGTTCTGCTTTTAACTAAAACCACCCAGCAAACATTGTTTAGTGGATTTGCAATGGATATAGCCATATTTTTAGCGGTTTATTGGAGTTTTGCTCATCGGTTATTTAGCGGACCATTCCCAGCAAACATGCTTTCAGCGGACCGCGGTGCGCAAAGCCGCCGCCGGAAACCCGGTGTAATTCCTAATGCGGCTTACCGCTGCCGGGTAGCTGATGCAGGACCGGCATGCTATTTTGTGTTGGCCTTCCACCCTCAGCTGAAGAGCAATAAAACACCTCGTTGCCAATGCGATTTTAAATTGGCATGCCAGCTTTAGTAAGTTTATGACAATACGCTGTACACAATGCCCGAGTTGGCTCCTAGATAACGGTACGATGTCGTAAAAACACCAAAAGTAAGCATTTCAAGCGCCATGAGACTTAGATTGATCGATTTTTATATTTTATATTGTAGTACATAGTCTATGTAAAACAGTAAGTAATAAATAAGTAGTATTTAAAAAAATCAAATTAGTCTTTTTATTTTTAAGTCTTACAATATAGGTTATATATATATAAATTTATATTCAATCTACATCTATACTTTATATTTTAAAATATAGCTAAAATTATTGCTTATAAATTTTAAGTTACATGATTTTATACCTATATCTATATTAGAAATTATAAAGTAATATAAAGTATTTTAATATAAAGTATACTATACTTTATATTATATAATATATTATATTTATATCTATGTTTATAATTTATATTCTTATCTATTCTTATATATTATATCTATATCTATACTAAGTATAGATTACTATATATAATATCTATATCTACACTTAGTATAGATATAGATATAAATTATAGATATACATATAGGTTCAATATATATTTATAAGACTCAAAATTAAAAATACTAATTTTACTTTATTTTAAACATATATAACTTTAACAATATTGTTACAGTTATGTAACAATGTTATAACCATATTAGTATAACATTGTTCTTGTTATATTAAAAGTTACATGGCTAGTCGTATAAATTTTAATATAACAAGAACAATGTTATACTATATATATATATATATATATATATATATATATATATATATATATATATATATATATATATATATATATATATATATATATATATATATATATATATATATATATATATATATATATATATATATATATATATATATATATATATATATATATATATATATATATATGTATATATATAGATAGATATAATATATAGTAATCTATATATTATATCTATATCTGCATCAGTTAAGTTTGCTATAACCGATGAAGCATTAGCATCTTTGTTAAAATTTTTGGGTAAATTGTTTCCTGATTTGCCAAAGAAGCCACGCACTCTACGTCAGAGGCTTTTGTACCTGTTACCAATAACTGGAGGACAGTATTGTCATTTTGGCATTAGACAAGGTATTTTAAGTAATTTCAAGGTAATTTCAAGTTTTTTAAAGAAAAAGGATTGTATATCAATTCAAGTCAACATTGATGATTTACCATTGTTTAAAAGCAATGGCCAATTTTGGCCGATATTAGGTTTAATAAAAAATGTGGATAAACAATATTCAACACAATAAAACCCCATTTATAATCGGTCTTTTTTATAATAGGTCTAAACCAAAAGACTGTAATGAATTTCTAAAAATGTTTGTTAATGAAAGTATTGCTTTATTTGATTCTGGTATTAGTATTAATGGTAAAGTATATAAATTTGCTATATCAGCTTTTATTTGTGGTACACCAGCTAGGTCATTTATAAACGGAAATAAAGGACATAAAGCCTATTAATAAATGTTATGCAATATTTAATGGCATTTATCTATTTTTTTTTTTTCAATTTTTTAAAAATATTGTTTAGTATATTATATACTGAAGAATATTCTTTAAAAAATTAATAAAAAAAATAGATATCAAATTAATGCCATTAAATATTGCATAACATTTATTAATAGGATTGTAGATGAGAATTTAAATCGTGATATTGAATCTTACCAGAGAATAAAGTAAGATTAATTTTATTATTTTGATATTATTTGTTTTAATGTTATTTTTGAAAAAAAAACAAAATATAAGTTCTGGAGTCTGTCTACTGTTTGATTTGTTTGATTATATTAAATTTAAATATAACTATAAGCTTTAAAATATAAAGTTATTGATGGAAAGATAAATTAACTTGGTATTTAACCGGTGAAGCAGATGAATAAAAATCTAACAAAATTTTTATTTTACAAGCCATTATTTTAAAGGATTACTTTAAGAATTCCGTTCAAACATGCTTGTAATTTAATGTTACATTTATGATTTAATATTATTTCTTTACAGGAAACCGTTTACCTCAACCAGAGTTATATTTCATAGAATTATGTTGACCATGATCCAAATATTGCCATGGGTATAAGATAGTTGTTTGATTTGCAAACTGGATTTAAATCATATTTTCTTTAAACATATTTATTTGCTCTCTATATGCTTACAAATAATTTATTTAAAAAAATTATATACTTATTTACTAAACCGTTTTATTTCAATCAATTATTTGACTTTTTATATTTTTCAAGGAATTTTTATAGTATATTAAATTGCGTTATGTTTTTTTTTTTTTGTTTTTGTATGGTGAAAACTATGTTCAATGTGCAAACTATATTTTAGTTTATCAAAATAGATTTTTATTGATGTGTTCTGTCTCTGATTCTTCCTTTTTCAGATGTGCACTTGTGTCTAAGGCTTATGCTTTGCATAAGGTTCACCATTGTACTTAAGTTGCTGTGGGTTTACCTGGCATATAAGTATCTCATTTTTAAATACTATTTTATTTGTTAAATTAAATTTAAAATTAAAGATAACTTTTTTAATGAAATAACAATTTTTATTGTTCATAGACCCGTCAAGCATATTTATAGGATTAGGTATACCAGGTAGGTTACTGTATATAAAGTTTTATTTTTTAAAAAAGGCACGCAATATGACTTTATTTTTATATAGCTTTTTTTTTAAAGTTATTTCCATAGCTTTTCAGTTTAAGCAATGTTTTTGTTGTTTTTTAATGTTTTAAATTATGCTTAAATAATAAAATTTAATTTATATTTATTCAATGTAGATGCACTTAGTATCTGAAGTTATTTGTCAATAACTGGTGATCAGACTATTTCAAACGGATACGTTTTTAAAGGCTGAGAAGGTTAGTTTATTATCTTTGTTGTAATAGCTCTAAACTTGACTGTTTCAATATTTTCATTATATATCATTGCCTGCTTTTAGGTGAAAGTTAGAAGTCTGCAGACTGCAACGTAAATCAATTTTCAACACATGATTTCCTGAATAAATTTAGTTTTCGATTGAAATGAGAATAAACTGAACTTATAGATGTGTTGAAAATTAACTATTTTATATTTTAAACGTTCGCTAAACGCAAGTGAAGCAATAGTCTATAGATGCAAATATACTTTATATTTTGCTTTAGTTTAAAAAAAATTATTGTTACTTTTATATTCATGTTGTAATTGTAAATTGCAATTTTAAAATGATTTTTATTATAACTTCTGATTAGTCTTTTTGTTCACCGAGCTTAAGCCTTGCCACGTATGACCTAATGATTTACAGTTGGGGTAGTGTTTTTCGGTGTAAGGTGAATTTTAGTATAATAAATTCGTATCTTTTCTATATACCTATGCACATAGTCAAAAGGCATTTGATGTGTCTTCCAAGCATTGACAGGTTTGGCATTTTTTTATGAGTAAAAATTTGAGCTGAAAGATATAAATATTTTTGCTAACGATAAGTGCGTTCTATTCAAACAAAAAAACAAAAATAATTATATTTATAGCAATGCATTCAAATCTTAGTCAAAACTTATTATAGATCCTATGCTATTCCGCTATGGCTTTATCATCGGTTAGCCGCTGACGGATCGTTGTTCAAACGTTGTCGATTTGCCGCCATCGAACCGCCTTCAGTTTTCCGCTAACGGACCGATGTAAACACGATGTGCAAGCCAACGCGGCAAAGCAGCGCACTACGCGTTGCTCTTATACAAAATGAGGAAATAGGCATATAAATAAAGGACTTAAAATATTTAACTTATTTTTTAACAAGACATCAAATTTTTATTTATATTTCTATATTTAAAAGAATCATATTCGGTTTTCGTAAAAAAACAATTTATTGTATTTTTTTTCGGTTAGTCCGGACTAATTCTAGATTTGTCCGGAAAACTACACAAGTCCGGATGATTTTATTCAAAAAAAAGTAGGCGCCTATATTTTATAGAATTTTACAAACTATGTATATGAACACTATTTCAAAATAAACAGTATCATTGAATATAATAAACAACTCTGCTATCATAAGATACTTGGCTCTTTGCATTTTTTCACAGTTTCTCAACGTTCTATTCTAATAGATGTTTTTAATAACTTGTGGCTATGAAAATAGCCGTTTTTTAAAAATTCAACGCAGAACAGCTCATCAGTATAATTCTTCATGGTCTTACTTCCTAAAATAGTTAATTGCTTGTTAAAATTGATTAAATTATTTCTTAAATTTATTTTTAAAAACATTAAAAAAAAAACAAAAAAAAAAACGCAACTTTGAATTGTTAATTAACCAAAATTATAAGATTGCCTAACCAAAAAAAAATCAATCAAAACTATTAACAATATTAATAATAAAACTATTTTACCTTTATTTTAAGCAGTTATCAGAAGAACTGTCACTTTGCTTTCTTAAACTATTTTGTTTTCACTCTTTTTTTATCCATTTTGTTTTTTTTGCAAAAGAGGTACATATCAGATGTCATAAACAAATAATTAGCTGTATCCCTAGTGTTTTCTGCAAAAGAGGTTAAACGAGCATGACCAATTCAATCAGTTTTGTTTTCCTTATTTCTGGCTTCAATAGCACTCTCAGACAAAGAACCTATTGGATACTTAAAATACCTTATAAAAGAAGTACCATGAACTATCACTCTATGCACAGATTGTGACATAGGTATGGTTTTTAAAAATTTATCATTAGTTATGAGTGCAAATAGATGTTCAGATTTCTGTTTGAAAACCTTTATATCCGGTCTTGTAGTTGTTCTGTTTATATCAATGAGTAAATCTCAAAACAACTTAATCATTCTGATATCCAAGTTTAAAATTCCCCGTGTCACAATCGGGTTATTAAAAAATTTGCGAGCAACATTTCCTGTATTAGTTGTTCCACATCCTTTCCTGACAAAAGAAACCCTTATATTCAGTTGTATCTTGAATAAATGCTGAAATTTTTTTTTGTTTTCAATAAATTCTTTACTCTTTTGTGATGGAATATTTCTTCCTTGCTTAACAGCTGGGAGTTTACAAGCAGTATTGAAAATCCATTCCATACATAGATGAAGACTGCAAATTCCAAGTTTCAAAACATGCTTGTTTAAATTAATATTTTTTTTCCAAATAGTTTTCAAGTTAAACTCCTTAGAATTTGCAAGGCATACATGGCAGGACTGAGATGAAATTTTTTTTTTAAGCATATCTGATACAACAGCGTTTAGTGTTTTGCCATCATTCATTGTGGTATAAATAGTTGACAAACTAGACTTTACTACAAAAGTACTTTCACCAAGTTTAAATTCAATATTCTTCAATAAAAAAAATTTATTTTTTAAATGTTCAAATTTTTCCTGAATAAAACTAGCAGTCTCTTTTGCAAAACAAAAAAGAAGATGACGGGTTGCATCTGGACTATTTGGAATTAAATTTTTCCATATTATTTTTTCTCCACTTCGGATCTCCAGCAGTACAAACACTATACTATACACAGAGCGATCATCTACACCTCTTTTCATAGTTGCTGAATTTTGAAACTCAGATTGATCACTTTGACCATCACCTCCTACTTTGCAAATAATTTGTACATTATCACGCTCTTCTTGTGATAAACTCATCATGCAGTTACTTTCATAATCCAAAAGATATTCAAACACTCTAGAAACTGAATGCTTTATCATATGGAAAAAACTACATTTTACTTCGGTTTCAGAATATTCAACCTGTTCTGGATATGTCAATTTTTTATATTGCTTCAACTTGGTTAAACCTGGAGGAACAAGATGACGATTATGAGTCACTATATTTTTAAATTCAGTCCATGTTCTATCTGTAAGTTTCAAATTACAAAGAGCTTGCAATGACAAATTTGAACCATATAAAATAGCCCTACCATCAATAGAAGAATTAGATTTAAACCTTTTGACAGCATGTTGCAGTTCTTCCACCTCTCGTTCTCTAAGACTATCTGTTCTTTTACGCTTCATCCTGTTTGTAAGCTTAATAAAAGACTTTCTAGGTTTTGGTGTACAAGATGTATTGACTGCAGATGATTTAGGTACTCTACATGGTACACTATAAATAATAAAAAAATACATTGAAACATATATACATTTTGAAGGTTTTGTGAAACATAGTCAAACAATATGTATGTGTGTGTGCAAAATAAAAAGAGGGAGATACATTTATCTATGCATACCTGTTTACATTGGATCCATGAGTACGAAGCAGTAATTCCCCTTCTTTAATTTTACGCTCACCCTGCTTGATGAGTTGATTACCATGTTTAATCAGATTTTCACCTTTTCTAATTAATAGCAATTCTTCCTCATGTGTTCTAATCTCTTTTTCAGAATCTTTTTCTAATCTACACGCACAAGTATAATATATATATATATATATATATATATATATATATATATATATATATATATATATATATATATATATATATATATATATATATATATATTATATATATATATATATACATATATAAATATATATATATATATATATATATATATATATATATATATATATATATATATATACATATATATATATATATATATATATATATATATATATATATATATATATATATATATATATATATATATATATATATATATATATATATATACTATAATGCAATATTTATTACTTATTTATAATAAATCAATATAGAATATATTATACTCACAAGATTATATTTGCATTGTTGAATTTCTCTATAGAATATTTGCTGGGCAGTTTCTGAATATTATACTTATAATTCCTACTAAGTTCTTACCAAAAATACCAAGTGCTGAGTAAAAAGCTTATTATTCCTACTAAGTTCTGACTAAAGCTAATATGGTTACTTGACGAATAAAAACCTAGGTATTTCTACTTAGTTCTGGTTAAAACCTGCTAATACTACCGAAATCCTTGCAAGTACTCGTTAGGAACTTAGTATGTTTTACTAATATGACTTACTGAGGACTTAATAGGTTTAGTCAGTTTCTTTTCTCAGGTAGCCAAACTTACTACTAAAAAATTTTAGTTATTTATGTTGGTAAAGTTATTGGCACTAATTCAGTGAAGACATGGTTAAAATATTTTTTAAGATATCGTTTTTTCAACAAAAAAAGCCTTCGATTTTTCTTTATTCTTTCAACAGTTGATATATTTCTGATGTGTCACTTCAAGATATTCTTGGAAATATTACCCAGAACACTACGTGGAGGGACTGCTAGAATTCTTCGTCATTTTATCTTTCCTGTGGACTTAACAGCTTATGATGATGCACTTTGTTAACTTGTTTTCTTAAAAAAAATTGTTGTTATTTTAGATGGTTGAATAAATTTTGTTATAAATAAAATTCTTTTTTTTTTCTCAATTTTTAAAATGTCTTTTTTTTCAATTTTATACTAATTTAAGTCTAAAAAGTATGCCAAAAATGTACAGTGTCTTTACTCCTTCAGCCTCAAAGTTATTTGGCTACGCCCCTATTCATACCATTAATATACAGCTGTGTTTGTTGATTCATTGTGGCTTAGGTAGTGGTTCACTGTATGCCAGTACTGGGGTACAGTAAATTACTTAACACAACTCAGTTCAAACCTTTCTGTGAGCCATTAGATAATAAATATTTGAGTTTAAATGATTTCATATCACAAAGGACATATATCTCAATCCTAATGCCTTAAAAAAGATAAAAGTTTTAACTTTTAATCAATTTAAAAAATAAAGAAATCTGACCCACTGTGCCCCAATTTCCTTTAATGACAACCTTTTTACAATAATTGTCATGTATTATTTCAATGTCGTTTAATCGCTTTGAGCAGTATTTTGGTGGTAATTAATAACTACGATTGTACTCCAAGATTAAAAAAAAAAAGATTAAAAAAAATTATTTGAATAGGGTAAACGAAAACGTTGGAAAATAGGGAATGGGGTATAATGGCTTTTCATATAACAATTCAACAAAAAAATTTAAATATTGGTGAAACGAAACTGTATATATATAACTTGTATTTTAAAGTACCAATTGGTTTTTTAACATATTGTTTAATTAAATTTTACGCGCACGTTTTTTTTTTTACGTTAAAAAAAATATTACGCTTAAGGTTATTGATAATGGGTGTAACATTTTTATGGATATTTTTTTCGACGTGGAGTCTAATTTGCAATACTTCCCAGCAAACATTGTTTTAGTGGATTTGCAATGGACCTATAGGCAATTTTGAGCGGTTCGTTGAAGTTTTAATCATCGGTTACTTAATGGACCATTAAGGGACTTCTATACAATTAAGAAGGTGAAAATCTTAAAATTTTCATATTTTTTATTGCTTTAAGATCAAAATCTAATACAGAATCTTAATTTGTCATCGAAATTTGTAAAACAAAAAAAAAAAAAGAATTCATCTTAATGTTGCTATAATTTTACTCTTAGCAACACTCTTAGCAACCATGTTATGGAACTATAACACATCTATTGCAAGTTATTTATTGTGCAATTCATTCCTAGTTTGTTTTTAAGTATTCCTTATGCACCTAGCATCATTGAAAAAAATTTTTTTTAGGAATTAAGATTTTCGCTAGTATAATTCCTCCATAACCATACGTAAAATGTGAATGAGTGTTTAAATGGAATAATTTGGACACGCTGTCACAATTCTATTTATTGTGGCAGAAAAGTACTTACAATTGATTTGATGTTTTGCCATTATAAGTTTCAATGAAAAATTCATTGTATTTGAAACGTTTTTGATTGTTTGAATATTTCACATGAAAGTTTTTTTGAAAAAATGCATTAAAAAATGGCGATAACAGAGCCTTAATTCATTGTAAATAGTTATCTAATATTTTAAAAGCACTGAGACAAGTAAAAAGTTGACTAAGAAAAGAGTTTATATTCACACAAATAAAAGAAATTAAAGAATGCCAACCCTATAATTCTGAATCTTATTGAGTTAGTTCTGTTTTTTTTTATATGCTAATAAATTATATCTTTTTTTCACACAAGTTTTTCTACTTGCACACTAAAAACTCATGTAGGCAATGAAACAGTTTGATAAAAAAAAAACATACTGAAAAATTACTATTTCTTCATGACTAGCAATTTTCCAAAAAAAATCAGGATTTTTAAAACTTTTGTCATCTTGCAATGTCTTCCCCTATTTTTAAAATATTAGCGATAAAAAATTAAGCGAACTTCTAAGGTGACTTAAAATAATTAAATTACTTTCTATAGTTTCTTAATGTCGGGTTTTTTTCTTTGAAATATTAGCAAAGCTTATAAAACAATGTCCGTAAACGTTGACTGACAGTCGGATTTTTTTTTATGGATTAATTTATTTTTTTTATGTTCCTATTTATAAACATTCTTCTTAAAAATTCATTTTTAATGCAAACAAAATTGACGTATTGAATTTTTTCTAAGAGTTTTATAAATCTTATATTAAAAGTAATAGATGAATAAACATAAAATTGCTACTCTATTTATATTTTGCAAGTCAGCGTATTATCAAAAGAAAAATGCTACTACGTTACACTTTCTTTTGATAGAATACTAACTTATATACAGTCAGCTTGTACTGGGTGGTAGAGAGGTCTCTATGACTTTTAGAAATTTACAAAAAACTCACAAATGTTATGAAACACACTTCCTCATCTTTCAAAATTTTTAAAGCTGCGCTATTTTTCAATATTGTACAAGTTTATTTCTGTTGTTTATTTTGTTATATTTAAACATGGTAAAAAATTGCCGCTACATTAAATAAATTATTGGCATGTCATTTATTTATTACACTGTTTATTTATTTGATTATTTTATGTATACAAAGGATGCGCGGACTTTCATCTGATCTAAATTTGCAGGCTATTTTGCAACATTTACATAACTTCTGGTTAAATTCGTAAGGAATATAAATGTTGTCATTTTTTGATCTACTAAAAGTTTTATATAGATAAATTATATAAGACTTGTTACATTTTACAGATGACAAGCTTCCTTTGTACATCCCATTAAATTGTTTCTATGGTCACAATATAAAAAGATAATGAACTCATTATTTTGTGGTTATAAATTATATTCAATCTTCGAAATAAACAATTCTGGTAGATTATTAAGTTTTATAATAATAAATATACTTGTTAATGAAAGTTAAAGATAATAAAAATAAGTTTCTTGAATCAGTTAATAAAAAGAAACATTTTAATAACTGATTCAAGAAATTTTTATGAAGATTCAAAGAAACATAAATATTTTAAACATAAATGTCTGAAGTTTTTAGTTTACAAAAAAATCGTAATTTTTAAATGAGAAATAAAAACTGCTGGTTTTGATTAGTTGAATGAATTTTTAAAAGGCTGCAAAGAAATTGCGAACTCCTGAAATGACATCTTTTTAAGACAAATTTTAAACTCAACAAAATTTACAGAATAATTATTTGCTCCTTTTGAGGGTTTTTTTTATTCTTTTGCAACAGCAAAAATCATAAATTTTCAAATTAGTTTATATATATATATATATATATATATATATATATATATATATATATATATATATATATATATATATATATATATATATATATATATATATATATATATATATATATATTTACAAATATATTTTATATAATTATAAATATATTTAAATATATATTTATAAACTTAAAGGATATTTTATTATTATTTTAAAACTTTTTTTTGTATAAACTAAGTAAGATAATAAATCTTTATGTATGAGGATATGAAAAGAAAACCTATTTACCCCTTAAAAAGAAAATAAGTAGCGCAAGTTTTGACATGAGAAAGTTGTTTTATAAATTCGACATCGATGTGATGTCCATAAGGTTTCATTCTCAATCCAATATATATTCAATTTTGAAATCATTATCATTTACTAAAGCAATATCCGTAATATATTTTTAGTTATTTCATACAATTCCATTCATATTTATAAATGATTACTAAAGGAAGTAAATGGTATTGGATTCTAAAAATTTGTTCGAATTCAGTTTATTATTATTATTATTTTATATTTCTAAATGTCTTTATTAATGAAATAATAATAAACAAAGAGAAAAATAATTAATATATAACATAACTTTAAATATGTAAAATATTGAAAACCTAACATTATCATAATGCAAAAATGATAAAACCACATAAGCCTTTCCCCGTAAAAATATAACGCAACCCGATTCTACAACTCGATAATGATGTATTGAACATAATGATTCTGACGTACGCATGGCTTATGCATTATTTAACAATTATAGTTTAATTGAAAAACATTTGTATTTGTTATTCAAATAGACTTTTCAGGCATTTTTATTTGTTTAACTTGTATATTTGTAAAGATGTAAGCTTATAAATATAGAGGTAATATATATATATATATATATATATATATATATATATATATATATATATATATATATATATATATATATATATATATATATATAAATATATATATATATGTATATATATATATATATGTATGTATATATATATATCTGTGTGTGTGTGTTTATGTGTGTGTGTGTGTGTGTGTGTGTGTATATATATATATATATATATATATATATATATATATATATATATATATATATATATATATATATATATATATATATATATATATATATATATATATATACATATATATATATATATATGTATATATATATATATATATATATATATATATATATATATATATATATATATATATATATATATATATATATATATATGTATGTATATATATACATATATGTATATATATATATATATATATATATATACATATATATGCACATATATATGCACACACATGTATGTATGTATATATGTATGTAAAATGTATGCATGTATGTATGTATGTATGTATGTATGTATGTATGTATGTATGTATGTATGCATGTATGTATGTATGTGCGTACGTACATTTGGAAAGGGCATTGGCACTTTATTCAAAGAAATAAATGAAATGCAATTTGCTACTAAATAGTCAGTATTTATGACATATAGCTGCGTATTTTTTTCAAGTTAACATATTAAATCGACAATCGTTTTGTTAAAAATCAATTTTTTTAAGCCAATCATAATTTTTATGCAGCTTATAATTTTTTTACGCTTGA
This sequence comes from Hydra vulgaris, assembly GCF_022113875.1. NCBI lineage: Eukaryota > Metazoa > Cnidaria > Hydrozoa > Anthoathecata > Hydridae > Hydra > Hydra vulgaris. The sequence goes on from NC_061169.1 coordinate 14,245,231, forward strand.
AAAAAAAAATTCGTTTAAGCATGACGCACGAACTTCGTATTTTGTTTTTGACTAGTTTATACTCATAACGGAAGTCTTGAATTAAATAAATATAATATTTTGCTATTTTTTCTTTATTAAAAAGTATTATTTTTTGCGACATATTTTAACGGTCAGTTTTATTTTTACGCGGTTCTACATTAAAATTCGGTATATTTGTTAGTTATGAGAACAGCTGGAAAATAAAACCAATGAAAAGTCGCCAGAGCAGTTTTCAACCAATAGTTTAACACATGTTTTTGCTATTTCCGTACTTCTTTTTTTCAAAGTTTACATCGGCAGCGGGAACTAGTAAATGAAAAGGTTGTCACGAAACACCAAACTTTGAATTACGACTTTTAAATTTATTAAAATGAGAAATAGCATTAGTTTATAGCTTTATAAATAAAAAAAATACAACAAATATATTTAATATGGGTAATGCAGCAACTGCAAAGAAAGGAGATTCGGAAAATGCTGGTAAGCAGTTTTTTTAAAGTTTTATCATGCAGAGTATCTTTGTTGTTTTTATGTTGTTTGTAATGCAGGATATACTTTCGAGAGTGTTTTTTTTAAAGAGAATGCTTTTTATAAATATTCATCATTTATGACCAGAATTTTTATATTTATTTGTGGTTTATATTACTCTGGCTTACACACAAATGGTTTTAACAAAAAGGATATTGGATATTGATAATTCTTGATTAATTAAATTTTTGCTCCACCTTTGAGTTTACCAATTTTATAAAGAGGTTCTGAAAGATTGTTGTTTAAAATAAAAAAAGCTTCCAACAACTTTTTTCTAATCAAAATAAAGCTCTGAAAATACATATTTAGACTAGTTCTTAAAGCTTAATTTCATTTTTATAAGGGTGATGATTTTTTATGGCAAGTCAGGCTAATTTATTTTCATGTCTTTCAATTTTTATAATGTTTAAGTTGTTTCAAATGATGATAAAGTTTTGTTTTGATTTAATATTATTTAAATAAATTTAAAAAACTATTATTAAATTTTGATTTTAATGACAATAAAAACTAGATTGTATAATTAAAAAAAAGTTTTTGTAAAAAATTAAAAAGATTGTTAAAGTTAATTTTTAAAAGATAGTAAATTTAAATTTTAATATAAGATTAGAGCACTTTCCTTAAATTTTAATGTTTTTATATAATTCAGGATAAAACTCTTCATCATAATCAGTCATAAAAATAGGGGTTAAAGAAGTCAATTAATTTACTAAATAATAAATTAAATCGATAAAGATAAAAAATAAAAAATTAATAAATTAATCAACTTACCTGGGTAAGAAAACTTTAATATAAACCTCTCAATTTAACTGTGGGTAAGGGTGTACTAGTGATATAATACTCTGTGCAATAATACTCTGTGTAGTGATATAATACTCTAAAAAGTTTTGCATTTATATATTAATTTTTGGCATATATAACTAAGGATTGCATGCAAAACATATACTTCATAGTTTGTATAAAGTATTTGAGATCTTTTTCAGTGATTAGAGATCTTTTTCAGTAATTAACCTAGATCTAACCTTCCTGTAATAATAATTTGATTTTTTTAAATTAGTATATTCATTAACAGCATAAAAATTATGTGTTAATGGCTGGTAAATGAAATATAATATATTATTATAATATTATTATCTAATAATAGATTAGATATAGACTTTTATGCAACTTATATAGTATTTCCAACTCAGTAATATTATTATTACTTATGAAATAAATTTAATTAAAAAAAAAAGCTGTAGTGATTTAAAATAATATATAACTTTATACAATTTAACTATTAAAATAATGAGTTAATCTAAACTATTTATGCATTTATTAGTTAAAAGTTGTATGTGTGCAACATTATTTTGTGAATTAATACATCAAAGTACTATATATAAACCTATTTGAGAATATTTTTAAAATTAAAAACTTTTTGACAATTTTTTTTAATTAAATAATTGTCTGATCTAAATCTGAATTTTCAAATTAATTTTTTATTTTTATTTATTTTTTATTTTTAAATTATTTATGCAGAATTCAAAGAACTGAGTTTGTTAGAATTGATCTAATGAATAGTGTTTAGTGTTTAGTCAGTAAGTTTTGAACATGAATATCTTGAATTTTTTTAAAATCAAATGTCATTTTTTTATACTGTCAACAATAGAATAACAAAATAGTTTAAAGTTTTCAGAATATACTGTTTAAAATATTTCATTACTTATTTCAAAAACTTTAAAAGACAAAATTTTTTTTTGTTGTAAAAATAGTCCAGTGATTATATTGTTGATTTTAGTAGGAAATATGAATAAAATGTTAGGAATTAAAAGTTATGGAGTCTGTTATATTTTAGGCTTAAGATCTTGTCTACCATTTTTGATAAAGATTCTAGATTAAGATTGTTGACTTTTTTGTACTCCAAACTAATTTTTCCCTTCAAAGTAGTCCAGAGGTCTCCAATATTCTTGGAGGTTTAAGGCACTAAATCCAGTTTCTTTTTTTTAACCACATTTTTTCTCATGGTTCCCATGAACGTTTAATTTGTAAATATTACTTTATTATGAAGTATTGGTTTTAATCAAAAATGTTTAAAGCATTTTCAACAGTTAATAAGAAACAAAAAATATTGCTTTTAAATTATGCGATTTTTAATATCAGTATTGTTTCATTTTTTTTACTATTGCTATTATACCAATGTTTAATATATGTATGTACATTTAAGCTATTTTATAAAATAGTTTAAATAAAAATCGTAATTTGATTTTGATTTTAATATTAAAGTTTCAATTAAGCCATTTTTTTTAATACAAATTGTTTACAAATTTTTAAAGTGCTTTTATGAGACTTTTGACTAAAATTAGTATTTTGAATTTAATTGAGGTAGCATGCTGCAATCACTAATCGTGTAGTTAGTTGTATACAGGCCTCGGTGGTAAGTTCTTGGCCACTTTCCCCTAAAACAGTTTACAGGAGCAATTTACGGCTCTCGCAAAAATATAATTTTTTCACTTAAAAGTATTTTTATCATTGTAAATAAAATAAAAAACATTGTCTTTTCTTTAAAAAAAAAATCAATTAATTGTATAATAACTGCAACACTCTTTAAAATGCACAGTTGTTTTAAATATATATATATATATATATATATATATATATATATATATATATATATATATATATATATATATATATATATATATATATATATATATATATACCCTTATAGTGTAGTCGAAAGAGCGTTTTAATGTAAAAAAAGTCTCTTACGACTACAATTTTAATTACCTCGTCTCTTAAGCTGTTTTTGATTGTCATCGAAATGTCAAAGCAATTAATTTATGCGGAAGTACATTAAATTTAATTGTTTTTTAAAAAATTTTTAAAAAACCGCAATTATAACGACTAGAAAGTTTTTTTTAATTAGTGGTGTTTTTGTTATTGATTTAATAAAAAACATTTTTTAAACATGCGTAAATGTTGCTACATCGACTATCTTATAGCCTGATTCGCAACGGAGTGCTGCTACATCGACTGACAAATAGCCTGACTCGCAACGGAGTGCTGCTACATCGACTGACAAATAGCCTAACTCGCAACGGAGTGCTGCTACATCGACTGACAAATAGCCTGACTCGCAAGAGAATGCTGCTACATCGACTGACAAATAGCCTGACTCGCAAGGGAGTGCTGCTACAACGACTGACAAATAGCCTGACTCGCAAGAGAGTGTTGCTACATCGACTGAGGGTTTGGTTTGGCCAGGCAGTCTATCAATTAAAAAAAAAAATTTAATTTTTAAAACTTTTTCTGGTCTGGTTTATTAACGTGCTCTTTAAAACTACAGTTTATGGGAAATATTTTTTGATGCCACGCAAGAGACATGCAAGAGTATATATATATATATATATATATATATATATATATACAGGGCTTGTGACGAATAAAATCGTCAAGCGTTTTATATCGCGCTCGTAAAATTAAAATATGTTTTCATCGAGCGTGATTATGTGCGCTCGAGATAACGTCGACGAGCACGATCATGAAAATTGCTGAAGATCTTTTTTTATTTGTTACATCATTCTTTCGTCGACAAATGTTATAATTAGTATCACACTCATGAATTAACACTCTTGTATATTGTCAGATCGGGATTTTTTTTAACTATTTATGTTATAAAAAAAAAAATATCATACAAAAACGCAACTTCTTGTTGATTTAGTATTGAAGTATAATTTAGTGACTTTTTTATAATTTAGTGCCTTTTTTTGTTTCCTTGTTTTGATATATGTATTTAAAAATAGTTTTTATATTTCTTGATATTTTTTATTCAAATTAATTTATTTCTAAAATTTCTTTTTTAAATTTTTTTATCTTGATTTTTTTATCTTAAAAAAATAACACAAGAAAGTTTGAAAATCTTTTTTTTTTAAAACTATTCATTATAGGTTAATTAACAGATTTTCCCCTCAACTGTTGTCAACGGTGTTTCCTCTTCTACATTTTCGAAACTGAATGCAGCTAATTCGTCACTCATATCTGGTAACTTCAGTTCTAAAGCCTATTACCTCTTGAACTTTCCATTTAATAAATGTTGACAACATTACTTTGTTTCCTTTTGGAATGTCATTGATTGCGGACATTCTAAAAAACAGAATCGTTTTAAATTTGAGTTAAAATAAATAATAGTTAATAAAAAACTTATACTATAAACAAAAACTAATTTAAAAAATTACTGAATCATTATTATTTATTTTTATTATAAACGATGTATGGAATATTACAAACAATAAATCAAATAAATCTTACTTGATGTTTTCACAAGATTAAAAATATTCTGCAGTTTCAATTTTCTTATAATGATTTACTAATTTTTTATTATTTTATTTGTGCATTTTTGTATTTGCATTGAATTTCTACATGCACATTCCATCAATGAAATTAGTGCCTATTAACGACTTCAAACTGCTCATTCATTTGCAAAAAAGTAGTGCTTTTTTTATTTTGTATTATATTAGTGCTTCGATATTATAAAATCTTTATTAAAAATCTTTTTTTCATATTTTATGAAAATAAAAAAAAAAGTTATTATTTGTTTAGCCCCGAACTCTTGGACGAGCGTTATTTTATACGCTCGTTATAAGCTGAACGAGCGTTGTTTATCGCGCCTGGAACGTTTCAAAATACCATTTATGGGCGCGTTTCACAAGCGGAGCGCGCTCGATTCATCACAAGCCCTGTATATATATATATATATATATATATATATATATATATATATATATATATATATATATATATATATATATATTTATATATATATATATATATTTATATATATATATGTTTATATATATATATATATTTATATGTATATATATATATTTATATATATATATATATATATATATATATATATATATATATATATATATATATATATATATATATATATATATATATATATATATATATATATATATAGTATATAATGACAAATATAAAATTATTACACTCAATATTATATTGATAAAGTAAAAAAGTATTTAACTGATAAAAAATAAAATTATTACACTCTTAATTATCGCATATAAATTTTTATTTTATGTAATGAGTTATATATTTTATATAATGAATTATATATTATATATACTAGCAGTAAGCAACCCGTATTACGCGTTGTTAGTAAATAAAAAAAAAAAACCGCGTATAGAAAAGCCTAGAAACTACTTTAAAATAGAAAAGCCTAGAAAATGACGTAACTCGACTAATAATAATATTAAATTAGCGTATTCATATTATCAGATATATATATATATATTAATTACTTTAAAATATCATTCACTTTTATCGTGGAATTTTTGATTGTTGTAATAATTTTCAAAATGCTTGCGTTCTATTAAAATAAGAAAATGTAAAACATTTTTTATAAGCATTAAAAACCTTTATAGCTCTTTGTTAATTTTTTTTATCAAATACGTAATGTTAATAAATATGTAGCTAGTGTGAAAACCCAAAGACAATTTTAGTGTGTGTATATATATATATATATATATATATATATATATATATATATATATATATATATATATATATATATATATATATATATATATATATATATATATATATATCAACCCTTGGAATTAGGAAAAATGAGGTCGACAATAACTTGCTGATCTCAATCTTTTAGAGGTCGGCATCAGGTCGGCAAAAATTATATTATACAAAGGTCTGACCATAAAACATAGAAACAAGGCTGACAATTCTTTGCCGACCTAAAACACTTTCAGGTCGGCATTGCCGAATGCCGACTCTAATTCCGAGGGTTGTATATATACATACATACATACATACATACTCTGAAAGGGTATATATTTTGTCAGATTTAGAGAATGTCCAAATTATTCGAAGCTCTCGTTATTCTTGTTACCAAATTATTTGAAGTTTTTTGACTTTCTGATGTCAGGCTTATCAAGATTTCAAGATTTATTGACAAAAAATGACACATGAATGTTTTAGTGTTGGGTGTTTAAAAGCCATATATAACATGTTTATTCAAATCCTCAATTTAGAGAGACTCATATCCACACACTTTTTGCAGAAGTTTTTTTATTTTCAACTTCTGAATATGTGTTTTTCTCTTTTGACCATTTAGACAATGTTTCCTTTGGAATACATTAATTCTTTGATAGATACATATTATTCTCCTTTGTAGAGTTCGTTTAATATTATGTATTTTTCTTTCTTTTTTTTAGTTATTTTTGCAATTTTTTTTTTTTAGTTATTTTTGCAATTTATTAATTTTTTTTTCTTCTAATTTAACATTTTTGGCTGTTCTAAAAGATATTGTTTTTTTTTAAGTTTTTTACTAGGGGTCATAAAGTACATCACACTAAATTTATCTTTTGAGTAGAAGTATAATCATTTGCTTTCTTGTGCTTGTAATGTGTAAATATAGTTAATGATTGTTTTAAAGCTAATGATCTATTAGCGTTACTTGTAAATAATTGTATATGTATATAGAAGTATTTGTATATAATATAAAGACATAATTGTAAATATCAAGAGAATTAGTTTGTATAGAAATTTTGTTAAATTGCATTAAGATAATGAGGCATTTTACGCTTAGGTTAAAAAATTCTTTTTAATGTTAAACAACAAGCTATTTTGGCAAAAATGTTGACTAAATTTGATTTAAAGTTAATTCTGGAGTTTAGTGGAAATGATCAATAATCAGTTATAGAATGGCGAGTATTTTTCCCCTCTGTCTCATGAATGGTGCATTTGCAGTATATCAACAGTTAGCTGAAACTGATAAAGAGGATTTTGATAAAAGAGGCGTTGCTAAAAGCATTTGCCATTGAAGCATTTATTGCATGGAGAGGTAGTTGATGTTTATTTTACAGAAGAATTACGAAGATTATCTACGTTAATCTGTGGGCTACCAGACAGAGTAATTGCATGTGCCTTTGTTTCTGAGGAAGTTCGACGGATGCTGAGAAGTTCTCTTACGGATGATCTTACTACTATACAAATACTTGCACGAGCAAGAGTACTCATGATTGAAAAATGGAATGAGTGAAAATTTTGCTGCTGCAACAAGAAGATGTGCTGAGCCGAGGTTGCTTGTAGATCAAACACAACCAGTTAGCTATGAGTGTAAACTTCCCAATCATTTTGCAAGAGATCGTTGCAAAAGCACAGCCCATCATGCTGACCAGAGTTGTTAGTCCTTGGGCTTGCCTTAAGGCCAAAAATTCAGACCTTGGCCTTGAAACTTTCGGTCTTGACCTTGGTCTTGGCCTTCTAAATTTTTGGCCTTGACCTTGATTGTTTTGGCTTTGGCTTTATAAAAAAATACATAAATATAAAGAATTAAAAGTTTTCATTCTTTATTTTATGCAATTAATTATGTAATTAATCATCTTAAATGATCTTCAAAATGTTTGTGTAGACGTTGGCCTTGAAAATCATATTCTTGGCCTTGGCCTTGTAATATGCAGTCTTGGCCTTGTCCTTGGCCTTGTAACTTTTGGTCTTGGCATTGGCCTTGTAACATGTGGCCTTGACCTTGGCCTTGCTACTTTTGGCCTTGCAACTTTGATGCTGACTGAAGAAGTTGGAGAATCTTTGATGCTGCTTCCTCTGATTCGTGACTTTTACACTATCATCAACCAAGTTCCACTGTTTTAGCTTGGGATTGCAATCTTGGAGGTCTTTTTCAATCCTGAGATTCTGGGATTAAAAAACATCAATCCTGGGATCCAGGGATTTTTGAATTTTTGATAACAATTTATCATGTATAACTGGTTGCATCGGTAATTTTCCTTCTTTAATAACGCGATCAAGTTCCTCTTCTATACTTAAAGGATTATTTTTAGACTCATGTACCATTTCAGGTTTCTCAATCAAATCCAGCATATTAGACTCTATTGACGCTCTTACTAAAGCAGGATTGAAAGCGTTTAATCTTTCCAGCAATTCTACCTAAAGTTTTTGACACTTAAATGAAGAAGGCACTGTAATTATTTCTTCATTGGCTTTTATGGAGCTTCGACTGTTACGCAGATGTTGGCTAGGGTGTTTCATTTCCGACAATTTTTCGAAAATGGTTGTGTTACATGCATAACAGGGTAAATAATGGGCCAAAAAAAAGCCTGTAAATTTTTCAAAATTTTAAAATATCATCTAGAGGTTGCCGTCTCGAAAAAGTGGTGTTTTTTACGTTTTTCTCAACTTAAAATTTAAATTACTTAAAAAATAATTAATTTAATTTTATGTTACCTGGTGTGTACAATAAAGGTTATCGGATAAACATTTGGCCAAATTTCAAAAGTATTGGTTAATGCCTAGAGGTCGCCGAATTTTAAAGTTTTATTTTTTCAACATATTTTTTTGCTAAAAAATTGCTTAAATGCTTCAAAAAAACTTCACCTTAAATAAAATGCATAATTTATGTTTTAAGCATAATTGACCACTAAAAGTTGTTGCGTGATTAAATAGTTTGCAAAATAAACATCTGGACGTATATATATAAATTTCATAAATTTATTAAAAAAATTGGTTCTTATATCAATTAGCAAAATTGAAATTTTAAAACAATTTTAAAACTAGTCGGATAAGCGAATATTTTATTGTAACGATGAACCTAAAAAATAATCAAGATTGGTTAATTGGTTACCCTGAATCCAATAAATTATCAAGTTTCAGTCGTCTACCAACAAAAAAATATGTTTTGGGTAGATACTCTCATTTACATTTTTATTCAAAAGGCAACACTTCTGCAAGAGATATTTTTAAACTTGTTCTTGGTGAGCTTAAGGAAGGTAACATCGATCTAGGTGTTTCAAAATTTTTAGAATGTCGAGAAGATAGACTAAGCATAGATTTTCAGAGAAGTTCAACCAAAGATCAAAAATGGAAAGCCTTTGAAGTCAGTGAATTAGTTAAAAGTGCTGATGAAGAAGATACAGAGTTTACTCTTTTACCACTAAAGAAAAGAAATATGCCTTTAACAATTTCACTAGAGATATCAGCAAAGAAGCTCTCAGAAGTAACGGCATCTGTGGCAGATCGATATTGTTTATCAGTTTGCCAACAACTTCTATTTCAATCCACTATCATCTGCAAAAGCGGAGGCAACCTTGATGAAATTTCAGTATCAACTGTGCATCGTCAAAGACAAAATGCGCGGGAGAATATTGTTCTCTCAATTAAAGCTGACTGGGAGATAAACAAACCTAAAAAGGCCATTTTGCACTGGGATTCGAAGCTTTTTCATTTAAACAGTTCTTATCAGTGGATCTTCTAACGGGTACTTATTAATTTATATAAATCCTATGTATATTTTTTATTTTTGTATTCAAAGAAACTTAACTTTTATTTGCAGGCCGAAACTTATTGGTGTACCTTTGATTAAAGATTCGACAGGTAAAGTTCAATGTGACGCGGCCGTAAAACTTGCGCAAGATTGGAACATTTTTGGAAAAAATGTTGGTATATGCTTTGATACAACAGCAAGCAATGCCTCGAAGAGAAAATATTTCCGCGAGAAGATTATCTTGAGTTAATTGATTAACTATTATCTACTTTGGGGGAAAACTATCAATGGACAGAATATTCAAAATTCACAAACCAGGTGCAATTGACAATGCAAGATTTATGTCAACTTCTATATATATTTTAAAAATGGAACTCTTATCTAATAAATTTATTATGTCCAATAATAAGCAAATTATGATTTACTGCATGGCTAAGTTTATTAGTCTTTTTTATTCGATGCAATTTCTCCGCTCGAGGATTTCCTTATTTGCTTCAGTTGATGACTTCAAATTTTTTGTTGCAATGAACTGGTATCAAGAAGAAGATTCAGATATCGCAACCGCTGTGATTTCGTCAAATCGCCATCACCTTTGGTATTTAACAGAAGAGCTTGTTATTTTATCTTTATTTAATGAAAAATTGTCAGAATTTACCAGAACAATAATGGCAAAGAAAACATTTTTAATCGGAAAACCAAAATTTCTGACAATAAATTCTTCAACCTTTATTTAATTTTTAATTGAACCACGGTCGTGGCTTCTTTTTGATTTATTAGGACTAATAAACAACCAGGAATGTGGCTCCAGATGAATCCACAAGAGTTTTTTTCCAAGATTATCGAACTGATAATCTTGCAAGAAAACTCTTGTGGTTAACTCTTGTGGTTAATCTTGACAGAAATTGGTGTACCAACCAACTTTCTCGATTAAAAACTTTAGAAGATGTATCTATGTAAAAATTTGATTGAAATTTTTTTTTTTTTTTATAAAGTTGATTAAGGTGCCCCAAGAAGTCCTTACGGTCTTATCGCAGGGCACCGTGGAAGAGCATTTAATAGGAAGTTCACGCCTCCTTCCCAACCGATGTTGCAAAACTTGCCCAGAGGTGGGTTTGAACCACGGATCTTACATTTCTGAGGCAAGTGCGCTACCACTGATTTTGAATCTAATTAAATCTAATTTTTTAATTGTCATAATGCAATCACCTTTTTTTCTTTTTTTTTTTGTAGGCCTCACCTAAAATCCCAATTTACCAAAAACGCTGTATTAAATTTTTTTCTGGTTAACCTGATCAGTCTTCTCCATTTGAAGTTTAATGTCAGCGCACGAAAAAGGGCTGTCAGGATTGCCTTTTTTAAGTTAACCTGTGCGATTTAAAAAATTCTTTTTTTCTGCTACTTAAATTAAAATAAGAATTGCCAAACAAGTACTTTGAATAAACAGTAGATAAAGTCATAAAAAAAGGTAAAAAAAAAGCATTTTTCATAAAAGTTGAACAAATAAACTAAAAAAATTTTTATTGCAATTTAAAACAAAACTTTTTTTTTTGGTAAGCGCTTTTTTATGCGCTCGCCATAGTCTTTGCGGGCGTGTGGGCCAGCGCAAAAAGACTTAAGCACAAAAGCGCTGGCTAAACAAAAAAGACTGCCTGATATATATATATATATATATCAGGCTTGGACAAGAATGGCGTGCGATCGCACTCTGTAACTGACCATGCTAATTTTTTTTTTCCTTTACAACTTGACCACAGCTATTTTGATGTTTTAACAATTTGAATGCAATAAAACAAGTGTTACGTTATAAATATCTTTTAATCGTTGATCTTTTCTAAAGTTTTTATTTTATGTGAAGGCTTTAAATAAAACCATAAAATTAATTATAGTTATTGTTTTGTAAATGCATGTGTAAATTAATAAAAAACGTTATATATAAGTTTTTTTATGTAGACGTATTTTTTATGAATAATTTAAATGTTTGAAACTATTTTTACATGTTTTCCTAAAACATTTTGAACCATTATTTTTAGAAAGAATTTTTTTAAGTTACTTTATTTTATGAATAAGTTTAAAAGCTTTTGTGACAACTAGCTTTTATACATTTTATGTGAATTATACAAAAATATAAAATAGCTTTATTTACTTATATAAGAATGTATTTTGTTGATTAATGAAAAAGTTTTAAAGCATTTTGTAATGTTCATACGATTAATTTTTATTATTAAACTTACAATTTTTTAAAATGTTTTAAATAAACATTTTATTTTTTGAAAAAAATATTTATATATATATTTTTTGAAAAAAATATTTATATATATATTTTTTTGTTCAATTTTGATAGGAATAAATGAGTTTATTGTTTTTTTTTTTCTATTTTTACAAATAAAAAAGTTGAAAACCTTTTTTTCAATTAGACTTACTAATTAGAGCATGAAATTATTAACAATTATTATTTTAAAAAGACTACATTATTTATAAATTTTTTTTTTTTTTTTTTGCAACTTTTTTGAAAAAATAAATGTTTATACAATTTAAAAATATTATATACAACACTTTTTAATAAATTTAATAGAATTTATTAAACAATCATTAGTAGTAGTTTATTACTTAATTTAAAAACCTTTTGCGTAACTTTTAACGTTTAAAAAGATAGGCTTTAATAACGTTTATTTCATACATAATTAAAAATGAAACAAAAAGTTTTACTTTGCATTTAAGTTTTCATTTTTATTTTAGTGCTTATATGATTTCTTTTTCGTTACAATTTTGTTTTTCATTTCTTTTTTCATTAGGAATGTTTTTTTCGTTAGTCTTTTTTTAAAACTTTTTTCCTAGTTTAAGTTGAGCTTGCGTTTCTACATTCAGAGCATTTCTGAAATTTTTAAATCATCAAAACATATAAACAATCGTGGTCAAGTTGTCAAAAAATAAAATCATTTGTGTGGTCAGCAATAGCACGCCATTCCTGTCCAAGTCTGATATATATATATATATATATATATATATATATATATATATATATATATATACACACACACACACACACACACACACACACACACACACACACACACACACACACACACACACACACACACACACACACACACAGGCCTCGGAGTATAAGCAGGAAGCAATAGTTTTAGCGCTTGCTTCTTGTCTACACTCACCTAAAACAATTTATAGCTCTCGCAAAAGTTTTTTTTCTCTCAAAAGTATAATTTTTATTGTAACTAAATGAAAAACACAAAGTCAAAAAAATTGAATTAATTTGATAACAAACAGGCACGGATTTTGCAAAAATTAACAGTAATGTTACCAACATACTTGTAACAAGTATAAAACTAAATTTTGTATTTAATAAGCAATTTTTATATAACAGATATAGTAAATAAACAGATAGCTTGCAAAAACCAATAACTCTTTTTAAAAGCAGTTTAGAGGAGCAGCTTGCATGGCTCACCATGTTCGTTTTAGAAGAACTTTTCTCTGCTCTTAAGCTCGTTTACTCCCGCCGAGGCGGGAGTAAATGAGCTCAAGAGCAGATATATATATATATATATATATATATATATATATATATATATATATATATATATATATATATACGTATATATATATATATATATATATATATATATATATATATATATATATATATATATATATATATATATATATATATATATATACGTATATATATATATATATATATATATATATATATATATATATATATATATATATATATATATATATATATATATATATATATACGTATATATATATATATATATATATATATATATATATATATATATATATATATATATATATATATATATATATTTACCATGCGTAGACAAGCATGAGATCAATGAAAATCACTTTAAGTAAAGCCTTTAAGTAAACAAGTTCCTTTTTAGTTAATGAATACAGCTTTATCTTATTTTTAGTTTGTTTAGCAAGTTTATTTAGCAAAGTTTTTAGTTATTTAGCAAATAAAAAAAAAGCATATAATATTAATTATTAAAAGGATTTAAAATTTTAACACCATTTTTTTTTTTTAAAGCTAGTTTAAATTTTTAAATATTATATTTAGACATTGTTTAATTCTATTACTTAATTAACATTGATATTATTTTATAACATGCTATCTGTTATAAAATTGTAAAAGTATATTTCATAGCTTTTCATGTTAAACACATGTCTATCATATTTAATAAGTTCATATCATAGTTAATAGGTAATAATTTACAATACATCCATTTGATAACTTTTTATTAACAGCGAATGTTGTAATAAAACTCTGTATTTATGTGGTGTAAATTTAAATTTTATCATTTTTCTATGCAGAGGCTATAAACATATTTCATATAATACTCAATAATTACCTTTTAAGTTTTTATTTTTTAAGTGAAAGCATTTCTGAGTCAAGCTCAAGAAGATTTTAAAAAAAAATGGGATAGTCCTTCACATGTAAGTTGATTTTTTTTTTTTCTTCCCTTTTTATGTTTTTTCTTTTATTTTATAAAACAAAGCAGTTATAACTTACACTGATAGTGACATTAGAATTGTATTATCAAACAAAGCAGTTATAATTTACACTGATAGTGACATTAGAATTGTATTAAAAGTACAAAGCAGTTGTAACTAACACTGATAATGACATTAGAATTGTATTAAAAGTACAAAATCTGAACTTAAAAGGATTACTAACTACAAAAAAAGAGTTAAAAAGAGTAAGAAAAAATTAGCTTCATCAACTGCACTGTAATGTAAGTCTTAACAATAAATAACACCAAAATACACCATTTTTATCATATCATTCTTATCGTATCATTTTTTTTTTTTTTTTTGAGTTAATGAAACAGAAAAAAATGTTACTAATTATTTTAGATAATCTATATATTTTCTTACATAAAATATTAAAGTATTATAGTTAATAAGTTAGAATTTATTAAAAAATTTTAATTTTTAACAAAATTGCTGTTCAATATCATTTAAAATAAAAGACTTTTAATAAGACTCTTCGTTAGATTTTCTAAACTTTTATTAGATGTTAACTAAAGGGCCAATTATGTTATTTGAGCACTATTGGAATTGAAAAATTAAATTATTTGCAAATAACAAGAAAATATCTTATAATAATTTTAAATTAAATGTATAATAATAAGCCCACTTAAAAATAGATGAAATTAAAGTATTTTTATGTTTGCATACTTTTTATTTATGTAAAATATTATGTATGCCTGCTGTATAGTATGTTGTGGGTGAAGGCCATTTTATAGAGTACAAATTATAACTAGTTTTGTAAATTGTTTCTGTTTACTTTAAAATAATATTTAATAAGTCAGAATAAAAAATTGCGAAAACATTCAATTAAAGCCAACTAATATTTATTTCTATGCAATGCATGTCCAATATCAACTTAAATTGAATACTGAAAATGTATTTAAAATATCAGTATAAAGGCAATATCAACTTTGTAATGTATTTAAATATGAATCAAAAAAAAAAAAAAAAAAATTACGGAAAACAAAAGAACAAAATATTAAAATAAAAAAAAATTAACAAAGATTGTTAGGTTTGTAAAAAAATTTAAATTATATTTAGTAAATTAATAAAAAAAAAGGTTGTGATTTAGATTTAAATGATGTAAGAAGCTTTAAACTTGATAAACTAAAAAGCAACAGTCGTTAAATATAAAATAGTTTTTGAAAAAGATTAAGCAACAAGGAGAAAAACAAAGGAATAAAATATTATTTTATTATTTTGCAGTTTATAAACACTGCAAAATATTTATTCTATATTTGTTATAAATTGTTGGTTCAAAACTGGTAATAATTTTATCTGTCAAAATCATTTTGTTACATGTAACATTAAAATTTGAAAAAAAAAACAATAAAATAAATTTTTTTATAGCGTTTTTAAGTTGTATATTAACTTACACAAAATAAATTGTTTTAGAACACAGCTGGCCTTGATGAGTTTGAAAGAATAAAGACACTTGGTACTGGATCTTTTGGAAGAGTAATGCTGGTTAAACAAAGAGAAAATGGAAAATATTATGCAATGAAAATATTAGATAAGCAAAAAGTTGTAAAATTAAAACAAGTTGAACATACATTAAATGAAAAGCGTATTCTGCAAGCTATAGAATTTCCATTTTTAGTAAAACTTGAGTGGCATTTCAAGGTTAGTTGACAAATATTTGCTAAAAATATTGTTAAGTTATTTTATTTTTAAAAACATTCTCCAACTTTTCTGTAAAATCTCTACAGGATAATTCAAATTTGTATATGGTTTTGGAATTTGTTCCTGGTGGTGAAATGTTTTCTCATTTGAGGCGTATTGGTAGATTTAGGTCTGCTTTTTTAATTTATTATTTCTATATATAAAAAAAATATGTTGTAAGTGTTAGTAAGTGACCAGGGCCCCGGCTAAAACTGAGACCTTTTGCAAACCCGGCATTGACCCTGGCAAATTTGTAAGATTTAGCAGGGGTTGATAGCCGGGACTAGAAAATAATTAGTAATACTTAATATATTATAATTTTATACTTACATTGACTATTTATTAAATACTGACATATATTTATATATTTCTAAACTCTAATTTACTTCCAACAAGGTTGCAAGCAACCACTACTAAGTTATGAGTTACTTTAAAATAAAGAATAAGTTGAAATACAATGTAACGTATAACTAAAGACTTCAGAAGTTTTAAATTGTATAAAAAAAGAAAACATGAACATGGGTAAGAGTTATAAAATTTCGATGTTAATTTTTTGTTTAAGGAAAAAAACTGGATTAATAAAAGTTTTTAATAGCATGAGTGGAGAGATACAATAAAAGGGTGCAATTTGTTAAAAAGCCAAGCAAAAATGAGTTTTGGTTTATCATTATAGAGATGATAGCTCGTTTGAGCATTGACCATGATTGTATTTGTAGAAAGAAAAAAAATTCAGCCTTACAACAATCAGAGAGGAGCTCAAGCTTGGCAGATAAAGCAGGTCTAATTACGTTTAAAATGTGTTTTTAGACTTTGTCTGAGAGTAAGAGAGTTGTTATTTCTCAATATAGGAATGCTGACAGTATTACAATATTTTTGCAGTAAATGAGTTTTATTGTCTAACAATTGTGGATTCAAAGTCCAGAATTTAAATCCATAAGCCAATGCAAGTCTTAGGTTGTTACAGAAGAGAGATCAGATTAAAATCAGCTGCTTTTTTTAAACAATTAAAAAGTGAAGAGTTTTTGTTAAGACAAAAGTATAAAGTTTAGTCATCAGCAAATAGAGTCACTTTAGATTTCATGAAGATCGATATTGTAGATAAAAAACAATACAGCAAAGATAGAACCTTGTGGTACCCTAAAGTTACTTGTTATAAAGAGGAGGGTAGGCCTTCAAGAATATCTAAACTACTGCAGTTAGAAAGAAATAATTTAATAACCTCAAACTTTTTATATAAAGAAATTAACAGTGAAGACTATCGTAGGATAGTTAGAGAGGTCAAAGTGTCTTCTAGAGTTTTGAAAAATTGGAACCACTTATTTAGCACTTTTTAAAAATTTAGAAAAAATTGAAGAAAGTTCTGGAGAACACTTTTTTAAGACTATGATGGAAATCTATTCTGGAGCACAAAACGAAAGAAGTGAGAATTAACTTTAGCATTCGAAGCCAGAGCGATTTCCATGTTTAACAATGGATTAATCTGTTTAACTGTCAGGTGGAGTATGGCCATTATATTCAAGAGTCAAGTTAGAGTAAGATTTCTTTGCCTGTATGAATGTAGAAGAATGAGGCCTGACTTAAAATTAAAGAGAAGTAACAAAAGCTTCCAAACTTTTATTCCAGAAGGAATAAAAGCTTCCAAGATGCACTTCATGCATTCATATTATGGATATAAACATGTTTGCTATTTATTTAGATGTTGGCATACTATATCTATTCATTGTTATATAAACTTATAATTATATAAAATATAAGTGCTCTAGATTGTTTATATTAGAGAAAAGGAAGTTTAAAGCCTGATGATGATAATAATGATAATGATGATGATCATCATCATGATCATCATGATGATTATGATAATCATGTTGATCATAATGATATTTATATATGCATATATATACAAAATATAACATGAATTTGGAATTAAAAAAATATGCTTTATGATATATAAATGTTTATGCAACCCCGCTCACAGCCCCAGCCCCAGTTATATATTTATCAAACCTGGCCCCGGTCAAATACCAATGCCGGTCACTTACTAGTCAGTGTTTGAGTATGTCATATCAATATGTTTAATATTTATTCTTTTTACAGTCTGTTTAAAAGAAAACATTTTTAAGATGTCAGTATTGTTAAATAAAGAAGCTATTTAAATCAAACTTTGAAAGTAGAAGATATGTTTTATTTAAATGCTTTACTTAATAAATAAATATATTGATTTTCTTTTAAATCAAAAATTTATAGGAGATGATTTATTTCATCAAAATCAAAAATTTATAGGAGACTGTGTTTAGTTGCTCATACTCATACTCAGAATTTAAATTTAACTTTTGTTTTTTTATTCATTTCTATTCCAAATGCCGGTCTGCATTTTTTTCAGTTTCATAACTGACATGTGTGTACAATGTTTTCTTTTTAACAAATTTATAATAGTTTAAAGAAAATTTAGTCTGATGGTAGTTTCAAAATATTACTAATAACTTATTACTAATAAGTATATTGATCAAAGTCTTGATATATTTTGAATAAATATAATATATCCATAATATCATAAAATCATTTAACTTAGAGTTTTCTGATTATGTTTATGAAATAAATATTTTTAATCATTAAATTCAAGTTAATTATGTCCAAAAATTAGTAGATTGTTTCAATTATCAGTTTTAGTGAGTTTAAATAAATCTTATAACTTTCTTATGACAATGTATGTAAATTGTCTTCTTAAAAATAAATTTATTAATATTAAATAATAAATTTAGTTTAAATATAATAAAATTAAAAGTTAAAAATATTATAGCAAAGTAGAAAAAAGTTTATTTAAGTATCTGTTTTTTTATCAAGAATAAAAGTTATTTCTCAATTATACATATAATTATTCGAGATGATGTACTGTGTGATTATACATATGTATATGTGTGTATATATCAATTAGTAAAAACACTTGTCTATTTTTTTTTTCTTCAACAACTTGTTTCTCCATTAGTAGGGTATATATATATATATATATATATATATATATATATATATATATATATATATATATATATATATATACATATATATATATATACACACACAGTTTGTATCTTCATTCATTTTTAAAAACTTTTAATTTATATTTTCAAGTGAACCTCATTCTCGATTTTATGCAGCACAAATTGTCTTAGCATTTGAATATCTACATTCTCTTGATCTTATTTATAGGTGAGAATATTTTTCAAAGTTTTACATATTTTATTCTTATATTACAAAGGTAAGCATAATCACGAGCATTAAGTATAAAAAGTCGTGCTCAAAATTGAAAAGGGAAGTAACATGTTCCATGAGCTTAACTTTTTATACCTTAAGTGTAACTTAATTTTTTATACCTTAGTTGTGCATTGTTTTATTATTATTTTAGTATTATCTTGGGTTTTAGTTAACAACATAAAAAGACTAAATAGCAGCAGACAAAGGAGAAGGTAAGCCAAATACAGGCTGCCAAAAAGAAACAAAAAAGAAACATGAAAAAGAAAAATTTGTTTATATTTTTATAACACATTATATGACATTATTATATTGCCAGATTTGAATTGATCTAAATTGTTTAGTATTACAATATAGTCCTAAAATAGGTGTTACTATTTTAGGCACTAATTGCTGCCTAGTTCAGGGATTATCTTTTTTCGGATATTTCCAGAATTCCGGATATTTTTTTCAACTTTTAGTTTTTCAGAATATCCAAAACATTTTCAATACATGCAAGTTGAGGTATATATTTTTGTAATATATTGGTTTTTTAAGCTTTTTTACTCATAGAAAAATAATCAAAAGTGTGAAAAAAAATAGAAAAAACTTAGCTAAAAGCGAAATTAAAAAGAAAATAAGGGAAAACAAATTCCTGATTTTTTCCGGATATTTTATTCAAACAATTTTCCAGATTTTTAAAATATGACTAGGATGATCTATGCTAGTAACACCATAGTTTATTAATACCTTTTTACTGGTTAATATTAAAACCTAGTTCTACATGTTGCTACTGATAAAACAAGACATTAAAACAATTATAAATGTACAAGTAGTAACTAAAATCATAGCATGCATACAAACATGCGGTTGTGATGTAACTATCAATTTTTCAAAAAAAAAAAAAAAAAAATTAAAGATAAATAAGGAACTTTATAAAATACATTATTTGTGTAACAATTTTTAATTTAGTTTATAGTTTTAAATTTAGTTAGTTAAATTCAAAATTCATAAATATCCAACATAAAGTAACCCTGAGTTGAATATTAACTTGGAAAAAAATATTGCTTTTGTTCTAAAACATACAACATATAGTTAGCCATAAAGAAGCAGAATAAGATATACACTAAGCCCTATTAAACTGTAAATATTATATTATTTATATTCTGGGCTGTTACATGTGGGAAACCGACCTTTTGAAGCTTAATAACATACATGGATTAACTTTTTCTAATGTGTTATGCTTAAAAATTTCATTAAGCAGGTTATATTATATGTCAATAACATAATAAGTGAATAAAATAATCGAATAATATAAACTTATGTATAACTTATAAAATTAAATATAACTTATAAACGCAAATATAACTTAAAAAAGTATTTTTTATAAAGGAATTATCAAACTCTCTGAGTGCAAAAATGAATAACATAAATATATGCATAATAATTTATTTGTCTACAATTAATCTATTTGAAAAGTTATTTATGAAGAAGGTTTGTAACAAAAATGGTTTTTTAATTTATGTTGATTGTATATAAGCAAGAAAATAAAACAGCAATGTTCAGTGATTTAAATAGTATAACAGTTGTAAACATTTAGATATAGAAAAATCAAAACAAATAATTATACAATGATTTATTAAATATAAACTAAAATTAAAATAAAAATGTAACAAAAAAAAAAGAAGCCAAAACATAAAAAATAACAACAAGAAAAAAGCAACAAAGTTATAAATAATTTCACTGATTAAAGATATTCATAACTTTATTATTTACAATTTTATTCATTCAAAAGTGTTTGCCATTTAAAATGTGTCAAAGCATTATTTTTATTAGCAAAAATGTCATTATCATTTATAGACATTTCAAAAATTATTATTATTCATAATTTTTTTATCCTATGAATAAAATAGATAAGTTTGAGACTGGTTTAATTTAACATTATTTTGCGCTCAATTAAATTATTTATATAAAAATGAATTTATCAAGTCATCTTATAACAAAAGGAAGAATTTCTTTTTTGTAGTCAAAAAAGAAATGTTATAATCAAACCATTACTTAAAAGCAATATTCGTAAAAATAAAAATGATGGGTCAACATATATTAATATAATGAGTCACATGATCTGATTAAATTCATTTTTAAAATAAATTTGACATTTTCAAAAACCAATGACAAAAACATTCATCAAACATAGCTCCAGGAGAATAGAGACCAGGAATAATAGGGGTTTTTTGACTTTCAAAACTTGAGTCCTGTTATTAGTCTTATAGCCCTGATATATATATATATATATATATATATATATATATATATATATATATATATATATATATATATATATATATATATATATATATATATATATATATATATATATATATATATATATATATATATATATATATATATAACATGAATTTATATTACTCTTACATTAAGTTGTATTTTGGTTTTATTAACTAAAAAATCTTGATTTATTAATCCTTTATTGTATGATTAAAGACATATGTTGATTGTATATATTCTCTTGGTTCTTTTTCCATTTGAAGACTTAGTGATGTGTAAGTCAGTTAGACATTTGTTGCTTTTCCATCTGCAATTGTAAACAGTTGAGTTTCCTTGCTTTTTTAATTAAATATTGTCTACAACCATCAAACTAAACTTTGTTTTCATTAGTATATTTTTATCATTAGTGTCTAAAAAACTTTTTAAAATAATTTTTTTAATTATACCTACATATATACATAGTGTAGTAGCTTGAAATAGAATTTCTTAACTAAAAAATCTATTGAAACCATAAACAATTTGGTTTGTATATATTTGCCTATTAAGTGTGCAGTCTGTTCTGTTCATGTTAAACTATTATTTTCAATTTTTTTACTCAAGATATTTTTTTGCTTAAAAGTTATGAACAAATGTTCTGTAGTTATTTGATTTAACAGCTTTTTGAGTAATTTAAGTTAACTTTAAAATATATTTTACTACTGGGTTTTTATTCTTTCATTTATGTGTTAAGTTGAAACAATTCAATTAAAAAATACTTTATTGGTCTTTTTAAAGCCATTTTCAAAATTTATAGGTTTACTACTGTAAAAAAAACTAGAAATTTTTAAATGTATTTTTTTTGTTATATTCGTGATATTAGTAAAAAATATGTTATATTATATGACTTATATTAAAAATATATATTTTTAATGAGATTTAGGTGTTATAAAGTTTTTAATATGAATAAATGTTTTTATAACCTTCCCTTTTCAACCATCTTTTTAACATTATAATTTTAGCTATAGCAGGCCTTGCGATAAAGCGTCGGGCGATGTGAATTTTTCGTCGTCCAAGAGCAAGTTTGCGTGTAGCTAGAGCTATTTGCGTCGAGCAAAAAAATTTTTGTTTGAGTATATTTAAAGATATCTTTGAGTGGAATTTTAATGAAGTAATTTACGATTATTTTAACATTTGATAAAGTATTTTAAAAACCGCACGCAGTTGATATTACAAAAACATTAAATATGCTCATTATTTACAAGTAGAAAAAATTCAGATTAAAAAAAAAGCTTAAATCTTTTTAAGCTAACATTTTAATAAAATTATTCAGCAATAGTTGTTGTAAAATTGAACAAAAATACTTTCTTTTAGTTTTAGATTTTTAACTTAATTATTTTACGGGGGTTTGTTAGGTTTTAAAATTATTCCATAGATTTAAAAATATAATATATAACTGTTAGACGTATTTAAAGTATTTAAGAATAATTTCGAGGAAACATTTTAAAAATTGGCAAGTGCAAATAAAAAAAAGTAAAAGGAATAATATTAAAACGTATTCTACTTGATTCAATAATAAAGTACAGTCATTAAAATTTTTGTAAAAAGTAACTCAAAAAAAATAAATAATAACAATCGCTTATTTGGTACCATTGTAAAGTTACTGAAACTCAATGAAACATGCTCAAGAACAGCTGCTGAAAAATAGAACGTCAATAGTTTGATAAGTTTATATAACCTGGTTTTGTTACCCGGTTTCTACTGATGTAAAGCGAATTTCCAAAAACACCCTGAAAAAGGCTCAATAAACGTATAAAATAAAAATTAATTTGCAACCTGTATTCATAAGCCATTTCATAAAACTTAAAATATAAAATATATCTAAATGAGGACATATATAAAACGTGCATTAATTTTTTTTCTTAAAAAAAAAAAAGTTGTTTTACTACTACTGCTAGTGCAAGTAGATTTTATTATAAAAAGATTTTATGCTATATTTTTTAGTATTTATGAAAATAAAATAAAAATAAAAAAATATTATATAAAATCGCTGGTAAAAATATTAGCTATTGCACAGTTTTTAATCGTACAATATTTAAATTTCCAGTTTATTACTCGCTGACTTTTTAAAAAGAAAAAATAATTATTTGAAAAACTTTAAATTACATATTTGAGAAAAAAAAATCAAATATTAGCATATTTTATAATCTTTTTTAAATGTTTAGTTATAATGTTTTTTATTCGTTTAGTATAGACCAGTATAGATCAAATGTCAAGAAAATAAACAAATGTTTTTACATTTTAAAAAACGAAACATTCCAAAACATTTTTAAATAATATCATTTCTACATTAATGATTTAAAGTAGCTTTGCGGTAATTAAGTAAATTGGTGCAGTTAATGTCGATAAATATGAAAAGCAAATAAAAAGAATTAAATGATGTCAAAAATCACATTGTGCTTATGCGTCACGCAGTTTTTATTCATCACAAGGCCTGCTATTGTTCTATATTTTTTAATATTTTTTAACATTTTTTTAACATAATATTAGCTATAGTTCTACATTTTTTGACATCATCATGTACAACATCAACATCATTATGTACAACATCATCATCATCATGTACAACATTAATATCATGTACAACATCAACATCATCATGCACAACATCAACATCATTATGTACATCAACATCATCATGTGCAACATCAACATCATCATGTGCAACATCAACATCATCATGTGCAACATCAACATCATGGTGTACAACATCAACATCATCATGCACAACATCAACATCATTATGTACAACATTAACATCATCATATGCAACATCAACATCTTCGTGTGCAATATCAACATCATCATGTGCAACATCAACATCATTATGTACAGCATCAACATCATCATGTACAACATCAACATAAATTATCTTTAGCTCTATACTTAATCAAATAATAAAGAAGAAATAATTTACTAAATTTACTATTAGAATTACTGAATTCTAATTTACTGGATTTACTGGAACATTAGCATACAGTATCAATATGAAATACAACAAATAAAATCAATAACACTAAAATCAATCAGCATCCACATGTCACTTCATAGCATAACATAAAAGTTTTTGAAAGTTAGTCTAATTTTATTTTTTATTTATCAGTTAAATTTTTGTTAGATTTTTGAATTGATTAAATAAACATGTTTAAAGTTAATTAAATGGACATGCATTATATTATATTATATTTAACAAAATCATCTAAAAAATATTGATATGTGTTTTGTAGTGGTACTCAAATTTATAATTTTTGTTTATAGAGATTTGAAACCAGAAAATTTACTGATCGACGATAAAGGATATTTAAAGGTTTTTTTATTTTATTCAAGATCTATAATTTTTGAAAAAAACTAGTTTAAAGTTTTATTATACTTTTTTATATAAATATAGGTTACTGATTTTGGATTTGGTAAACGAGTTAAAGGAAGAACATGGACTCTTTGTGGAACTCCAGAGTATCTTGCTCCTGAAATTATTCTAAGCAAGGTTCATTATTTCAGTTTTTTGGCTTAGCTTGTTTATTTTTTTATTTTTTTTTAATATATTAATTTTTTTTTAATTATACTTTTTAAATGCAAGTCTATGTTTGTTACAAACATTTTTCATAATTTATATGGCTGTTACTTCTTTTCATTTAATTTCTATTTCTTATCTTAATTTTTTGTAATGTTATTTTTTTAATGGTTTTCATATTTTTATTAAGTTTTTATACTCTTCGTAAACTTATTTTTCTAATTGTTTTTCCAGTATTAAATAATTTTACTAGAATATTCAAAGGTATTTGTAGTTTAAAAGGAGTTTTAAAAACTAATTTTAAATTTGTGTTTATGTACGTACAAAAGTTTTTAATAAACAAAAAATTTTCATTTAATTTGATAGATAAGATTTAATTTCATCAATAAAGACTTATCAGAAATCTGTGAGCATTTATTGATGTTAAAATTTAGTTAGTAATTAAAGTGTTTCATCAATAAAGACTTATCAGAAATCTGTAAGCATTTATTGATGAAACACAGTGTTAAATAAAAAAATTTTGTAAAGTGATTTTCTACTAATTTATTATTGCTCTTTTCTTT
Organism: Hydra vulgaris; assembly: GCF_022113875.1. Lineage (NCBI taxonomy): Eukaryota > Metazoa > Cnidaria > Hydrozoa > Anthoathecata > Hydridae > Hydra > Hydra vulgaris. The sequence goes on from NC_061169.1 coordinate 14,270,936, forward strand.
TAAGAGTACTCTATTTTGTAGAATACATTTAAAAATTGTTTATATATACAAACCTCAGAATTAGGAAAAATTGAGGTCGGCAAATTACCATCCTCAAACTATTAGGGGTCGACATAAGGTAGGCAAAAAAAATTTGACACAAAGGGGTTACCATAAAACATAGAAACAAGGTTGGCAATTTTTTTCTGACCTCAAACACTTTTAAGTTGGCATTGCTGAATGCAGAGACCCTAATTTCGAGATTTGATAATAAATATATAATATATATATTGTATATATTTTTTATATAGATACATATATATATTATTATTATAATATATATATATATATATATATATATATATATATATATATATATATATATATATATATATATATATATATATATATATATATATATATATATATATATATATATATATATATATATATATATACACAAGCGAACAGTTTTGCCATAAAGATGTGTGTGTGTGTGTGTGTGTGTGTGTGTGCGTGTGTGTGTGTGTGTAGGAGTGAGAGCATTCTTAAGTTGCATAAACTTTAAATAAACAATGTTTAATTTAATTAGGGTTATAATAGAGCAGTAGATTGGTGGGCTCTTGGTGTTCTTATCTATGAAATGGCTGCTGGTTATCCTCCTTTCTTTGCTGACCAACCTATTCAAATTTATGAAAAAATCGTTTCTGGAAAGGTAAAGATTTTGTGTTATAATAATTTTAAATCTTATCTATCAAAAAGGTTTTTAAGATGTTACCAGCTTGTTAGCAGCTGAGTTTATTATGTTTGCTTTAAATGTTCTCTTTATTACTCTCTGATTACAAATTTGATATATTTTTTATCATGCAAAAGTTTTGTTGAAAAAATGGTATTTTTAATTTTGTTGTTTCTTGCTGTTTATTTATCAAATTTGTTAAATATACATTAACAAAGTTTAAAAAAGTTAGTTTTATTTTTGAACTTTTAATAATACTTTACTTAGCTTAGTATTTAAACAAAACAAAACTTTAACTTTTAATCTCTTTAAGTTAAACTCTTTAAACACATGTAGAAAAGAAACATTTGTAAACATGTATTACTATATCGTTTTTCTCCTCAGAGAAAATCTTACACAAAATATTCTTAACCTGTATTTGTTTTTGAATAATATGTATCATTTCATCAAATTAATTTTTAAATAATTTTAGTCCATTATTAAGTTGATGGACCATTTATAATGTAGGTGGTGTGAGAACTACTATTTATAGATTATCTACAGATGCAATGTATTTTTTTACACAATAAATTGAACCGCCCTTTATAAAAATATAAAGGAGATTAAAACTTTTATATAAGGTAAGTAATAATTTTGTTTGCTTTATATAAATATTAGATAAAGCAAAAAAACTTGACAAGTTTTGCTCGCTTTATTTTATTTTCCCCATTTAATACTACAATTAAATGCCATGAAATGAATTATTAGATTTAATTATAATGAAATAAATTATTAAATTAAATTATCATTAAATAAATTATTAAGTTAAATTATTATGAAATAAATTAAATTAAATTATTATGAAATAAATTATTAATATTATTATCAAATGAATCATATTAAAACAAAACAATTTTTTTAATTAGTTTTTTGATAGACCTAAAACCATAGTTGATTAAAGACTTGTCTACTACTGTTGATTTAGTTATGCACAGTACTAGAACACAGCAAAAGTTGAATAATTATAAAAAAGTTTTGTTGCTGTTTCCTTTATAGATGGATATTTCCTTCCTAAAACCTCAGTTGATTCAGGTTTGCTTACAGGTCAAGTATATTTGATTCCCAAATACAAATGCAAATATTTGTATTCTAGGTTAAGAAAAAATGTAAATATTTTCCCTTTAAATTAATGAACCTTAAATATTTTTGTTACTTAAATTTTTAATTAGCTAATTTTTGTTCTATTAAATTATATATTGGTTCTAAATTTTAAAGCAAAAAATTAAAGAAAATAGTTCATATCTCAAAAACATTTCTACTTAAAAAATCAAAAACAAATATAAATTCTCTGTTGTTGGAGTAATTTGGGTATAAATTATATTTTCTGTATAAAAATTAGTTATTATGTACCCAGATAAAAATTATCATAAATGTGTTGCACATGTACTTGTGCAATACATTTATGATAACTACGACTATAACATAAAAAAACTATAACAAAAAAACACCAAAATTATATTGGCTACAAGACTCTTTTAAAAATATAGGTTATGTACAAACGTTAGTGAAATAAAAACAAAAACATCAAAGCATTGCCATTTGTTATTTCATTGAGATATTTTTATCTAATTTAGGTAAGTATACATTACATATAAATTTTTTTATTAATTTGGGCTACTGAGATATATTTGTTTTGTTATTATTTAAAATTTCGGGGTAATAGGGATATAATTACCGTAAACTTCAAAACTAACAACTTTTTGTTTTAGATCATGCCACACGCATGTGAAAAAAAAACCCTGCTAAATATGATAGCAATGATCTATAAAGGGCTAAAGAAGATGTTAAGAACAGAAAATCAATGTGTGTGTATATATATATATATATATATATATATATATATATATATATATATATATATATATATATATATATATATATATATATATATATATATATATATATATCTGTACTCCAGTGGTCAACTATCGTAACTGCAAAATTCTGATTTTCAGGTTTTTATCTTAACTGTCACAGGGAGACTGTCTTGTTTTAATGGTAAAATATCGTAAGCGTGGGCATTACTGAAAGTAACTTCAAATATCAATTTTAAAAATAAAAAAAGCTGTTTCTTAACAGAAAAAGAAGTGTAGTAACTTCATGTATGTATGTATACGTATTAGTGCTTGCATATATCTTCGTGAGAGTGCTCGATGAATTAAAGTAAATTAAAATAATTTAAATTAAAACAAAGCTGTATTTACATATATTATTTATAAATAAAACTACATATTTTTTTTACAACTATAAGTTTCGTGCTAAATGCAATCATCAGGTGTTTAAATATGTTTTTTTTTGTCGTGAAAAAATAATAAATCTGTACAAAAGAAAATGAGTAAAAAAAATCTTTTAGTTTGTGGTTGTCCAGCAAAAACTTTTTCTCGTGGCGACATTTAGATATTAGTTCGTTTTTTTTGTTTAATAATTCTTGAGGATTTTTATACAATAAAATAATTAGTTTTTCGTATAAGCATAGCAGGCATTTTTTGGTTATGTTGTTGTAGGCGGGGGCATATGGACCATTTTAAATTGGGTGTTGATTTTGATTTTTTGTGTATCCCATAGATATTTTGAAAGCGTGGTTGCATTTGTGAGTTTTTTATTTTTGAAGGATTGCTTGTGATTCGCCCATCTAGTTTTCCACATGCCCTCTGCTGAACCAGTGTATGTTTTGTCGGGTGTGTTTGGGAATAATGCAATGCACTTATAAATTACTTTTTTTTTTTCCTGCAATTTCCGTTCATAGGGCAGATTTTGCTTAGTTTACAATTGCAAGCTAAAGTGGCCGTTGGGTTCATCGAAATAATTTTATTGTTGTGGTTCTTTATAATTTTTGTTATGTTGCTTGTACAGCTGTAGCTGACTTTTGTTGTATTACGGTTAAATAGTTTATGAAGCGGATTTGGTTTTGGAAAGTGTTTGTCGATTAATTGTAAGAAGGTTTTGTCTACATTTGTGAGGACGTTTTTATTGTATGATGGGTTAAACCAGATTATATTTGTTTTTCTTTTACGATTGGGAGTTACTTTGGAATCAATTTTAGGGTTGTATTTGAAGCTAAAATCTTTGAACCCATTTCTTTTTAGGGCTTCGTTATATTATGCCCTTGCTGAGTTAAATATTTTTTTCGTCAGAAAAATTCTGGGATAACCTATCGTTGATAGCAATCGGAACTTATTTAATAATTTGTGGGGGGTGGTTGGACTCAGTATGGATGTAAAATAGGTTGCTATTTGGTTTTTTAAAAGGATGATATGAGTCTTTCAAGGTTAAATGTAACATCTAAGAAGTTAGCAATTGTTAGGTTTGTCGTAATTTTTTTTCATATATATATATATATATATATATATATATATATATATATATATATATATATATATATATATATATATATATATATATTTGAAAAAAAATAATTCAGAAAAAAATAAGGCATACATTCAAATACATACACACACACAAACACACGTACGCACACACACTAAAAACAATTCGCTCAATTATTTTTTTTTAAAAAAAGAGTTTATTTTTTATAGATGCGATGTCCCTCTCACTTCAGTCAGGATCTTAAAGATCTTTTAAAAAGTTTACTGCAAGTTGATCTTACAAAGCGCTTTGGTAACTTAAAAAATGGTGTAGCGGATATAAAAAACCACCGTTGGTTTTCTTCAACGGATTGGATTGCAATTTATCAGAAAAAAGTAGCTTTTAAGTTATTTCTATAACTTTTAAAATTAAATCTAAACATAATGCTTTAAAGTCTTCTTTTATTTGTGTTTAAACTAAAGTTTATCTTAGGTGGATGCTCCATTTATTCCTCGTTGTAAAGGTCCTGGTGATCCTTCGAATTTCGATGATTATGAGGAAGAAGCTCTGCGGATCTCCAGTACTGAAAAATGTGCTAAAGAATTTGCAGATTTTTAAATGGTTTATTTCCTACCATTTATATAAGCTTGGCATTATTCGCTTTTGTAAACTTACTTCTATGGTCATGGTTTTTAATTCTGTATATGTGTAAGCGAGCAGTGGCGAGTTAACGCTAATTATGCAAGTTAACTAATGCTAACGTAAAAACGATTTGCATATTTACTTCAGCGAGGTTTTCTTCAATTAAAGGAAATAAACTTTAGAGGTGTAGAAAATGAAATCTCATCGGTGTCTTTCAGTTTAAAACTTGAATACTTCAGAGTTTTTTTATTTATTTCATTTTTTCCCTGTATATTATAAATAAAAATGACTTAAAATTTCTCCCTTGAATTCAAGGGATCTTTACAACATTATGATAGTATATGGGTGAATATTTGATTCTATTATATTTATGTCACATTTTTAAGAGCCGCACTTTTATTGTTAAATGTTTGTACAGGGTAGGGGGGTTGTATTTAAGCTTTTTTTCTTAAAACAATTTGATTTATTTTTTATTATTATTTGCACAATTGCATTTTTAAGTTTTTTAGCATTTTTTTATTGGATCTTCAAGTCCTGTAATATTAATTTTTTTTGCGGTTTAACTTATAAGTATTTATGTTTGTTTCGGCTCACTGTATTTTGTTTTTTTAATTTAATTTATATAGACAAAATTATGTTTTAATTTTTAGGTGTAAAATATGTATTTCTTACGTGCGTTATCGGGCTCATTCTGAAACGGAATGTATAAATAGTTACGGTCTTTTAAATATATATATATATATATATACATTATATACATGAAAATGTAAGGTTTATTAATTTTAGTACTTGAACCCCTCTTTCTATATGGGGGGGGGGGGGTAAAGTTGTTTTTATAAATTAACCTCAATTTTTCAGAAATGTAAGGTTTTGGTTTAAGCTACCTGAGAGATGATTAGAAGCTTAAAAGTTCATAAAGATGTTATCGATGAGTGCTTAAGGTTTAGCTGTTATACGAGCAGGTTTATCGAAGGGTTAAACGAGTAAGAGCATAACCTTTCAAGGTAGTTAGAAATAGGATTAGATTTATTATAAATCAGTAGATCACCCATAAAGATCAATTTATGTTCTTTGCTTAACTTTTCAAGCGGCCGTGTTAAAAACCTTGTAATGAACTCATTTTGGTTTATTGATGAATGACGATATATGTAACTAATTAGATCATTTATTTTGTGGGGCAAAACAATATCAACAAAAACAGATTCTTGCAGTTATGGTTAGTAAATCTTTAAGTCGTGACGAACTATAAATTTGAATTGAACTGTTGATATAAAAGAGCAAACGTTTTCGGCCTCAGTGTGGTAATGCTCATTGTTGAATCTACTAATAGCTATGCCTGTTATATTGGCTTCATTAAGTTATAAATTGGATTCAGTAACCCCTATTACCATAGGTATGATATTAAACGTGCTGAAAAGACTGCACAGGTCATCAATATGATATGGAAGTGATGCAATGTTAAGGTGAAGATATATTTCTGAATGAGGTTTGATAGTTTTATTTAAGTCAATAACATCATAGAATTTACAAGTTATAGCGGAACCAGCGATTGTATTAAGTTTTTTAAGTATTTTTTCTTGAATTAATTAGAGACTCAAGAAAGTTTAAGGATGCAATTTGTGGATTCTATAATAATGTTAAAAAGAGCTCAATATGAGTAAACAAACCAAATAGCGTGTTTTCATATATAAAGTTAAAACAATACCAATTCTATTCTGTTGTGCTTAGCACGAACCCATGAATTATTTATATCATATTGAAACAATTGTGAATTATTTTGAAAAGAAATAGGCGCAATTATCTTATTATCATCAGCATATAAACGTCATTCATTAATAAAATTTTCTGGTAAATACCAGAAAAAAGAGAATATCTAAAACAGACCTTTGTGTTACACCACAAGTACATCAACCCAATCTGTCGCACTTTCATCTGGTAGGGTACCTATTTCCATCAATCTTTTGAACACTAAATATAATGAAATAGTATTGACAAACTGCATTCTTTTAAAACATAAGGATGAACACAAACAAAACCAACCGATTTCGACTTATCAAGTGCTTTAAGTCTAGTTTTCATCTTGCTTTCTTCTTTTTTTTTTAATATTTCTTGTAATTTTTATATTTCGTTTCGTTATAAAAAATTGATTTTTTCAAAAAAAATTTCATTATGGAACTTTTGTTTTTTCTTTAATGATCGAAAACTTGAAATCGAGTCGTTGTTAATATGCCTCATTCATACTGTTAAGAATTTTCGATTATACAGCTTTCAGAGTTTGTTGTTTAAAAAACAAGGAAATGATCACTTATATCTGTTTTTATGATACCAATGTTTATTTTCAAGTTTCTTTTTTGTGGTCTATGAACTATTTTCTACAAGCTCTTTATTTTTTTATCTGAGTAGTTTAAGGTGCGTAACTTTTTTTATTGATTTTTTTAACCTTGAAAAGTCTAAATAACGAGAATTTCAAACACATGTCAACATCAATTTTATATATATATATATATATATATATATATATATATATATATATATATATATATATATATATATATATATATATATATATATATATATATATATGTATATATATATATATATATATATATATATATATATATATATATATATATATATATATATATATATATATATATATATATGTATATATATGTATATATATATATATATATTATATATATATATATATATATATATATATATATATATATATATATATATATTAAAAATATTGTAAAGATAACATAAAAGCAAGACTAGTTCTCACACCTTTTAAAATAAATAGTATGCTTCTTTAAAACACTCCTTACCCCAAAATGTAACATCCTTTGTTGTTTATAAATTTGTATGTCCCAGCTGTAATGCTGGATAAATTGGTGAAACCACTAGACTCTACGTAACAAGGATTTCAGAACCTTTAAATTCTGATAAGGTTGTTTAAACACTACGCAACAAGGATTTGTGAACGTTTAAATTCTGATAAATCTGATATTTACAAGCATTACGCCTTATTACAAAAATTCAAAAAATTTTAATTCTTATAAATATTGATGACAAACAAGTTAGCTAAAGCAGGAGTTAGCTCCATATTTTTTGTGCAATTGTAGCTAACTTATATTTCGATTAAAAATTTTATGTAATTTATTAGAGGGCGGGAAATGTTTATTAACCAATTTTAAAAACACTTTTTCTATCTTAGTGGAAACATTTTTGCTATATGGGGGTTGCCAGGAGGATGGAGGGGGATATCGAAGGTAAGGGGGTGGTGGCTAAACTAAATTATATTTCTGGTTGTATTCGTTTTTTTGCATTCTTTTATTCAGGGTTAAATTTAAATTCAAAATTTTGAAATCCTTTGTTTTTTAAGGGCATATTCTTAATACGTTTAGAAGAGTTTTTTTTCAGCCAGTTATCAATTTAAATAGGAATTTAGAATTCGGATCGATGATTTAATATTTATATACAATAATTCATCATTTGGTTGGTTGAAAGACTTATATGAATTTCCAGAGAGGTTAAATGTGACACCAAGAAAATTTGCAATTTTTAATCTTATGCTTATTTCAATTTGAGAGAAAATTTTTATAATATTTTTTCTAATTTTATTGAGTTTTGGACCAGATTTTTTACAAATTACTATTAAACCATCATCGTAGTAAAATCATATATCATTAATATTTATTATTTTACTTAATAAATCTTAAAGTATATTGTCCAACATATTCACAAATTTCTTCTCCATCAGAATTACCCATTGTTAAATCAAAGATGTATGTTTTTCTTTTTTTATGTTTCCTTATTAAAATAAACTAAGGTACGAATTGTTTCTTCTGAATAATTGTGTGGATTTTTGCAAACTCAATTGTTTTATCTAAAAAATTTCAAGTTATTGAGGGGTAAAAAACATTAATGTCAAATTGAATAAATGTACAGTCTTTTTTCTTGTTGGTTTTTAGAGAACCAATTTATAACATCAGTGGTATTTTTCCATTGTCATTAATTTAATTTATTTCTAAGAATATGATTGATTTTTTCCAAATTAGTTTTGCTTACATGTCCAATCTCACTTTTTGAGGAAACCAATAACCTTCGAAAGAAATTTGTTCAGAAAATTTGGTTTGTGATCTTTTAGTGCTACAAAAACTTGACAGTAATAACAGGGACAGTAATTTATTTATTTAATTTATAACACATACAATACAGCTAAGTACTAATACTTTAATTTATTTATGTAATATTTCAGTCTGAATAGTTCAGACCGTCATCAGACGTAAAATTAAATACAATGAAAATCTCACAAAAAACGTATGTAAAAAACCGTTATAGAAGACATTACAAAGATGAGCTGACGTAACGTAAACAACTATTTTGAAATTTCTATGATTTTTTTAAAAAGAGGTCGCCAGCTATTTGACGCAATTTTAACACCGTTGTCTTTGTTCAAAAGCGGTGGGAAGTGTCTTATTTCTTAATTTGTTTAGGCATAATTAATTTCAAGTGACTCTCTTATTTTCTTTTCATGGTAGTTAGACTTGAATGCGATCGTTTTTGGGTGCATCCAATTAAATATACCGTGGCAGTTCTTGCAGTGTTCTGTGGCTCCGGAAGCATGCCAATTACCTTTCATACTGTTTATCTGATGCTCAATACTTCTTTGTATAATTTTCTTTTTTGTTTCTCCAATATAAACGCTACCGCATGAACACGTAAACTTATACACACCCGGCTTGCTATTTGGCAATAGTTTGGATTTGTTATTACACAAAATTCTTTTTAAAGTTGGTGGTGTTGTAAATATAACTTTAGCGCCATATCTCTTGAGCTCTTTCCTTAATTTTGATCCTATTCTTGGAATCCATCGGAGTTTTATTGTTATGTTACCATTTTTTGTTTGATCTGCAACTACACCAACAGGATTATTTTTGATTTTGAGATAATTTTTTGTTATAAGCTCTAATTCAGATTTTTTATGGCCATTTTCGACAAACATATTTATTATAAATTGTATTTCATCTTGAAGGTATTTTGGAGAACAAATTTTTGAGGCTCTTGATATAAAACCTTTGAAGACTCCAGATGTTATTGCAGGATTAATGTTAGAATTCGGTTTTATTTGTATATTCGTAATTGCGGGTTTTCGATGGATTTTGAAATCATAGTGGAAATTGTTTGTATTTATTATTGTTATATCTAAAAAGTTTAGTTCTTTCCTTTCGTTTTCTATTTCCGATGTGTATTGAATTGCAGGATCTTGTTGATTTAACAATTCCAAAAATTTGTCGTGTTTTTCTAATGAATCAAATCTCGCATGGCTGTCGTCTACATAGCGTTTAAATGACTTTGGTGAAAATAAATTTATTTCTGCAACTCTCAAAGTTTTTGTTTCTAAATGTTGCAAAAATGCCTCTGCAACAACGACCATAAGTGATAGTCCAATAGGGCTAGAATTCGGTATAGTTCTAATCACGTTTTTATATAAAAAGTAGCATTAGCTTAGACAGAGTTCAATTAGTTGGTGAATATCAGTAAGAGTTAATTTAGTTCTATTCGCAAGATCTTCTTTATCATTGTTGAGTATATCAATAATTACAGGTATTGCTCTGTCAATTGGAATCGAGAGGTACAATGCTATCACATCAAACGAGACTTGAATTTCATTAGGAGAAATTACCCAGGATTTTGCTTCGTTGACAAATGAAGACGAGTTCAGTAACCTTGTTTTATTTTTATTTAAAGTTGGTTGTATTATTTTAACAAGATATTCTGAAGAACCATAAGGCGGAGTACCGATAGTGGAAACCACTGGTCTCATTGGATAGTTTTTATCTGATTTATGAGCTTTTATGACGCCATATAGTCGTGGAGGAATGCAATCAGAAGGGTTTCAATAGTTGAAAATAAGATTTTTTATTAAATTTGTTTTCTTTCCTCAACTTACGTAAAAACTTCTGAAACTTTGTTGTGATGGTTTGTGTAGGGTTATAATTGATAATTACGGACTTTTTAATTTCATCATCTAATTTCTTAAAAGGATCTGATTCGTTAATTACTACAAATCCTGAACCTAGGGACAGTAATTGAATTCTGTTGTCATGGGTTTTTTTTAACAATACTTTGGGGTTCTACATGATTTGCATTTTTAGCAGCTTACTCATAAGAATTAGTAATTTTGTTGCGTAAGATTTTTTTTATAGTTTTCTGTTGTGAGTTGGTAGATATAGTAAAGGGCTTAGATACACAATTTATATATATATATATATATATATATATATATATATATATATATATATATATATATATATATATATATATATATATATATATATATATATATATATATATATATATATATATATAGATTGAAATTTGGACGATTTTAAATTGAGTTTTCTCAAAAACAACCTAAAGCGTGTACACGAAATAAATGTGAAAGTAGAAAAACAACTACAAAAAAGTACTCTTCAATTTTTATTTCCGACCAAGTAATAACTTTAATACAATAATATAATAAGATCAAATATTAAAAAAAAAAATTAAATTATTCCTGTGGGAATCTAATAAAATTTCGAACATTTACTTTGGTGGTACCCATAAACTTGTGCACAGAATAAGAAATGAAGCTATTTGGTGCTTTTTTAAATGATATTTTAATATCTTTAATGTTTTACCATTCCAAAGCTGGTTTACAATAATGAATTGAAGCTAAATCTGGCCAGAACACAGGTCTCTGATCGTGTGATTTAATGAGAGGTAAAAGGCGTTTTTGTAAACACTCTTTAACATATATTTAACCCGAAAGTGTAAACTGAGAAATATATGGTGTTGATTTTTTGCCATAACTGCAAATAGCTTGCCAAATCAAGACTTTTTTAGCTAACTTATCATGTTTTATGTATTTAAATTTCTTATCTGCTTTTCCTCTACATTTGGCATTATAATAGGCGAAACCAGGAATTTGCTGATGATCGTACGTGGTATAAGTTTCATTGACTTTCAAAGCACTTTTTGTGCTTTGAAAGAATGAAAACCATGTTTATTTCGAACTTTTACAACAAAACCTTGAGAAAGTCCATAAATGTTTGCGCGCTCCCTTAGTGAAAAAGGCTGTTAACCAGTTTTCTCACTAGTTTTTTATCTTTAAAATCCTTCTTTCTTCCACCACCAGATTTACATTTGATCAATTTTGTTTGAGAAAAACGTTGGGTTACACGATTAACGGTGTATGGATGTATTTGCAACGCTTTTGCTATCGAATTGTAGCTACTATTGGGATTTTCCAAATATTTGTGCATAACTTTTTCTCTTAGGTCTTCTTCTTTTGTCATTTTTAAAACTAATTTTTAAAGTTAAATCAAAAAACTAATACATTTTTTTAAAACCACAACCCAGTGGGCACCGGACCAAAAAAAGACGTCTTTTGAACGTTCAAAATTCGTCCAAAACGTTCAAAAGACGTTCAAAAGACGTCCAAAATGTTTATAAGACGTTTAAAAGACGTCTTTGTTACGTCCGTATCCATTGGGAACACGTTATAAACAAAATACAAAACAATTAAAAAGATTTTAATATAACCACAGAAAAAAAAAATAACGTACTTATTCTTTCACATTTATTTCGTGTACACGCTTTAATCAATTATAATGATTTTTTTTATAGTATAGCATATAACTATAATTTCATAATTAGTCTTTATTTTAACAAAAATAAATTAAACTTTATTATTTTTTTTTTTTTTAATTCAATTCAAGTGACCCAAGAAGTCCTTACGGTCTTATCACAGAGCACCGCGGATAAGCAATTAATTGGAAGTTCACGCCTCCTTCTTAACCGATGTCGCATAACTTGCCCAGAGAACCACGGATCCTTTGTTTCTGAGGGAAGTGCGCTACCAATGCACCGCGGTTGCTCACTGCGCCCCGGCTGCTCACTGTGCCACGGTCTCTCGACGAGCTTTGCGACGTGCAAGTAGTTTAATCTCCATCAAGATACCTTTTTGGTATTTTTTTTATGGAATATGCTTTCAAATTTTCCTTTTTGAATACTCTTTGAACAAAAGATCTACTGCATTTAAAATTCGTAGCTAAATCTTAATTTTGCCTTCTTTTTGGAAATAAATCTTGATTTTCCACCACTTCTCGATTTTCTTTTCATAGTTTTGTTTTCCTTAGAAGATTTTGTAACAACTCCAACAGTTGGTTTGAAACTTTGCATGATTTTGAAATCATGGGATTTGAGAACGATGGATTTTCTATGTAAAATTAAAAAAAATCTTTTCAATTTTTAGACGCTTTACTCTTAACTAAACCCACTCTCAAAAAAACTAATTATGTAAGCAGATAAATCATTACAATTGGTTGAGTAGTTTTTAAGAAAACTCAATTTAAAATCGTCTAAATTTTAAGCGATTATGGTAATATATATATGTAGGTGATATATATATATATATATATATATATATATATATATATATATATATATATATATATATATATATATATATATATATATATATATATATATATATATATATAGGGGAAAGCGGGGCAACATGGCGAATGGGGCAAGATGGGTTTTCATATAACAATCAACAAAAAATCTTAAAATTGGTTGAAAACGAAACTGTATTTGCATCTTGTATTTTAAAACACCAATTGGTTTTTTGAAATATTATCAACGCAATTTTATACGCATAAGTTTACTTTTTGCGTTTAAAAAAAAATTCCTCACTTTCGGTTTCTCATAATGGATGGTGTCCTTCAAGTTTAATTTCTTTAGAAGTAGTTTTTTGCGATTTGTGTTTATTTTGTGTTACTTTAGTTAGATTTTTTGGTAGTTTTTAAAATTTTATAAAATTGGAGGTAAAAATTGCATAATAAGTCATCATGCCCCGGTCACGTGATCAGATAACAAATTTATGAACTTTTTATTTTAATATTTATTTCAAATTGTTATATTTGCAAACTGAAAATTTATGCAGGCAATGAAGGATTTTGATAACATAAACATACTGAGAAAGTATTATTGCTTCACGGCTGACAGATTTGCAATAACTCAGGGCTTTCAAAACGTTCGCCATGTTGCCCCGCTTTCCCCTATATATATACCTATAATATTTTTGAGTTTTTACTGCGTGTTATAAATTTATCATTTTAGCCTATCTTACTGCAAGGTTTTCTTTTTTTTTGGCGTCTTTAATTAACTGCTTCAAAATGACTTATTTCTGGTGTTAGAGAAATCTTCATTCATGTATTTTTATTTTACACGTGTTAGTATTTAAAATATTTTCAAATCGATCAAGTCTCAAATCGATCACAAATTATTTTTGTATTTTCATCTATAATATCTAACTCGTTTTTTTCTTGTTGTTTGAGTAATGCTTTAGTTTGATTTTGCATTTCCTTCTTGAGTTCCATAAATATTCTTCGACTTAAGTCGTATAAGAACGTTTTTGCATTAATTAGAAAATGATTGAAGACAATGAAATCTATAGCAAAAAGGACAGTTGCTAGGCCAGCCTTATTTCACAATTGCCAGGCCAGCAAAACTTTTACCAGTCAAAATGGTATATAAGTATATTCAAATTGAGAAAAATGTTCTCAAGTTCCTCATACAGCAAACAATTTGTAAAACTTTGAGCTCGGATTTATATATGTTTTTAAGCACGATATGCCCACAATATTTTTGGCCTGATTTGGCTTTTTTTAGAAATCTTTAGAATGTTATGAACAAAATGGTGTCGAATTGATAAAGTGTCTTGAGTAGCCAGTTATTAAAAGTTAATTATTAATATTAAAATTTAATACTAAATTGACAATAATATTAAAGGCTAATTGGTAAAGGAACTTAAATTGCAAAAGTAACTTAAAGCAAAATCCAGATAATGTCAAGTATAGCAGATAATGTCAAGTACTAATATTTGATTCAAATATTCGATTTCTATTTAAGCCACTAAAAATATAAAAAAATGATAGAAATAAATAGATAATTTAGTTTTTGTTTTTTTTATTTTAATTTTTGGTCAAGGTGCTAGACCTAGGTCTAACGGTCTTGTCGCAAAGTACCGCTGAAGAGCATTTAACTTAAGCAGCCGTAGCGCAAGTTAGAGTTTTGGCTTACAACCCAGAAGTCCGAAGTTCGACGCCGGCTCTAGCCCAATAAGTGACATTGGTAAGGAAGGAGGCGTGAACCCGCCTCCTCTTTACCAATGTCAAAGCCTCCGTGAATTCCCGCGGTGCACCGTGATAAGGACTTCTGGGAGCACCTAAATAACAAAAAATAATAATAACTAGGAAGTTCACGCCTCCTTCTCTACTCATGATGAAAAACATATCTATAGCTTGTTTTGAACCCTGGATCTGTTGCTTCTAAAGTAAACGCTCTAACCACTGCGCGACGGTCGCTAATCTTTAGAAATTTTGAATTTTTTGTTAAAGATTTTACATTATAAATTTTCATTGATCAGATTAGCAGCAGCTACCTTAAATACCTTTGTTACTAAAATTATTTGTATTCTTAAACTGAAGCGTAGCATTATTTTATTTGACTTGTCAATAGAATTATATCAAATTTAAACCTCATTTTGTTTTCAAGCAATCAAATTATAAAATATGTGACTTTGAATCAGCTGCTATCAGACCAAACTAGTAATTTATCTACATATATCATATTCCGTGATGACATTACGGAAGTAACATTGAATATGGTTTTCTTTCAATAGAATAAATGATTTTTTTAAACAATGATCTATCTTGTTGCTGTTTTTTTAAAAACATGTGTGACACCACCACGTGTCATGTTCTGTGTAATCAAATGTTGTTCTAATAATTTTCACTTGTTATCAAAAAAGAAAAATCTCAATGTTAAAAAAACTTTCAATGTAAACCGGCCTGAAATGTTAAAAAATACAAATTGATTGATAAAAATTCCCATCCTTTATTAGATCTAGACAAATTTTCCACCGCACTTGTAATAAGCACCTGAGAGTAACTATGTACACTTTTATTTGACTCTTATTTTCTGACAATTTAGAAGATATTTATAAATTACTCAATGCTAAATAAAAGAAATCATTTTCTCTTTAGCACGGTGATTTTTGCTATTATAATTGGCTTGAAATAGCTTTTAAAAATTC
This sequence comes from Hydra vulgaris, assembly GCF_022113875.1. Classification (NCBI taxonomy): domain Eukaryota; kingdom Metazoa; phylum Cnidaria; class Hydrozoa; order Anthoathecata; family Hydridae; genus Hydra; species Hydra vulgaris. Next base: position 14,286,790 of record NC_061169.1, read on the forward strand.
AAAAACACTAAACAAGAATTCAAAAAGTTATTGAAAGTTTGTATTGAACACTGAATAACTTGTTGTTGTTAAACATTTTTGAATTGTTTGTCCACATTTGATCCCAGAATCCTTAGGTTTAATTTATTCGACAAAAGCAAAACGATTCCTTATTACAAGACGACCAAAAAAAGGAAAAAAACGAAAATTTCCTGATCAAGATATAAAAAATAGAAAATTGAAATGCAATAGTAATCAAGAGTATTATTCAGCCAATGGAAAAATTGGGCGACTATAATCTACAGAAAAGTTTCATAGCAACATGCGTAAAAGAACAGTCAAAACAATAAATCTTGCACACTCTTATGCGAATCTCTCAAAAACGACAGTTTTCAAGGCAATATTTTGCTGATAAAATACAAATTTGTAGAGACATGATTGTTCATATCTTAAATGTTTCAACAAAACGTAAACTGCCCTTTACAAAATAAGAAACCAGAAAGTGTGATCAACCTGGTACAGGTAGTGGACACAATAAAATATCAGAACATCAAAAAAAATTGTTTTATCAATTACAAAAACCAATTTCCGTGTTATAAATTGCATGACTGCACAGAATAAAAGACTGCAGAAAAGAGTGAAGCAAGAATATTTACAAGAAGCAACAAGATTGCTTTTAATGTATGATCTTTATAAAGCCGGTAATGCCAATGCAGTAGAATTTTCATCGTACAAAAATTTTTTTTTGGAACAATTTAATTTAAAAACAAAACCCTCCCAAAAATATAATTGTAACAAATTTGACACGTTAAAAACAAAATGGACAATCTTCTAGAGAGTGACGAAAAGAACCTGATAATTTTAGAAAGAGACAAACATCAGAGAGAGGCTGAGAAAGGAAAAACATGAATTTAGATTTAAAGACAGCTGAGGAAGATGAGAAAACTGAAACTTTAACTTTTGATATAGAGAAAAAACTACCGATACCTCGCCTCACAACAAATATTAAATTTTATAAAAGACAGCGATGGTTGTATAACTGTGGCATTTATGCATAAAAACAAAATATTTTTACCTTTCAAATCTGGATTAAAGGTGAGGTAGGCCCGTGACGTTGTTTCCTACTTGAAAAAAGTCGCCACACTTAAAAACTATTTGATTAGGATTTTTAGTGTCTGACTTGTCTAACTACCGTCCCATTAGTCTTCTTACTATAATGAACAAGCTTTTTGAGTCTTTAAATAAAAAACACCAAATCTCTTATCTTGAATCTAATAACATAATAATAATCTAATAACTTGAGCACTTGAGTAATTTGGCGCATTGCTAGCGCACTTACCTCAGAAACAAAGGACCCGTGGTTCAAACCCCACCTCTGAGCAAGTTTTTCGACATCGGTTAGGAAGGAGGCGTGAACTTCCAATTAAATGCTCATCCGCAGTGCTCTGCGATAAGACCGTAAGGACTACTTGAGGCACCTAAATAATATATATATATATATATATATATATATATATATATATATATATATATATATATATATATATATATATATATATATATGTATATATATATATATATATATATAAAAACTTCCTTTCTGATAATCAATATGAATTTCAATTTTCTCGTTCTACTGCTGATCTGTTAAAGGTAATAATTGATAGGTTTTATCATGCATTAGATAGATGTCAAGAAGGTAAGGTTGTCGTTCGACATTTCTTAAGCTTTTGATAAAGTTTGGCATGCTGGTCTTCTCCATAAGCTCTCTTCTTACGGTGTATCAGGTAATATCTTTAAGAATATTAAATTATTCTTTACCAATTGTAGTATAAAAGTTGTTCTTGATAAGAAAAACTCTTCTTCATATCTTTCACTCTCAATCTTTCTTGTATTGAATACTGTTGCCATATATGCAGCGGATCTTTTAATGTTGCCCTTTTTCTTTTAGACAAAATGTAAAATCGTATTATACGCATAGTTGGACCTGCACTTGTAGCCAATTTTCAACCATTGTCCTTTCGTCGTAATGTTGCTTTTCTTTCTCTTTTCTGTAAATACTATGATGAGCGCTGCTCTAAAGAGCGATCATCTTGCTTTCATCTTGCTTTCTTGAATCATACAATTTTAAATTTTTCAAGTCGTTTTAAAACTTAATTCCTGCGGCAGATCACTTATTTTATAATAATTTAATATCAGATTTAACAGTTAAAGAGGACATAGACGGCTTCAAAAGCTTTTTTTTAAGCCTTTGAACTTGAAGACAATAGTAAAAAAAAAATTATTTTTCCGCCATAAAAATAACTCTAAAGAAAATTAAAATTTTTTCTATTCTTGTTTTTTTTTAATTCTGATTTCATATTTGCATTATGCAAAAAAGGAACCAATACTCAACCTGAATACTTATAATAAACTTTATGAATTTTTATTTGTTTGTAGTCATTGTTTTAATTAAAGACTGCGAAGAAAAAACTTGTGATTTTTTGATTTTGCTTATTAAATTTAGCGTTTGCTTACTTTATGAACCAAATGAAATTGGGTCTTCGATAACTGCTTTTCTGTGACTAACCTTTTGTTTTTGATTTCCTTTGATACTCATAGACCGTAGCGATCCTCCTGAAATAAGGTGCCAAAAGAAATTCAGCAAATTAGTTCATCTTGTTTTCAAGCAAAAAAATTAAAATATGTAAATAATTTTAACATGACTGTTAGGGTCATCATACCAAACTTGTAGGTATTTGACACTAATTTCGAAAAGGTTATTTTTATTATATTAATCAGCAGGTCACTAAAAATAGTTTGATTAAAATCTCCGAAAATAATCTACGAAAGAATATTATAACGAGCAAGCAGTCAAAAATAACGGCAGATTTACAAAGATTTTATTACTAAGCAAGAAAAGTAATTGCTACTTGCTTTTTATTTCAATGCAAAATTTGGTTTCAAGTTTTTAATCTTTATTTAATATTACCACAAGTACCAACTCGTGGAACCCGTACCGGCGGTTAACCATATTTAAATCAGAATCGCTACTTAAACCGTTTCTGTGTTCTTGATTTCTTTCCTTAAGAATAAAAAGGTGTGGCACTTTACTAACATCACTGTAAAGTCTTTTGACTTGCTTTTTCTCAAGGTAAATACTTCCATTAGTTTATGTATCTTCCTCATAAATGATTTCTTTATCAATTCTTGTTTTATCTAAATTATAAGTTTATTACATTTTAATCTTGTTTTTTTTTTCCTTTATGTTTATTATAACTCTTGCATTACATAATTTTTTTCACCACCTAAAAACTCATAAAATTTTTGAAAATAAATGATTGACTTAAATGCGTATATTTTTTGATGTCATATTCAAATCAATATCGTTATTTAAAAAAAAAAAAATCGTCTAAAAAAAGTAAACTTGAACTTAGAGATATTTTTGTGGTTCATAATGTATTTTAAAGCTATTATTTTAAAAATAAAATCTTTGGTAAACTTTCGTCTACTGTGAAACGTCGAAACTTTTAAACTAAATTAATGCGTCAAGTGTATGTAAAGTTTTTCGAATGTGTAATACTACCGAACATAACCAAAAACAAACAAGCAAAGAAAAAAACAAAAAACAAAAAAAAAAATATAATACTATCGGATGTGGCAAAAAAAATCTCAAGTAATGCTATCAAACATGACAACAAAAATATCAAATAAAGAATATAAAATGTTTTAAAACTGCAAAATTTTGCAAGTAATAAAAAAATTAAGAATCTATTTGACAGGTTTCATTTAAGCTGTTCAAAGCAAAATTTAAACGTATCACAAAAGCAATTTTTCCACCAGATAAAAAAAATATATTTAAAAACATTATTTTTTTTTTTTGCTTAGTTTTACTTGGTTGCCAGAAAATTTTTTTAAAATCAGTGTTTATCCAGATAATCCTGAAAGATATCCATACCGCGAAGTATGATCATACTGATGTACTTGATTTGATATAGCATATCTATCGCTTCCTATATGAACAGTTTGCCCCGCTCCATAATTTCCACCGGTAGCCATCACATTACCCATAGCTTGAGTTGTGTATGCTGCTCCTCCGGTACCTAAATAATAAATATTTACACTGATAAAATTATTGCTAAATGACTTGGTGTTACCATGACGATATTCATAACATTAAATCTGTTTTAATGAGTGCCCCACTTATCAATAATGTATAAAGATTACTTTAAAAGGTTTTCTTCCCACTTAAACTGATTTAAAAAGGTATCACTTCCAACAATGCTGTAAAACATACTATTTAATATTTGGAGTCAAAAAAAAACCCCAATGAATAAGCTAAAGTACAAATAAACGGTTTATAGAAAATTGGAAAAAACGTAAATTGTACGAGTAAGAAAAGCATGAAATAGGAGAGAACTAAAACCTGAAAATTAAAACCACAAATATTATTTTCCAGCAAGAAAGAAAAAAAAGATTCTGCAAAATACTTAAATAGAGAGCATTGAAGAGAGATCTGGAAAACACTTTTGTAAATCATTCTACCTCAATAAATCTCTTGTCTATGTATGCAATACTGTTGTCAAATTAAGGCTGGTTTTTTTTAGTGGTGGCAATTTTCAGCAGACACGAGAGACGCCAGCCAAAAGGCCATCACAAATAAAATCACAAAAGGAATGTTTTGTGGTAGTAGTAAAAACTATAGGGTGATAAGGTGAATCTGCAGGGTGAACTAGTATGAGATGAAAATTTTAGTAAAATCATAGGATGATCTGAACCACTTAAAGGAGAGAAAGAAAAAATGACCAAATGCTTGTGTCAGAGACGAGACCAAAATCAAGGAATAAAGGTAAGTGATTTGGATTATCTAGAAAACGAGTTACAAAGTTAAGTGAGTAAGTAATGACAAAAATATTGAGTTTTAAAACCAGCAAGGTCGGTATTAAAAGAGCTAATCTAATTGGTCTGATAAGCATTAGAGTAATCAATAACAACAATATTGACTAATAGATAAAGCAAAATGGCTGATCCAATTTAATCATGAACTTAAAGAAAAATATTTGAGTAGAGTTGCTAAATTAAAGCATATAAAAGAATAAATAAAATAATAAAGCAAGTAGACAGAAAATTTAAACCTAAAATAAACAAATAGATGAATTGATAGATGAGTATATGTCCAGGCCAAGTATGCGACTATTGGAGTCTTTGTAAATCAAAATAGAATATCCATAAGGGTGGAGTGATTTTGGAATCAGAACTATAGCAACCCTGGAGTAAATAGATTATCAAAAAATAATAATATGTATAACATGTACTTGCTAATAATGCCTGAAAAATGGCTGGTTTACAATAATGTACATTTATTAAGACATAATCTATTTTTGTGTAAAACCGCCATTTTTCGATTTTTTTTTTCAAAGTGGGCATGCGCATTGCGCGTTGTTTTGTTGTTTTTAGATTATAATTTATGAAAATTTTTTTATAAAAAACGAGGAAAACTCGTTTGGAAAATAGTCTGAAATACGGAGGTCTCCCATCAGAAATGCCTTCAGCTGATCTTCCAACATTTCGTCAAGTAATTCAGTTTTTTTATTTCACTGAAAACAATAACCAAAATATTTCAATACAGAATCTACTAGAAGAGGTTGAAAATTCTCTTAGTACTTTGTGGAATAAAGTTAAACCTACGTCTTCCTCTTCTTCAGAGAAATTCAATCTTAAGAAAATTACGAAATCTTTTTGAAAAAGTAAAATCTATAAACCGAGGACGTTGTAAATCTAAAAGTAAGGAATATCAAGATTTGATTTTAGATCTTAGACATCATGTACTTGTGAATTAGCAACTGTTTTATGTAATGACAGAGATGTTAAGTGTAGCATCATCAATTGCCAAGTAGAGCACATTTTGTGTCTTTGTAAAACTATAAAGATATTTGATTACATTTTTTATATATTATTGTATATACTGGATTATTTGTTGTTTTATTCTGCAATTATTTATTAATTATATATAATCATTTAAATTAAACTGAAGTAGTTGATTATTTTCAAAAATTATATTTAAGGTCCCTTTTGAAGACAGGGCATATATTCGTGACCAAAGAAACAAGATTGGTCCTAAAAGTATTTATTAGCTAAGAAAGGCTGATTTAAAATCTGGTACATTTACTCCGGAAAGGTTAGTTCAAGTAAAGCTTATAGATCACGTTTAAATGCCTTACGCCCATATTATGATTTAATACTCATCTAAAAATGAGTGCTCAATGTTCTTAAAGAACAGAGCAATAGTAAATTAGTAAAAACACTCATCTAATTTGTTTCTTAAATAACTTGTGTCACCACCAGTAAGTTCATCAGGAAGGTTCTTGACTATAATAATAGAATATAAAAAAAAAATTAGATGCGTTTTTACTATTTTATATATATATATATATATATATATATATATATATATATATATATATATATATATATATATATATATATATATATATATATATATATCACAAACAGCACACTTTGTTAGGACAACCGTTGCCCGGTAACGCTAAAACAGTTTTTTTCAACGATTTCAAAGTTTTTTAATTGTTGGCCCTACAAAGTGTGCTGCTTGAGATATATGGCTTTTTTTCATATTTTAAATATTAAGTATTTTTACAGGTAAATGATTCTGAAGAATATAATTCAGTAAAAAATTCTCAATATAATTTAATGAAACTTGATAGATTTGCAATGGAAGCTGTCAGGTATATAAAATTTTTATATATATTGAATTTAGATAAGAATTTTTTATATATATTATATTAAAAGTGTGAAAAAAAAACAAACAATAAGTTTCACCATTTTTCGACCCCAGAAAGTTTTTTTTAATGTGGGTTAGGAGAGGGTGAATATAGAATGTTAAGGGATCACATATAGATAACATACTTTGCTTTTTCAGATTTGTTTATTTATTTCATAGTTTCTTATTTGTGGGTACAATGTCTCATCTCGTACTGCAGCTGCACTAGCAAATGCTCTACTTCTAGATTATGGAATCCTTAAACATGGAGATTTGAATCAAGTTGTAGGTTGAAGCAAAATTGAGAGGTAAATACTATTTCATTATATAAGTTAGACAAATATAAATATATCTCTTTATTTATTAATTTATATAAATGCTCGTTTACAAAACATTTAAAATGATATTTAGCTAAATATAATACTTTGAGTTGTTTTATAGAGAGAAGAAGAAAATAATGTCAAGATATGGTGATCAATATGATAATAATTTAAGTAACTTGACGCGTTTGGGTGTTGATGGTAAAGACGATAAAAATGTTCTTCAGATTAAGGATGTCGTTGAAAATGGGGAAACTGGCTTGTCGAGAGTGTTTTTTTTAATTTTTTAATTTAATTCACCTCCTCAAGGCCGAGAAGGCCACTACAGACGAGGAGGCTACTTATTTGTGGTTATAACCCTCTCTAAACTCTATAACTCCGAAACACGAACCTTGATGAACAAGGCCGCTGCGTGGAGAAACGAGTTGAGTGCGGTACTACCAGGGACGTGGTGGGGATCGAACTCAGAACCACTCGTTTATGAAGCGAGCGCTCTACCACTACACCACTACCACAGAGTTACTGAAAAAGAACATCATTTAACTTTTACTAATGAAAATAGTTTTAAAAATGGTTCATATCTCTCTCATAAAAATCTCCCATCAAATGGTGCAATTGGTTTGCTTCAAAATGAAATTGTATATAATGTTCTGAAAGAGTATGATAGTTTAAATTCAGTACAAGCCTTTCTTCTTGATAATACAAATTTCAATACAGGTTTCAAAACTGGAATTGTTGCATGTTTAGAAAAGAAATTAGAAAAAAAAATACACCTTATCGGATGTATTTTGCATCACAATAAACTTCCATTTCGAAAAGTATTCTAAATAGTTGATGGCAATTCAAAGTGTCCAAATAAATTTTCAGGACCTATTGGAAAGCAAGTTTCTATAGATTTCCATCTTAACCCACAAGTGAAGTTTACCAAAATTGATACTCCAGTAGAGATACTAAATATTCCCATTGAAGTGATTAATGATTTAAGCCACGATCAAAGACTATTATTTGAATATTGTCTTGGAATTTCTAAAGGATTTGTCAATACCATATTTTTTAGAAGAAAAATTGGTCCACTAAACAATGCAAGATGGTTGACTAAGCAATTCAAATCATGGCTTTGTATACTCGTACTGAAGCACCAAGTCTAGATCATGTAAAGCTTTTGAATTTTATTGTAAAAGTGTATGCATACACTTGGTTTCTTATCAAAAGGGCTTCTAAATTTATGGATTCTCCAAGAATATTCTTTAAAATGACAGAACAGATAAGGAAGCAAGATGAAGAAATACAAAACATTTGTTTTAAAAAATCTAAAAAAAAATCATATTGTCTATTGCCTGAGAATTTTTTATATTGTATGCTTAGAGATGAAGATTCTAACATAAGGGAACAGGCATTACTGTCATTAAAAAAGTAAGTCTCGCATTCAATGCGAGACTTACTTTTTTCATTGCAGTAGTAGGGTAGTGGTAAAGTGTTCGACTCACATTTGCAAGGTATTTATTTTAGAAATATTTTGCATATGCCCAAGCCTCTGGCAATTAAAATCTTGATAAACAATTATATTCATGAATTTAAGTATTTATAGTGTTAAAAACAATTTAAAAACATGTTTGGATTTTGGTGATGGTTATCCATGGCTATTTTTATTACCTGTTATTAAGTTTTTATATTACCTGTTTATTAAGTTGATCACTGTAATAATCACTGTTTTCGAATAAAAAATTAAGCACTTCAGGGGTCATAGAAATAATTTTTGAAGGTTTATCTAAATAGCGTAATGCTTCAGCCTTATAAAAATTCACGATTGGCTTGATATTTTAAACCAAATGGGTACACGTACTAATTCAGGGTTCCCGCTATTAAAACTAAAGCTAAAATTAAGGATTTTAAGGAGATTTAAGGAAATATTTTCCTAATATTTAAGGAGATTTGGTCGCGAACGACATTTTTTTGAAAGAAAAAGTAAGGATAATTAAGGAGAAAAACGATTACATTAAAAACATAATCTTATTTTTTCAATAAATTTTAAATATAAACAGAGAAATTATTATTTCTATATATATATATATATGTATATATATAAATATTAATATATATATATAATAACAAAAATAGGTTTGAAAACTATCAAAAATCTATATATTATCTTCCTAATTAACAAGTATAATCCATTCACTTTAAAAATTTTTTCTAGATCATAAGAAAAAAAAAAATAAAAAAAAATAAGGAGAAATTAAGAAGAGCAGTCAAATTTTAACTTTTTTAAGGTTATTTAAGGACATTTAAGGAGGTTTTTGTTTTTTAAGGATATTTAAGGTTTTTAAGGAGGTGTGGGAACCCTGTAATTATGTTTAAAGTATTTTTTATGAGCAAAGGATTAATTTATTAACCCTTTATTCATATCTGGTAATTATTAATTACTTACATCTTGGATAATCTTGAGGTCAAAACTACTCAAATTGTTTGTAAGTACTTTCAAGACCTATATAACTATAATTGTCTAAATTCTTTAGTTTATAATTATATAATTTTACCTTAAAAAACTAAAAATGACTTACATAAGTAAACTTTGTATATACAGTTTAGTTGTATAAGTAATTTTAAGTTTGCAGTTTAAAACTTGATTATATTAATAGATATGCGTTAAAATGAGTTATAAAAACTAGCTAAAAATAAATTTAAATGCGTATATTGCTTATATACCATTATGTTCAATAAAATTTTTATAATTTATTGTTACTTTTTTATTAATTGATTTCGTAAATTGCAGAAAAACGTGAAAATTAAGAAAAATTGCGTTTTTTTGCATTTTTTCAATGTCAATTAAGCTTGCCATTTTTTATTTTGGATAGCTGAAACTTTTTATGAGCTAATAGCCATCAACATTGAAATCCAAAAATGAAACAACCAAACTTACACTAATTTTACAAAGAACAAACAGGCCTGCTAAATTTTGCAAGAGGTAAAATTCAGTGAATAAAAAGTTACTTCACAGGCAATAAACATTTATAAAAAATTGAAATGATTTAGCTGTCAGTGGATGGTTTTTTATTTTTAATATTTTTAAGTACTATAGTCATGTTTTAAATTATAAGAAAACTCAATCACAGCTAGTGCATGGCAACCTAAACAATTAAATGTTTCATTAATTGACGTGTTAGATTAAATTTTTTTAGCTGTCACCCGTTGACTATTGTTTAAATTATTTTGAGAGTTGCTGTAGCTAGAGTAAACAAATATTTTTATCTGCATAATGTAAGAATAAATAACAACAACGTTGAGCATAAATTAAACTAATTTCTTTTTGTTGCTAAAAAACGTTAGTTAAAAGATAAGTAAAACCATACATGTGTTTTTATGATGTTTTTAAATATTTTTATAGCTTTTTTTTTTTTTTTTTAAACACGCATTTCAGTTAAAAGCTAGGTAATATTGGTAACAGAGGTAACAATTACAGAAATGCTTAAGTCACCCCATGGACCAAGAGTTAAGCAAAAGTTGGCAGAATCTCTTACATCTGATGAATTTTTCACAATTACATGAAATGAAATCAAACAAAGCAAACCCTAAATTAAGAGTAAATCTAAATAAATAAAAAAGTACCAATATCAAATGTTAACAGATATTTATGACACTTGCAGAAAGTTAAAATCCACACCTAATAATGTTGCAGAATACTGGTAAGAACAAAAATCATAACATGTAGATGTAAAAAATTATCACATTATTTCAAAAATTTTGAAATAAACCAATTTTGAAAGGAATCCAGCAAAAAATTAGAACCCTGTGAGAACTCATTGGAGTCAGATATTGAGTCATTAATGTGTTTGAGTCATTAATGTAGAACCTAATAGTTTGACAATTCTTAGAAAAAATTTTTTTTTAATCAAAGTTAACTTTTTTATATCTTCAAGCAGACACTATCAGAACTAAATCTAATTAATATTAAATAATAATAATATTTTATTACATTTTCATTGCAATTTTACAACTTTTTTATGTTCCTAATTTTTTAAATGAAAATTTAGTTTGGTACTAGTATATATTTAAAATGTTTTCTCTGTTTTGTTTTTCAAAACTACGATGATAACTTACAATGTTAACTAATATTTACGGTACAATATATGCTAATGTCAATGTCACCCCCTAGAGGGTAACAATGACAGTTGCACGCCAACAACAAAACAAATTATCTATTAATAATGTTACATGACTAATTAAATTTTTTTTTTTATCTGTTTATTGCAGTGATATCAATGGTAATCACGTAAAATTAAGAGAAAATAAATTTTTTAAAGATGTATCAAAATATAACTATTTTCAAAATATAACTATGTTACTTTACTCTTAAAGTTGTTGCTGTGAGAGTATTGATAGAGCTATTAAATTTAGGAAATATTTATAAAAGATTGAAAGAGGATGATTAACAGAAATTTTCTGTTTAACCCAAAAGTCTTCGTCATGAAGGCTTTTCACAAAACAGCACGCAGATTTAGTTAACATTCGGCCACAATATATATTTATATCAAGGCACCATCTCTAGCCTTTACTTAACAAAGAGCCCCAAGACAGGTACTTATTTAAAGTCAGAGTTGAGTTCTCCTAGACTTAGCCTAGAAAAGCAAGTCTTACAAGGCAGCAGGAAATGAGGCAGTCCGTACTGGATTAAATGTGAACAATAGCAGGGCGATCATGATAACCTTGATTCTTACCAGAATTTACTGCAACAAATTACTAGATTTGATGAAATTACTTGAACTTATTACTGAAACAGATCATTGGAACAAATTACTAGAAAAAACTACCAGAACATATAGCTCAATAGCGTAATGAATCTTATAGCAAATCCCTAGACTCCAAGCATTTAAAATTTATCTTATACTTTAGTAGTATAAGATAAATTTTAGCTTTTTTTCACAACTTATTTTTTTGAATGCAATTTAATTTTTTAACTGTCTTACTATTTTTTAATACTATAGTTAGTAATGATATTTCATTATAACGATTGCCTTATTGTACACGACAGCAGAAAACAACCCTAACCCTGACCAACAAATACAAATGTATTAATTCTAGATTCCCAAATACAGATGCAAATACAAATATATGTAATCAGCTTTTTACAAATACAAATATTTGTATTTTTAGATATTATTTTAGATTCAAAAAAAATACAAAGATTTTTTTAAAGAAAATAAAATGATTGTTACTAAACAGAAGAAATAAATTTTAAAATTATTTAGTGTTAAAAATCTTAAGAAATAAAGAATCTTCAGGTTTTTCCAAAAAAAAAAAAAACACAAGCCAACATAATTAAAAGAACTATAAATAAAAATACAGTAATTTAAAATTTAACTTTTTGTTTAAAACCACTTTTTTTCTAAAACAAAATAAATTAAGAAAGATGAAAACAATGAACAATTTAAAATTTAAAAAAACTTTAAAAATTTAAAATTTTGTAAGAGTAACAATAACATTTTTCTTCCTTTAATTAAAATAATTAATTTAAAACAAGATTTTATTAAATTATTTTTAACAATTAAGTATTTAATTATTTAAATTATTAAATTCAAATTTTAATAATTATTTAGAAACAAAAAAGATGCTTGTTTAACAAAGACTTAAGGGATATTTTAAATAAAAAATGATTATTAAAATTTATCACTTTAAAACCCATGCAAAACAATAAGTCCAAAATGAACATCAGAGTGCATTTATCAAAACTTAAATTTTTATGAAAAAACATACAAGGTGTAAGAAAACCTAGTTATATACCTGATCCATGTGATGGTTGTCCAACATATGCAGTTGATGTATTCATAATTCCCCCATTCAAAACTACTCCAGCATTATTCCAATAGGTTTCTGTAGGTGACTGTGAATTTGCACCTGGCGGAGGAGCAGTTTGAACACCAGTGTAACGGAAGAAAGGGTTCTTTAAATCAAGAACATTAGTAGATCTCACTCCTGTTCCATCTAAAGTTACTTCCATTTCAACATCATAGCTTTGTCTACAACCATATTTTATAATGTTAATAAACAAAATATTTATATTTGAGTTTTTTTAAATATTCACCATAAATAATCACCAAAAAAAAAAAAAAAAAAAAAAAAAAAAAATTACTTTTGGTTTGCATGTAAGATTACATTTCCTGTAACTTTTTGACCTGCCCTTACAAACAATGGATTAGGAAATAAACAACGAACCTATAAAAACATTATTACGCTTGAAAACTATCAACAACACTTTCATATATAATATATATTTGTATTATAAAATTACCTGGTACCAGTGAGTGAGAGGCTCATGAGGGGCTGTAGATAAATATACATGGCTTCTAAAAATTTAAATCATTAATAATAATGGAAAATCAGCTTTTAAAATCTGTTTATAGGGGGTTGTCTAAGACCCTTGAACAAATGACAGTTTTATAACATTTAGAAAACTTCATTTGATATATAAACACTTATTTTTTGTAATGTTTTGATTTATATTATAAAAGCTATCATTTTTTTATAAAAAATAAACTTTTGTTATCAAGTTCATTTTTTCAACAGTTTTTTTTTAATAATTTTTTTTTTCAAGATATCTTTAAAATAAAATGAAACCCAGGTTGACATAATATTAAAGATTTTTTTTTGAACAATATAAGTGGTCCTTTAAATGTCTATATGTCTTCAAGAATCTTTGAAATAAAACTTTGAAAATATTTTGAGCAATTTAGTTTTAAATAAATCTAACTTACTACTTTTGCAGCAACAATAAAACAATAACAACAAATATGTAAAGTTGAACATTTAAAAATATGAAAACAGAATTGTTGCACTGTTTAAAAATAATAAAAAATAACTATAGAAATGTAACTAAAAATTACTATAGAAATAACTAAAAAAAATCACTACTGAAATATAGAAATAACTAAAACTAAAAAAAAAAACTAATGAAATATTACATTTTTTTAAATTTAAATTATTTTTTGAGCAAAGCATATTTAGACAGTTGTTAAGACAAAAATAAAGATTATAGAGGAATATTTGAAAGTAAATAAGACAGACAATGCACCTAAAACAGTACTTAACAAAAATAATAATAATAAAAAAATTGTTTTATAAACACTAATATGAACGAAGATATAGAACAAATATATCACCAAACAAAAAACTTATAAAACAAAAAATTTATTAGAAAAGAAAAAGTATGCATAAAACAATGTAAGGCCTCAGAATGGAAAAACATTAATGCTGATGTGTAAACATAATTTGTGTAGTGATTAAGTGATAAACATCTCCTCAGAGTTGCGTCAGCATTAATAACTAGTTTATCCTGTCAGACAAATCATCATCGTCATTGCCACTTATGCCTTACTAAAAAGGACTTTACTAAAAAAATAACTATTGAAATATTACCAAAAAAAAAAAACAACTATAAAAATATAACAAAAACATAAAAATAAAAAAAATAACTATAAAAATATTACAAAAAAATGAATAAATATAGAAATGCTAAAAAAAAATAACTTCAGAATACCAAATAATTTCAAAAAACGAACTTTGATATAAAATATAGATATTATACCAAAAAATATAGAAAAGAATATAACAAACGTCATTATAGAAACCACAGAGATGTACTTAATAAACACTCATAGCTTTATCATAGCCTAGGTAAGATTATTGAATCAACTATTTATGATTGATGATAAATTGAAAAAAAAGCCTCACCAATATGCTTTAGATATATTTACAGATAGACTACAGATTAAAAAACTCAAATTAAAAAACTCAAAACAAAAAACTCAGTAGATTTGTGAGAATAATTTTATATATTTTGGTTTTATGAGTTAGATGCCACATGCAAGGACGATATAGTCATGCAAAGAATCATATAGTTAGTAATATCTTAAGATGGATAGAAGATTTTTTTTACATAACAGAAGAGTTATTCTAGATGACATTCTATCAAACTGGTCACTATTTATTTGGGGTGCACCTCAAGGGTGTTGTGGATGATACTTTTGTAATTAACAACCTACCTGACAACATTAAAAATTATTTAAAGATAGATGCAGTAAAACAATAAACATTAAAAAAACTTGAAATTTAAAGCTGCATGCATTCTACGACATGATCCTAAGCTTGGTTAAAAAAATTTAATTATGATAATTATGCATATTTGCAAAAAAACACTTAAACCACTTATGTCATGCACAACTCTGATGTAAACAGTGATCATATTTTAAAAATAATCAAGGAAAATCTCAGTGTTATGATTCAATTAAACTTAAATTAAAAATAAATAATTTCTAAAATTATATTTCTAAAGTTCCACTTACTTCTAAAGCAATTTGTAAAGCAAACTCAATGCTGGTTTTAGTTTAAAACATTATTAGATAAAATTATATTTTTACAAACCATTCATAACTAGCTTTAATATGCTATACAATATTTTCATATGAAATATGAAATAGAACTTTGAAAAAATAAATAGGTTTAATGTAAATGATTAAAATTTTTAACAACATAAGAGCAATGGTTGTGAGTTAATATAATTTAAATGCTACAAAATTAAACTCAACAGATATTATTATAGGATTCACAAAAATGTAAGATCTAAATATAGTCTCAACATATGCCAGCTAACAAATAATGAATGCTAACATCTAGTAAAATCTAGTACAAATTCAAATTTTTCATCAACATGAGAAATTATTCAGATAAATTAATTGATAAGCAGTTGAATGACAATAAAATGAAAAAACAATGAAAAAAAGTGCAGAACCTTAGAAATGGAGTGCAGATCCTTAGAAATGAAGCAAATCAGAAATGTAAAAGCTGCAAAATAAAAAAATTCCAATAAATTAATAGCAAAATCTTTTTTAGCAAATTTAGGAAAAACATTTTATCCTAAAATAAAACCCTGTTTTTAAGAAAAAAAGAAAAAGAAACTTTGCTAATTTAAAATGAAAAAAAAAAAAAAAAAAAACTTCATTATGTTTGTTTTCTTTTGTTTTCTTTGCAACACCTTGGATACATAGGAAATGAATTGACACCTTTATTTATATTTCTAGTTATATTATCTGTCTACACTATACCTGGATATAGAATTGCTAATAAAATTATTCTATCAATTATTTTATACGCTGAGAATTTCTTTATTGCTTTTAGAATGGTGCTTATATTTGACAATTACAAAGATTTCTTTTTCAAACTGAAAAGAATGGAAAGAATATTGGGCATGAAGATTAGAAGAATAACAATAACGTTAATTGAAATTGAGTTAAAAAAATTTATGGCTAGCATGTCATCATCATCACAACGAGCTGCACATCAAACATAGTGCATTATGAGAAGATAGCAAGAGTACAAAGGAACCTTTTTTTAAAAGATTTCAAACAAAATTTTCAGGAGTTGATATTTTTTTGAATGGCCTACTGGCATCAAATCCAAAATATTTAATTGAGCAAATTTAGTTCTTAAATGGCCTTATCAATGCATCAACAAGAAAACATTTCTACAAGTCTTCTTTTGGAAATGATTTCTTGTTAATTCTCAAGAAATCTTGAAATAGAATTAACTCTTATTTATCTTGGGGGACAATTAGCAAAAAATTAGCAAAAAAACTACAATTGGGGGACAATTAGCAGGGGTCAGAAAATTCAAAGTGCACAAACCTGGTGCAATTCATATTGCAAGAATTATGTCACATTCTATATATATCCTAAAAACAGAACTCTTATCTAATAAGTTTATATCCACTGCATGGCCCAGTTCATTAGTCTTTTTATTAAATGTACTTTTTTCATTTGAGGATTTAATGAAAAATTGTCAGACCTCACAAAAACAATAATGGCAAAAAAACTTTATTCTACCGCAAGACCTAAAAATTTTTTGATTGGTAAATCATCATTTCTGACATTAAATTGGTCAACCTTTATTTCTTTTTTAATTGGGCCACGGTCTGGTTTCTTTTTGATTTATTAGGACTTATAAAATATCAAGAATGGCTCAAGATGAATCCACAAGGCTGAAAATTTATCCAAGATTATCAAATTGCAAGAGACTTTGCTTTACAATTGTTGGTAACAAACAATTGCGCTAAAAGAGGAATTGTTTACTATGAGTAAACGATTCTTTTTTCAGCGCATTGGCAATTTTCGCAATATCAATTGCTTTTGTCATTGAACACAGAAAAACAAAATCCATCAATTCGAAATTAAATTTATTACTTTATAGCAATATATTTAAGAAAAATAAAGTCTAAATTTCAATTACATGTTTAGTCATTAAAATTAAACAATGTTTTTGTACCGTCGTATTTTTAATACGGCGACCTCTAGACAATGATCAATTTTTATGAAAATTTGGGAAAATGTTCTTTTCATAACAATTAATATATGCATCAAGTAACATAACACAAAAGTAATTATTTTTAAAGTTATTTATATTTAGAGTTGAAAAAAAAGGGAATCCTATTTTTTCAAGATGGCAAGCTCTAGAGGAAATTTAAAAATTTTGAAAATTACAGACTTGTTTTTTAATCTAATATCTATCATGTTATGCATGTAATGAAATTATTTTCAAAATATATATATATATATATATATATATATATATATATATATATATATATATATATATATATATATATATATATATATGGGGGAAGTTATCAAATGTTGACATAACTTCATAGGGGGGTCACTAAAAGTTTGATAAGTTGTTGAAAAGGGGGAGAGGGGAGGTAAAAATTGCCAAAAAATTGTTGACGTAATTAATGGACAGCCCCTAGGTATTTCAAGATCGAAAGCTTTTTTTAAAAAATTCGCAAAAGTATTGCTAAGTGTTTTAGAGATTTATTAATGTTTTTTTTAATGGTTTTTATGTATTACTTTTTACTTTAGCATAGTCCTTAAAGATGCAATTTTATTTAATTCTTTTTTTGTAATTTTAAGTTTTTTTGAGTTTCATTATAAAAAAGCTCATCTTAGGAAACTGATTTCCTTAGATGAGATGATTGGATGAGCTGAAAATAACGCAAAAGATTTTTTTTTAATGAACTATTCATTTATATTCTTTAACAGGATACACTAAATTGTGATAATCTGCAAAAATTAATATAAATATTATAATATTTCGGCTGCGAAAAACAATGCACGTACTTAACTTATGCAACCTTCCCTTATTTAATTTTATCAACATTTAATGATAATATTTTTTTAATATAATGTTTGTTTAGTTTAATCTTTTTTTAATTTAATCTAAATCATTTAGAAATTTTGACTAAATCAATATTCATGATATTAAATAGTCATTATGTTATTAATGATTCACTAAGTTTAAAAACTGACTGAAACATTAAAAAGGTTGAATTCCACCAAGAAGCAATGTCTTGTTTTAATTTGTTGATGGAACATTTATCTTCTTGATTGTCAATTTTCATATTATTCAACTCAACACAATTTACAAGCTGAGCAGAAAGCTTGTTACTATGTTTGAATAAGCCAACAAGTTTCCTAATTTTCTTTTAAATTATGAAAATGCAATCATTTTTGTCAGTTGGTAGCTCATTCTCTTTAACAAGAACATCTTTCACAATTAAATTTAATATATGACAAAAAAAGGTATGTACAATTTATTAATTAGATCTTCTAGACAATGTTTGATATTCACAGCAGTGTCACTACTTGTTGAAAGTGTTTTATCACTTATTTTCCATTTATTTAGAATTAACTCAATTTGTTCCTTTAAATATAGGCTAGTATGGGCTTTTGGGCTATGCTTTAATGCAATCCAAGTCAATTTCAAACAATTTTGTTTTTCACAAAATAATTCCAGACTTTACTTTTATGAATGTTTCGATTCGAAATTTTATTTCTACCATAAAAAGAGAATAATAATAAAATAGCTATTACAATTAAGTCAAAGAAGTAACAGCTTTTAAGTGTGTTCAGATAAGAATTCCTTCATGCAGAAATAATGTCCTAAAGGATTTGCATAAGTACCTATCATTATTATTATTAGAATTATTCTAATCATTATTAATTTCTAAAGGGAGTTAAACCAATCATTTAAAATGTCCATTGGGAATTATTATTATATGTATCAATCAATAAAAAGAATTTGATTGAATTTATTGACTTATCGAATTTTAATTGAATTAAAACAGAGAGAATTCAAAAAAAAAGATTCTCTCTGTATAATTTATCACAACAATTAAAGCAAAAAATTTCTAAGGCATAATTTTTGTGGTGTATCAAGGTGGAGGCTGGTAGGGCCAAACTTTTTTTGCAGATTTCAGATTTATAAAACTTTGTATCTTTTTGGCATCGTTAACTGATGACACATTATAAAATATTTTTTTAAAGAATTAACTTTTTATAACAAGTCATTATAACGAGAAAAAATAAATATTAATGTAGTGGCACAGCATACAGTAAGCTTAGAGCTGAGTTTATGTGAAACAGTAAATTAGGTTCAATGTTCAGATATTGTAGTTGAATTAAAAACCCAGCTATGAATAATGATCTTGCGCATGGCTCAATCTTTACAAATATTTTATCTTTATAAAATAATCTACTTATAAAGATATATCTTTACTAATTGGTCAGCATCATCATAAAATTAAATATTGACAAAGTTAAATCAAACGAAGTCATAAAGATAAGAATTTTAGGACCTGACTAAATCCACTTTAAGTTGATTAGTAGAAAATCTAAAGTCAATTAAATCGACTATTAGATTTTTCACAGTCGACTACTTTCGATTAGTCAACTTTTAGTTGATTTAGTCGAAATTGATAACAACAAGTTTACGTAATAATGTATATATAATAAATGTTATATAATAAGTCGTTTAACAACACATAAAATTTTGTTTTTTCAATTATTCAAAATTGAGCTCTTTTTCTATGTTATTGTGTTCAAAAGTCGCATATAGGTAACTGTTCAATCAAACTAGTATATGTTTCATCCAAAAAAAAAATTTTCAAAAACTTCTAAGAGAATTAACTTCTAAGAGAATCAAAAGGGAATTTTTGACAAACTCAAAGATTATATATTGAAATCTGGAAACATGCATACTGATTTGCTAGCCCAGACAAAATGATCATCCTAACTTCCTTATAACCACAAGCAAGTTCAATAATATTAAAAAAGTGTGACTAGGTCTCCAGTTTTTTCATGATTAACAAAGGCGTGACGTAAAAGAATATTTTATTAGCAAAATGAGAGTTGTTTTTAATGTTTCTTTTGCAAAGTTACTCTCAGCATTTTCCAGACATTAGAATCTAGAGATTTTATAGAATGTTTAAAGCGAACATAAAGTAAAATAAGGCATAAAGCGAAATAGGCATAAGCGCGAATAGGCAGGTGTGTACTGGCATAAGTGCAAAGTGTTGCAAAAACTGGCATAAGTGCAAACTGGTATATGTGCAAATTGGCATAAGTGCGCCAAAAGATTTTGCAAACATTGGCATAAGCATAGATGAGTATTTGATTTTATGAAAATCCCAGAATTTTTTTTTGAAAATCCTGGAAAAATATTTTATTAAAAATTGATCATATTAACTGAAAACAAAAACTTTCGTAAACTTTTAAAATGGAATTTATATTATTTAACTTTTTACAAAAAGGAATTTCTAATATTCAAAAAAGTTAATTTGAATAAACTAAAAAGCAAAAAAAAAAAAGAAAAAAAATTGTTTCGAAAATTGATCTTGTAAAAATTTTAACTATAGAAAATATATTTGTTTAAATGCAAAAGTTGTTGTTTTTAAAATTTTATTTAAAAATATATAGTTTTTTTTAAACAAATTAAAAACAAAAAACATCTGAAAATTTCTTAAACATTAAAGGAGTTTTAAGTGAATTTCCGGAATTCCCGGAAAAAACTCATCGATGCATAAGTGCGAAGCAGTTGCAAAAACTGGCGCAAGTGCGAACTGGCATAAGTGTGCCAAACAAATTTGCAAACATTGGCATAAGTGCGAATTGGCAAATATGCGAACTGACATAATTGCAAATCAGTTACAAAAACTGGCACAAGTGCGAACTGGCATAAGTGCGAAGCAGTTACAAAAACTGGCATAAGTGCGAACTGGCATAAGTGCGCCAAATAAAATTTTGAATATTTGCATAAGTGCAAATTAGTATTTCAGACTTATGCCAGTTTGCACTTGTGCCAAATATATTTGCAAATTTATTCAGCGCACTAATGCGATTTTGCAGTTATGCCAGTTCGCATAACTGCGAATTGGCATAAGTTCAAAAAACTTAGGAAAAGAAGGAAAAAAAAAATACAGATTACAACAATAGTTAATGAAATATAAAAAAAAAAAGTTTAAAAAACAGACAAAATAAAAGGTTAAAAAAACAGACAAAAAATAATAAATTAAAAAAAGACAGATAATAATGGTTAAAAAAACTAAACACAAGGAAATCCAGTCTTGGTTACAGTAATGATATTGAGATCACGCGATACTGGTATCAAAAGTATCAGTTATGTTGGTATCGTTTGTTATCTGTGCAATGCCTTACAGAATCCATATCACGCAATATTGGTATCGAAAGTATCGGTTATGTTGGTATAGTTTGGTACCGATATCAATAGTATCATTGGGCATTGCAGCTCAGGTCTTCACAAGAATTTGTATTTTATTTTTATAAACGATTAGTAACTTGAAATAGTAAATTTATGTAATAACTGAGATATATTGGAGTGATGAGTGGAGTGACTTTTATAGCATTAAAAAAAAAATTCCTGAGGAGCAAATCAATGTGTATTAGTTATAACAAGAAAACAAAATATTTTTTTTTGATTTAGATGATTTCTCTAGGTTTGTCTAAATTTTCTTTTGTTTTATTAGCAAAATTTTATAATATATGGTTTAATAAATATCATTAATATATAATCTATGCATTTGAAAAACAATAATTTAAATATAAAAACTTAAATAAAAATTAAAAAAAAAAGAATACAGCAAAATGGAGAATATAAAAAATAGTTGTTTGACATAAAAATGAAAACTTGAATAAATTTTAATGAAAATCAATTAAAAATCAAATTATTGATTATCATATAACTAAAAAAGTAAAAGTAATGCGTGCTTATATAAGTAAAAAAATAAAATTAAATAAAAAAAAACAAGAACAAAATTTCAAAATAAGAAACTCGTCTCCCCTGAATACTTAGTAAAATATATTTTTAGATCAATAACAGAATAATCAATAATCATTGTTGTAATAATTTGATTATAGTTTATCTTAAATTATTCATATAAAAAGTTTAAAGTAAAGATTTGTAATCATTTTAAGAGATAAAACTTAAACTATCAAGTGAACTTACGTCTGACCAAGAAAAGCAACATCAAACCAAAAAGCAAGACCGTGTAAAGTGCCAGTCATGAGCATTGTGTAATGTAAAGGTATATGAATTCTATAAATTGAAAAATAAACAATTTTTATATAATATACTACTACTTTTACTACTACTACTACTACTACTACTACTACTACTACTACTACTACTACTACTACTACTACTACTACTACTACTACTACTACTACTACTACTACTACTACTACTACTACTAGTTCCCTCAAAACTAGAGCACATTAGTAAAATGAAATTAGACAAAATATACAATATTATTCAAAAAAAAAAAATTAAATTTTCAGCAGTGGAAAAATACCCCTTGCATAATAAAAATGAATTTCTTAAAGAAAAAAAATACTGAAACAGGTAATTGCAAACAAAAAATTTATGCCCTATGAATGACAAATGCTTATCAAAAAATATTATTTACAAATACATTGTTTCCTAACAAAATACCCCTGATAAACAACACATTGGCTTCACTAAGGGTGAGAGAAAAAAATGTTATGCTAACCACAATCTTTTAAATATAAAAAATACTCAAAAGAGACTATGCTGTCAAAATATGTTTTTCAACTTTAAGTAAAAAAAAAAATTTTTTAATTAAACTGGTCTATTCTATAAACTGCGCCTGCCTAAAACAACATTTCCAAAAAATTTGAACAACAAAATTACTAGGCACTCGCCTAAAATACATGATTTCTCTAAGCCCCCGGTAAAAAAAGTTATTTTTTACATTTTTGAAATAAGGAAGAGTTTTCTCATAATAAAAAAAACAAAACAAAAATTCTGGGGATGTGTTGCAAGGTCTCAGAGCATTTAAAGCGGTTCACAGCACAAGCTTCTGACAAACTTGAACGATAAAGCTATGTAGAATATGTCAAATAAGTTATATTTTAAATTAGTTCATAACCTTTAAATACACAGCAGTGGCGTACACTGGACTTTTAGATGTTTGAGTTTTGACACTTACAGGTATTGTGCAAACTCCAAACTTTTGTATGTTCATGCTTATGTCAAATGAGAATGTTTTGCAAAGAGTTGCGATGATAAGAGCTTGGGAACAAAAAACCCCTAATTTTTGGGCCCACCCAGCTCTTAACAAGTTGATAAAATAATTTTTTTAGTATTTTTATCTAAGTTTATATTCATCAACAAATTTAAAATTTCATCCAATAATTTCTTATTTTCGAAAATTATGACCATATAAAGTTTTAACCCCCTCAATATGAGGGGGCTGTAAACTTTGTAGGGTCATAAAAACTTAAAACTAAAAGGTTATTGCATGAAATTTGAAATTCGTTGATGAATATAAACTTAGATAAAAATACTAAAGAAATTACTTTATCAACTTGTTGCTCCCACGTTAAAGGCTGGGTGGGCCCAAAAACTGGGGTTTTTTTGTCCCCAAGCTCCAATCACCACAACTTTTTGCAAAACATTCTCATTTGACATAAGTATGAACATACAAAAGTTTGGAGTTTGCACAATACCTGTAAGTGTCAAAACTCAAACATCTAAAATCCAGTGTACACCACGCACAGTTATATAAATTACTCTTATAACACACGCTTTAATTTAAGGTTTTTCAAATTAAATCTTCTTTTCAAATTAAATCATTTAAACACCGAGTAGATGCTAAAATATTAAAAATGGCTATCAAATTTTAAACATCTCAAACACATGCATAAAAATAAATGATGAAGTGATTTATTTTCATGCATGAATATTTCTAATATTCAGTTTAAATATTTTTGAAATATGACAATATTATATTAATGACCCTACTGTGTTTTGCCAGAATAATGGATAAGTTGGTAAAACACTTGCTCAGCTCCGCAACAAATTACTATATTTGTAAAATTTTGAATGCTCAAGAGTTTTCTGGTGGAATAGTTCTCCATTCACCATTAAATAAGATTTTAGTTTTTTGTTATAAATAGTTGTGTATTTTTTGCCATGGATGATATTTAGAAGTATATTCCAAATATTAGGACCATGGTGAGATAATGTGGAAAAATTCAAAAAACTGGTTTTTGGTATTTTTAAGTTGTAAAACCAGCTAACCGTTTTTTTTTAATTATAAAAGCATATTTTTATTATTGCTGTATGAATCCAATGTAACCTACAGAATATATTGGAATTAGACCTGTAAACTAAGGAAAATTTTTGATACTTAAAGGGATCCCAAACTCCCAACACATGTTGTGTTCATATTAAAGATAATGTTAAAAAAAAGGTTTAAACCAAGTTTTTTTTGAATAAAAATAAATAATGAATGCATACCGAGAAAAACTAATGTTTTTGTTTTAGCCGAAGCTTGCCTTCTCCATTTTTTTTCAATAACTCGGAGTCTTCAAATTATACATTGCAATCTACAGACTTTAGCGATTCCTTTGAAGCGCGTTTAATTCATAAAAGTTTTAGTATTTGACATCAAGGTAGATTTTTAACAAATGAAAAGTGTAATTACACAAAGCTGCGTTTTTCTACTTTAATTCGAAAAGTACGATGTAGTATTTTTTTAACATACGGCAAAACAAATTTATTTGTATTATTTTTCCAAACATCGCAAAAAAAATTTTGTAAAAAGTAAAAACAAATTATTTTTATTTTATAGGAGCAACTCATTTTTTACAGATATCTTTACTAATTTTTAGATTTATATATCTTACTTATATTTCTTTTGTTTCTAAATTAAAACAAATATTAAAGCTTTACTTACGAATCTTATGATTTTCATACGAGTATTTTACATTATATAGAACATTTTATATACGGTCTCTCATTTTTGGGCAAGAGAGCTCAGTATTATATATTCTGATTTTTACTTATTTTTATGGGAATGGGAACAATGGGAACTATTTTCTAACTTCTCCGGTTATTTTTACGCTATGACAATTTTTTGTTTTCCCGTCGAAAAAAAGTATTTATTAACAATTACATTCATAAACTGACAGTATTAATTAGAGATATTTGATGAATTGTTAACTTTTTTTAATATGAAAATTTTTTGATTACGCTGATTTAATTTAAATTGCTAAATTTGTTGAATTGGATAGGGATAAAAAGGAAATATTTTATTTTACATTTGATTTTTGATAATGAAATTTTTAAAATGTCAGGAACTCCATACCAATCAGAACCTGTTAAGGTTATGAAAAAAAAGTACAAGAATAGACTAAAAAATAGAGTTGACAGTAATACCAAATATGAAAATTCCTGAAAGGATATGTGAGATCCTGATTTTGCATTAAAAGTACAATTAATAGCAACACAAGTCGGCACTATAAATTTTGATTAAAAGTTTACTGTTCAATATTTTATAATCGTCAAATTAAAAACATGAAATTCGGATATTTTCGCCCGTTTTATACAACTAATATTTAACAAAAATACGGACAAACTATTAATAAATAACGCAATAATTAACACATAAATTAATGGCAATAATTCAAGATAGATGGTAATTTAAATTATTAAAATGTCATAACGCGCATTAAAAAACATACTATATTTGGTATTTCCAAATTGTGTCGTAATTGGCATTTGTCTCTTAACATTAAAAATTAAAAATTTTTAAAAACACAATTTACAAATACAAATTTTCAAGCAATTTTCTCTTCCAATTCTCATTTATTCAAAGAAAAGTTACTATTAAACTTATATCTAAAAAAAACTCCTCTAAAATAAGAGCAAGTGACGCAAAAAAAAAAAAAAAATTCTATACAACTCTTATTCATTCAAAGTTTAATTACGCGAAACTTTTCTTTCTCTTTTGTTCTACTCTTTTATAAAAAGAGCGCGCGATGAAATAAAAACTTTTCTTTTTTAACATAAAATTATACTTTGAGATAAAATTAAATTAGAAATAAATCAACAATGAGCAAAGCATCTAACAGATTAATCTGGGACTATTTTGATATTAATGAAAATAATCAACATAAACAACATTACCAACAACAATTATCAAATAAACAACACAATCTCGCATAATTTTAGGGGTATTTTATTTTTATTGCTTAGTCGTTCTAAATAATAAGTAAATTTAGTTCAAGTTAATATTTCAATATTTACAGTTGCAATATAATAAAGAAATGACGTTTAATGTTGAACTTTTTATTTAGTTATTTATTTTTTACCTACATTTGTTATAAAAAACTTTAGAACCCTCGTCATTAAAATAATTTTATTTAAATATGTTTCGATGTGATTATTTAAACTAATATTTTTTTCGTTTGACTGTCCGAACTTCATGCAAAGCAAATTGAAACGGAATATCGTCTAACCAAATAAAAAAGCTGTTACTAATATGGGTAATTAATGTAAAACAATTTTTTTATTAGAGTCTTGATTGAGATAATAAATATTTATAATTTATAAACATTAAATATATGGCACAATAACACTTTATAGCAATGAACCATAATAAAATTTTTGAGGTTTTTAATATCTTTAAAAAAACTTGGTTCAAACCTTTCTTTTTAACATTATCTCTCATATGAACACAAGATGTGTTGGGAGTTTGGGATCCCTTTAAGCTTAAACAAAAAACTTAATTTTTTTTATTACCGTTTTTGGTTTAGAGAAAACCAAACAAAAAACTGGTTAACCGGTTGCACTTTACACCGATTGCCAAGCCCTACTTGCGGTGCTCCTTATTTTACATTTTGGTTATGGAATATGAGTTACCAATTTTAACTTTTTGGGTACTGTTAACTAAAAATGATTCAAACCACTTGTGAGATGAGTTTTTCAATTAAATTTTTAGTTAAAAAGTTATACGAAAAACTTTTAGCAAATTCTTCCAAAATAAAAGACATTTATTTGAAAAGCAATTGAATAAAGTATTTTGGATTGGAGTACATCCTAATGTTATGTTTGAGGAAAAATATTAAAAGATTAAATTAGAAAAATGAAAGGCAAGGAAGAAGATATTGCATTCTTAGAAGACCAACATTTTGAAAGGAAAGGAGGAAGATATCAAGATATTCTGTAAAAAAAAGTATAAGAAGCAGACCTATATATACACATAAATAAGATTTATCAGCAGAGTTATATAAGAATGATTTAGATCTAAGTTCTTCTAGTTTCACTAGTGGCGAACAAGGAAGCAGATGCAACATATATTGACTATGATAATTGATTTTTTACATCCTAATTTTCAAAGTTCTGTTCTTCTTTCTAAAAATATTCTTCAGTCAATAGTCAACAGTAGCGGGAAAGTATATAAGACCTTACCAACATACAGCATTAATTAGCACACAAGCCTTCCCAGGAAACGCTTGCGGTTTTTTGTTTCACAAACTTTCCCAGGAAACACGGCTGTTTTGCAAATTTTATTATATGTGTTGCTGAAAAAAGTTTCAAAAACAAAGAGAACAAAACTAACAAAATAGGAAATTAAAATAAACTTAAAAAGAAAATAATATTAGTTTAAATAATTTGTGTACTGTTTTTACTTTTGTTTCTTCAGAGTGGTTGTTATTTTTGGCAAAAAAATTTATTTTTTAAATACCGCTGGTCATATGTTTGATTTGTAACCATTTATCTTTTCTTATTTATAATCTTTTTGTTGTATGTTTCTGAATGATACACATTCAGATTTCTTATACCATTTAAGCCTTTCAGTGTTTTCAATTTCTTTTTATTTCCTATTTTGTTAGTTTTATTTTTTTGTTTTTTGAACCTTAGTTTTTTTCCCAATGATTAATATTATAAAACTTGCAAACAGCCATGTCTAAGTTGTCTAAAATAAAATACTCGTGTGTGGACATACAGGACAAAAAACCGCACGGGTTTCCTTGGAAGGCTTAGTACATGTTATTATCATATAGATGGAAAAATAATTAATGAAAAAAGGGAAAACAATTAAATAAAGATATTTAATAAAGGAACTACAGTTTTAACAAGAATTAATGAGAAAACAGAATTCTTTGGCAATCCTCCAATATATTGTAGTTGAGGGGTAATCAAAAGCAAGATATTGAGGAACTGATGGAGTTTTATGGATTAAAAGATAAGGTTATTTATCTCTGTTGATACAACTTCAGCAAATAAAGGAAAATGGCATGAGGTATTTGCATGAGATTAATTCAACAAGTTCAATGTTCATTGTTGTTGATTGCATGGAGACATCATGTAATTGAGTGTCACATAGCCCATTTCTGGAATATTTACCCAAGGTCCAGAAAACAAACTATTTGAAGTTCT
Source organism: Hydra vulgaris (assembly GCF_022113875.1). Lineage (NCBI taxonomy): Eukaryota > Metazoa > Cnidaria > Hydrozoa > Anthoathecata > Hydridae > Hydra > Hydra vulgaris. The sequence goes on from NC_061169.1 coordinate 14,315,437, forward strand.
AAAACAAAACTGAAATTCTAAAACTAAGGAACTGAAAAGAATAACAATACCACCTGGAACATGGAAATATAATCAAAAATTAGCTGCTGTTCAATTTTGCAATAATGTGATCTTCAAAAAAATAAAATTCTTATTTTTATTCATTTTATTCCTCTCTAATTTTTAAAAAGTAAAAAGTATTATAAAAAAGTATTATAACAAATTTTAAAATATATCAAAAACTTTTCAGGATGGAAAAAAAAAAGCCATGAACAAGCTGAACTTACTTATCTTCAAATAGTTTCATATTTCACTTACAAGACCAGTTCACCTTGAAAGATTTATGGGAAAAGGTTATCCTTTTTTTTCTTAATTTTATATTTAAATAGATGAAATCCCAAACCTGACTGACAAACACAAGGAAGAAATAACTGATATGGATTTATAATTTGTATTTTCCATACAAAGTGGTTTATAAAAGCTTTGTTAAGTTCTTTGGCACCACTTTATTTTTTTACAACAAATTATTAACAATTTATTATTTTTAATTTTAGTTTTTAGTTCTTTTTTACTGCTTAAATTTTTATAGGCTTATTTGTTTAAATGTTTTTTATGACATTTTCAAATTTTCAACTGTTATGGTTTGTATTTAAAACGGGCAAAATTATAAAAACTGAAAAATGTATTAAATGCACAGAAACATTAGGATGTTGATACTGAGGACATCACACTTAACCACTTAGCAAATGTTGTACAAATTATGTACAAATATCAGTAAGTATAAATGTCAGTAGGTTGAGTTTGCTGGTCAATTATGGTACATAACATTTATAACACATATAGAAATTTTTTTTAAAAATAAAAATAAATAAATAAATAAAAAGTAGAATAATTATATTTTTAAATGAAATTATTTTTTATTTAATAAAGATCCGATATCAAACTGCTGATAAATAGCGGTTAGTACAAGGAGTACTGAAGTGTTTGTTAATTTTTTTACAAAACTATTTTATTTTTAAACATTTTTTATTAAATTAAAGTAGAAAATATGTAAGGTTTTTCTAAATATCTTTTTTTTTATTAGTTATTGGAAAATTATCTTATTGGAAATAATTAAAAAAATATTTGAAGTTTATATAAAATATAAACTTAATTAACCTGCCATGACTCTCCCTTTTTGGTAGATACCTATTTGCTAAAAGTTACATCACAATTTAATAATCAGGCAATTTAACTTGCAACGACTCTCCTGTTTCAGAAGATATCTGCATATCTAGTTAAAGTATTTTGCCTCTTAAATAAAACTAAATTTGGTAAATTTTTAGATGTAAGAAGACCCATGTTAAGTGCAAGATATATCATAACAATATAACAGTAATCAGTGATCATATTTTAGGAATAATTATATCTCATTAATTTAAAAGATAAAAACAAATACTTGTGCAATTGTTCCTCTCTTGTAGTCAGAAAGTTAGTAGAATGAACAACAGGTTTCGCCATTAGAATTCTAACATCAAATGTATCCTGTATTTACGAATAATAACACCAGAATTTCTAACCAAATTTATAAAAAAAAATCAGTATTGTGTAATTAAAACTGAAATACAAATAATAATTATGACGTAAAATATAAACAATAGGTTTACGAAAATACATATTTACTCTTGTTTTATCATTTTTTCATGTTTTATATATTCATATCATGTTTTATCAGCTTCTAATGATAATAATACAGGGCTCAAGAAATTAATAAATTTGAAAATGTTTGTTAAAAATTAACTGAAAAACAAACGCTACGTTTCTTTACATTTATTTGCTCAAAACAGTGACATTTGCTTAAAAATTTTCAAAACGAACACTTTACTTTAGCATCTTGATTGAATCTTGTTTTTCTGCTTGCTTGAAAATTGCATTTGCGATACCAATTTTAAATGTCTGGAGAACATTTTGACCCATCCAACTATCATCCGATCAGTCTTATATCTGTTATTATCAAAGTCTTTGAATCTTTGATCAACAAATTTCTAACATCTTTATTCAAATAACTTACTGTCAGACAAACAACACGGCTTTTGATCTTCTAGCTCTATCTGACTTGGTAACTACTTGACCAAAAAATTTTATCGTGGATTAGATAGAGGAGGCAAGGCTAGGGTTATTGATCTTGACATATCTTAAGCTGTTGATAAAAATTGGCATGCTGGTCTTCTTTATAATCTTGCAACATATAGTGTATCTCAGAAAGTTTTTGGGATTATAAAATCATTTCTTTCTAAGCATTTTATCGTACTCATCCTCAAAAGCTAACACTATTCTTCTTTAATCTCACTTTTGCAACAGATTAGGGCTTGCAGTGGCTTGTGAACTTTAACTCCAACAAAATTCAGATTGTTTTGATAAAACATTTGGATTCAGGTCAAAAGATTGATAAAACATGTTTCCTTAATAATAAAATAATATTTCAAAATCAATATACACACATTAGAGTAATTTTCCAATAAAAATTCCTTTTGTTTGTTGAAACCTCGGAAGAGATTTCCTACTTGAGATCATTCCACAAATTCTCATTTGGATTCAGGTCAAAAGAGTTCCCTGGCCAATCTAAAAGGGTTTTTTTTTGTTTGTTTTAAGAAAGTTTGTTATCCTTTTAGGTTTATGGCATGGAGCACTATCATGCATAAACGTAAATGTATTGTTATTTGGAAACCATTCTTGTATTTTGGGGATAATTTGGCTCTCCATAACCTATTGATACTGTATTTGGTTCATCATCCCATTGACAATATATAGTCTTCCTGTGCCTTTACCACTGATAACTGACCACACCATAACTTTAGTTGGATGTTTAATAGTTTGTACAATGCAATCTGGATGATATTTTTTGTTTGATCTTGACTAAGATGGCTTTGTCCAACAAGATCTATAAAGTTGATTCGTCTGAAAAACACACCTGAAAAAATCATCATAGTGTGGTTGTAATTAAGTTTATGTCAACATTAAAACAATACTTCATTCAAAATACTTATGATTTTTTGCCCACTGCAATCTTTTTTTTATCATTGCTGGAGTTAGCCTTGGTTTTTTAGTTGGTTAATGTGATTTTAAACCAACTTCAGCCAGACGTCTCCTCACTGTGCGCTCTGAAACTTGTATTCCAGACTCTTGAACAAGTTTTGACAGCAAAAAAAGATGATTTTTTCTATTTTCTAGACAAATATCTCTTATAATTCTGTCTGTCTTGGGAGTGTTGACCCACTTCGTCCTTTCCTTTTTGGAGAAAGAGTAATGTTTTCAATTTTGTGATACTTTACATATTTTAGCAATTTCTCGTTAAGAACGCTCTGAATGTTGTAAAAGTGTTTTTACTTCTAAAATTTTGCTTAAACTTACGTCCTTACCCATGTTTATTTTTTATTGAAATTTTCAATTACAACCTATTACACTGAAAATGTTAATAATTTAGTACTATATATTAACTCTTACTATTTATAGTAACTTTATAAAATGTATTAAAATTTTATAAAGTTACTATATTTTTTTTTTTCAATAGTATTGTATAATGAGTTAGTAATAATAATATATTTTTTTATCCAATAGTATTGTATAATAAGTTAGTAATAATAATATACTCACCTTAAAATTACTTTAAAATAACTTTGAAAACAAAATATGTAGAAAACTAGGGTGATTATTGTGGCCAGGTATTGTGGTGAGGTGTGGCCAGGGACTGTATAACAATCTTTATTGTGTGTTTAATATAACTAAAATTACAGACTTGGTCAGAAGTGGTGTGCAATTGCACTCCATTACTGACCATGAAGTGGTGTGACCATGCATATAATATTTTGAAAACATGACAGCTATTTAGATGTTTTGACAATTTAGACATTTCAGAAATGTGCTGAAAACAACAATTTTAAACTATGTAAGGAATACTTTTTAATTGTAAATCTTTTCTAAAGTTTTTATACTACCTGAAGGCTTTTAAATAAAATAACAAATTACTTCTAATGGTTAACAAATATTCTGATAGAAACAATTAAACTGCAATTAAACAATTTAATTGCTTTATTTCCTTTGTTTAAATAATTAAGAAGAATTAATGTATTATATCTGTATTTTTTTAAACTTGATTTAGTAATCAGAACATGAAATTAAAAATTACTATTTTAAAAAGATTATGTTATTTATTGAACAGCATTTTTTGCAACTTTTCGGAAAAAATACATACTAACACAATTAAAAAATGTTATACATAACACTCATAAATATATATCATAATACATATCATATATTTCATAAATATATATCATACTCTTTCATAATTTAAATAAAATTTGTACATTTGTTAAACGATTGTTGGATGTAATTGGTTACTTTATGTAAAAGTTTTCATGAAACTTTAAACAAAACATTTCAAAAAAAAAAAGTTTTCAAGTTATTTATTTTAAATGCAATTAAAAACGTAACAAATAATTTTATTAAACTTTTTAATTTTCAATTTAAATCTGAGATTTATAAGTAGGAGGGGGGTCCAAAATTCTATATCTTTTGTTTAACCAGTTATTCTCAATTAATTTTTTTAGAAAAGTTTGAAAAACAATCCAGTTTTTTCTATTTTTTTTTTGGTTGGCCTTCTACTTCTATTTAAACATTTTTTAAATGTTTAAATAGAAGTAGAAGGCCAACTAAATTTAGAAATCAATTAAAATGAAAAAAAGTGTAACAAGACGTAATAACAAACTAGTTTTAAATAAAAATAAACAAACTCCTTTAGAAAGTCTCCCTGTATTTGATAAATTTTATCATACAAAGTTGCCTTTACTCAGAGATGTTCTTGCATTTGTTTTTAACGAAGTCAACAATAAAATAACTTTTGAATGTGCTTGTCGAAGAGTTGCAAAGTTAGTTGAAATTCATTGGACAGAGCATAATATCTACACAATATCATATCAGGCCATTTTAAAACATCTGCAAAGTGAAATCAATGAATATCGCTACTTAAAAGGTGTTGACAAAAACAAGCAAGGTGATAGTTTTTTAGGTAGATGTATTTCTATGAACGAATCCCTTAACAAACTTTTTGACATTTACTGCTTCAATCCAGATTGTCGTGAGAAGCTGGAAAAGTTTTTCGGTATTTCAATGAATGCTGAAGACTACTCGTTTCTAGAAAACATGCGCGGTAACAGAAATTTTACAAGTCAAAATGTTGATGAATTCCATCAAAAAGTTTTCCATCAAAAAGTTATTAATGACAAAAGAAAATTGAAGAAAAAGATAAGAAATGAAACAGCAGTTTATCAGACAATATACGTTGATAACGATGATAGCGAGTTAAGTGAATTTGAAGATGAAAATGAATTTCTTGAAAAAGAATTAACAAAAAATGATTATCAGTTCTTTGAAAGGGACACTGAACCAATTAAAAAAAAAAGATAGTTATGTTTGTTGATGTAAGTGAACCAAAACAGCCGTACATGACAAGATCAAAATCAAAATTAATATTTGAAGATAGTACTCACAAGACTTATGTTACACCTAATGTGTGACAATCAAAAAACTTAGTCTTAAGTGAAATCTACCATGCATGTGTAGAATTAGATGAAGAAGAATTCTCGATGAGGGAAATGCAAATTGCACTGAAAGTAATTGGCAATAAAATTTTTAAAACAAAATGGAAAATTCTAGATGAAACTGACCGTATATATAAGTACGATAAAAATAATTGTGAAGCTGTTGAGAACACATTTACTGATTCTCTGACACACTCCCAACACGCAGTACTATACGTAAAAAACTAAAACAGATGCATGCCTTTTCTCTTGGCTAAATTGCAGATAGAGTTGTTCAAGCTAAAAATAGTAGCAATATAATAACTCACGTAACTGACTCTACCATTTAAAAGCATGTTGGGACCTTTGCACCCTCTGGTTTACATATTAAACGAGAATATTATTTTCCTTTGCCTACATTAGCAATTGCTTCAGAAAATACAGCAAATATTGCAGATGGAATAAAAACAACATTCGAAATGTTACAGGAAGCCTCAAAATACACCTCAGAAGAACTATACCAGAAGGTAGATGTTTATATGACTGATAGTACTGTTCATAATATAGGAATATCTAAAATCAAAGCTGATATACTTGATTGAAAAATACCTGCTGGTCAACTGTTTTGCACTTCACATACAGCTTTAGGTTTTGACAGAGCTATTGAAAAAGTTCTAAATCAAATTGAAAATGAAATGAATATGGATAACCTTTTCAAAGGCTTTCTCTTAGATATATCTATTAACAAAAGTAAGGAAACATTATCCTTAACCTTTCTATCATGGGTACTAAACTTGTTTGGTCCGAGTTTTATTCAAAAACCATGGAATTATCATAAAGAATTTAAAACTTTTATGCAGCGTAAAAACAAAGATATTTTTCTTTTTGAATTTAAAGATGTTCGATTCGAATGCCTTTCGAAATGTTTTTTTCGAAATGTTTATCTTTTACTGGGATGACTTTAAGGAGTTTTTAGACCAACATGAATATAACACCAATAAACTTGCTTGTTTAGTCCAAGATTCTATGAATTTTGATTACATTTTAGTTACTTTAGTCGTGGTAGCAGCTTTTGGAATGCAAGTCATTTCACCATTTTTCTGTAAAAGTAAAGGTAAAGCCACACATTCTAAACTGCAAATATTCTTTAGCAAGATGCATGCAAGCTTATCTAATGATGTCATAAATAAACAATTCTTTGAATTTAAAGAGCCATATGTTCAAGGAGTATCAAAGAGACTTTTTGAAAATCTCATTAAAGAAGATTATGGCTTTGAAGTTGTTGATGTAGTACGAAAATAGCATCAAAGAACTTTGATGATTGCATTATTCTTGCAAATATAGTTCGGCAAAGTTTAGCTATAGTTCTTTAACAATAAAGAGGAAAGCATTATGGGTTTGGAGAAAGAAACAATGATCAATTACCTGATGAGTACTACGTTTTTAATCAAGTTGTTGGAGTCGATAAAACAGTTACAAATAATATTGAACTTGAGCGTCAGTGTGGAACTCATAGCAATCGACTTTGAAAAACACCATCACTTTTAACAGTTTCACGTGGTAATGTTTTTAAATATTCAAACCATTTAAGAAATGAAGATTCAAATAATTTAGAACTATTTTGGAAAATGGGTCCTATTGTAAGAAAAATTGAAAGTATAGAATACAGTTGGAACCAGCGACAGATTCAACTGAGACAAAGTGGCTTAACTAAAAAAGAACAACAAGTTTTACATCAGGCGTCCAGGAGAAATTCTATTTTAACTTGTTTAAAGCTACACGGCGGTTCATTTAATTGTGGATCAGATGTCAGTGAATATATTGGAAAAGAGCAAGATCTGATAAAATGCCAAAAACAATTAAAGAATGAAGTAATTTATTTTAGAGATACAAGTAGGTCGCAAAAATCAACTCTATTTAAAATCACGATTTTTGATAAAAATACAAAAAAGCGCCGTCTTATGTATATAGAAGAATATGCTACTAATTTGAAGATTCTTCTTGAAAAGTCATCACAGCAATCACCTACGATGACTTCCACAAAGTTATTTCGCACTTTCAATAGAAGTCGAAACAAATTATTATTAGACTTGATGATGCACAATGTCTAATTTTTTGTGTAATTTAAAACTAGTCTAGACACAGTGATTACATATTTTATAAATAAAATGAAAAAGAAAAAAATTACCATGTGTTTTACATCACTTATATTTGAAAGTAATAATGATTTCATTAAATTTAACAGTAAATTGTTTTGTCAAATTTTGTTAAAATTGAAGTAGAAGGCTAAATACTGATAAGGGAGTAAAAACATTGTGAAATTCAAAATCAGCATAAAAAAATTAATTAAGAAAAAGTGGTTAAACTACAAAAAATCTAAAAAAAGTTAATTTTGGACCCCCCCCCCCACCTATTATAAGTCTTATTTTCTGCCTTTGAGTTGAGCTAAGCTAAGTGTTTTCATGTTTCTGAAATAATTATACTGTCAAAACATCTAGAAGCTGTGGTCAAATTTATCAAAAACAAAAAAATTTATGTGTGGTAAAAAGATACAGGTTTAAACAAGAATGTTAATCAATCAAAGTTAACAATCACATTCTTGTCTAAGCCTGATAATATGTTATTCTTATCAAGTTATTCATATGTTTTGCAAAAACATATGAATAACTTGATCACATTCTTGTCTAAGCCTGATAATATGTTATTTTTATCAAGTGATTTATATGTTTCGCAAAAACATCTTTGAACATTTTTTTATTGGTTAATTATTTCAATAAATAAAATTAGGAAAATGTTTTTTTTTATTGTTATTTTGAATCAATGAATAACAGTTACAGCTGAGAAAACATTTTTTGAAAAAACAAATTGAAGGCAGCTGTAGTTAATGTTTATAACCCTAATTAAGTTTTATTTATGTTTATACTCTAATTAAATTTTATTTGTTTATAGCCTAATTAAATTATTTCATATTTAAAAAAAATAGGCACAAACTATAATATAAAAAGCATGCAATTTATGAAAATATATAATTGCAAGCTTTTTTATAACTAAGCAATGAAAACAAATCTGCAATTAAATAATATTTATTACCGCACTGTGCTGCATCCTTTGAATCTCATCCTTTGAATTGGTGAATCCTTTGATTCACCAAGAGCTTTTAAATAAAATTGGCTTTGTAATTTAAGTAAATTTTTTTCCTCCATAAATCAATATTCTCTTTCCAAGTTTTGGCAAAATTAACCAATTCAGTCTGTCATTTTCAACCAATCCTGAGTCCATTTTTTCATAAAAGAACTAATGATGCTGCTTCATCCTTGTTTTCATTAGATTTTTATCTTTGTTTTATCTGTTTTCATTAAACTTATGATTTCATAAGACTGCTTTAATTTTCTTATTGTTTTGTTTTTTATGGAATTTTGATCTATTACTTAAGCTTAGGATAGCAAGGAATCTTTTACAGCCAATATTTTATTTTTTGGTCTACTAGTGTTTGTAAAAATATTTTATAATAACTATTAATAACTATTATTTGTTTTGCATGTGGTAAAAAACAATATTTGCCGTAAAAAACGTAAAAAAAAAAGTTATTTAAGTTTATTTTCGGCAGCACCCAAATACAGTTGATGCTGTCGAAAACAGTCTAGAAAAGACCCTGAATGTGTATATATATATATATATATATATATATATATATATATATATATATATATATATATATATATATATATATATATATATGTATATATATATATATATATATATATATATATATATATATATATATATATATATATATATATATATATATATATATATATATATATATATATATGTATATATGTATATATATGTATATATATATATATGTATATATATGTATATACATATGTATATATATATATGTATGTATATATATATATATATATATATACATATATATATATATATATATATATATATATATATGCAGGCCTTGGCTGGAAGCAAGAGATATAGCTCTCGCTCTCGCCCACACTCCCCTAAAACGGTTTATGAGAGCAATTTACGGCTCTCGCAAAAGTATAACTTTTCTCACAAAAGTATAATTATTGTTGAACCTAAATAAAAAACACAATGTCATTTATAAAAAAATTTATTGCATAATATAATGCAATGCTTTTTAAAAAACCACGGTTGTTGCAACAAAAAAAAAATTAAATTTAAAAAGAGTGCCAGTTTAAATAAAGAGCAGCTCGCACAACTTCCCAAGTTCGTTTTAGGAGAGCTTTTCTCTGCTCTCGTGCTCATTTATTCCCGCCGAGGACTGTATATGTGTATATATATGTATATATACATGCAAATATATATATATATTCATATATAAACACATATATACATATATACATTAGGGTGTCCTAAAAAACAACATTTTTAAAAATAATTTGCTCTCACCCCCTAAATGTGTTCTATCTAATACAAAAACACTAGGTTTAAATTTTTTTTGAATAAAAAATATTTTAAGGGGTCCCTCAAGACCCTCGAATATTTAATGGGTGCCTAATATTTTCGAAAAAAAAGTTTTTCAAAAAAATGTCAACCTGCTACTCAAATGAAGCGAAATTATATAAATATTTCAAAAATAATATTCATTTCGAAATATTTTTAACTTATTTATCAAGATTATCATAAAAAAACATCAGAAATGCATTTTTTTCATTTTTTCTTAAAAAACGCAATTTTTTATGTAATAAAACCAAAAATAACAATTTTGTTTTGAAATGAGTTTTATTTTTAAAATTTTTATATAATTTCGCTTCATTTGAGTACCAGGTTGACATATTTTTGAAAACTTTTTTTTCGAAAATATTAGGGACCCATTAAATATTCGAGGGTCTTGAGGGACCCCTTAAAATATTTTTTATTCAAAAAAAATTTAAACCTAGTGTTTTTGCATTAGATAGAACTATTTAGGGGGTGAGAGCAGATTATTTTCAAAAATGTTGTTTTTTTGGGACACCCTAATATACATACATATATATACATATACATACATACATACATATATATATATATATATATATATATATATATATATATATATATATATATATATATATATATATATATATATATACACATATATATCTATACATACATACCAGTGGTGTACACTGGACTTTTAGATGTTTGAGTTTTGACACTTACAGGTATTGTGCAAACTCCAAACTTTTGTATGTTCATACTTATGTCAAATGAGAATGTTTTGCAAAAAGTTGTGGTGATTGGAGCTTGGGGACAAAAAAAATCCCAATTTTCGGGCCCACCCAGCCCTTAACATGGGAGCAACAAGTTGACAAAATAATTTCTTAAGTATTTTTATCTAAGTTTATATTCATCAACGAATTTCAAATTTCATGCAATAAACTCTTAGTTTTTAGTTTTTATGACCCTACAAAGTTTACAGCCCCCTCAAATTGAGGGGGGTTAAAACTTTATATGGTCATAATTTCTCGAAAAAAGTTTGGAGTTTGCAAAATATGTGTAAGTGTCAAAACTCAAACATCTAAAAATCCAGAGTACACCACTGCATACATATATATATACACACACATATACATGTATATATATACATATATATTAGGGTGGTGCTTAAAACAACTTTTTTGAGAAAAACCTGCTCATACCCCCTAAATGTGTTTTATCTAATACAAAAACACTAGGTTTAAAATTTTTTTGAACAAAAAATATTTTTAGGGGTAGCTCAAGGCCCTCAAAAATTTGACGGGTCCCTAATATTTTGAAAAAAAAACTTTTTCTAAAGTATGTCAACCTAGTACTCAAAATAAGCAAAATTATATAAAAAATTTAAAAATGAAAATAATTTTTTATAAAAATAATTTTTTCAGGTATAAATGCATAAAAACTATTGTTTTTAAGCTGAAAATGAAAAAAGTCAATATTTTCAGGTTTTTTGAGAATAATTTTTTTAGGCATGTTTTTAATGTAAAATGAATATTATTTTTGAAGTTTTTATATAATATCGCTTCTTTTGAGTACCAGGTTGACATACTTTAGAAAAAGTTTTTTTTTCAAAATATTAGGGACCCGTCAAATTTTTGAGGGCCTTGAGCTACCCCTAAAAATATTTTTTGTTCAAAAAAATTTTAAACCTAGTGTTTTTGTATTAGATAAAACACATTTAGGGGGTACGAGCAGGTTTTTCTCAAAAAAGTTGTTTTAAGCACCACCCTAATATATATGTATATGTATATATATGTATAAACAAAAATAAATAAATAATTTGGAATTAGTGACATGTAAAAAAAAAAAAAAGATTAAACTTAAATATTTTAAATGGAATCACTTTTCCAGCATAATTGTTGTTGTCACAATAGGAAATCCGCTTATTATTAAAATTAATGTCAGGATAATGATAATAATAAATAATAACAACGAAAATTAAAATAGAAGAGAAGCTGTGCTTTAAAAAGATACAAAAAAATTTCTTACAACAATTGGCTGTCGAAAATATTCTTGCAAAGCAGCTTGGTGCAGGCTTGTTAGATCCACACTATAAAATGCTGTTTGACACCTGCAATTGTTAAAATATATTATTTATAAAAAACTACTGCATATACAATCAAATAATGATTATAACATTATAAAAAATGATTATATAAAAATTTTTGCAAAATGATTTTAATGTAAAGTTATTAAAAAAATTAATTAATTATTACATAAAATGTACTACAGGATTATTTGCAATAGAAAATTTTATATGCTTTTAAACAAAATTTACCAAAAATTGGATTTTCCGAAATGTTCCATAAAAAGAGCATCATCGGTAAATGGAGCAACATACAAATCACCTTTAGTTGGGTACATATTACCTATATGGAAAATGATACATTTAAAGAGCTAAAAAATTGATACGGAATAATTGAAAATTTAAATTTATAAGGTTCAAAAGACTTTTTTAAATTAAAAACTTAACCAATAGTTTGCTACTATATACTGTAAAACTGCTTTGGTTAAGTCACTTAAAACATTCTTATCTCAGACATAATAAAGATTTTTTTTTTTTTTTTTTTGGAATTATACAGACTATATTGTTAATTTCTAATGTAAAAACAAAATAAAAAAAATAAAAAATAGCATTAGATATTTTTTTTTTTCAAATGAGAAACAACTAGTTTGACCTATCACAAACTTAAGATTAAATTAACACATTGCAATAATATATCACAATATCACAAATTTAATTTAAAAAATTATGAAAACTAATGTTAATTTCTAATGTTAATTTGTAATGAAATTACAAAAAAAAATTAATTCAATTTTTAAAAATTTTTTATAGCTTATAAATTATTAAAAAGCAAATATCAAAAATTACTTTGTTTATTTTAGATTTCAATAGTATGCACGATTTCACTCTTATATAGCAAAATAATTATTTGAGCCGATTTCAAATTAATGTTATCAGTTTTTAATGATTTTTATGCACTAAGTTTGTAAAAATAGAAATACATATGCATTTTTATTATTTAATATTAAATGCCTGAAGCTACATAAAAACTGAACTTAAACAATTTTACTTATATATATATATATATATATATATATATATATATATATATATATATATATATATATATATATATATATATATATATATATATATATATATATATATATATATATATATATATATATATATATATATATATATATTTGTTAAAAGCAGCAATTTGCACAAAGTAAAAAAGTTTTTGAGCAAACTTATAGTCTATTAGTTCTTGGAGATTTTCATTAGAGATAGTTCTTCAATGAACCCATTGATTAAATCAATTGATTCATTGAATTATTAATTTGAATTATATCAGTTGATTATTATTGATTTAATCAATAATGATCGACTTATTTTTAGTATAATGTTAAATTGTTTTTTACGTTTAATAAAAAGAAATAAAAATATACCTCCTGGTTTTAGCCATTTTTTTGCATGTAAATAAGTTTCCAACATTCTTTCATTAAATAGCATATATCCCATTGGTTCTGATATGATGATATCAACATTTTCTGGTAAAACAACCTAGAGTATAATTATAAACTTGTATTAAAATATAATGAAAAACAGACGAGGAGCCCATCTGCAAAACACTAAGTCACAAAAATAAAATTTTTGAGTTTATTTTATTTTCATATTCTATATATTGATATCTATCACCTATTTAAATATTAGATCAATTGAAAGTTTTCCTAAAAACAGAGAAAGAAAAAAACAATTTCTGTTGATACACAACTATGAGTAGTACAGTTTTTTGCTATCTTCTTAAATTCAACTTACTCGGAAATATTTTGTGCAAACAAGTTAAGAAATAAGTTGTCATAAAAATTTTGTATATAATCAAATAAGAACTTTGTTGCAAAATATACTTAAATTAAATCCAGACAAAAAAAAAATACTTAAATTAAAACTTGAACACTAAGTAAAATAAGTAAAATGTAAATTCAATAATAAAAGCAATTTAAAAACCTCTTCAATCTTTCCGATTACCACTTGAACTATATCATTAATATTATTATTCTTTGCAAGTTCCTAAATTAAAAAAAATTTCTTAACAATTTCAATTTAAGATACTTTTACTCAATACTTTAAACAATTCTTTTTATATAAAAACATATAAAAACATGTCAAGCATATCTGAAATTATTAAAAATATGCTTTTTTTATATAAAAAGCATGTTATGAGAAAAAAAATCTTTGCTTATAAAAGATTGCCTTATAATTGTCCCAAGGCAAGTTATATAATTGCTTTGACATCTTTAAAGAGAAAAAAATCTTTTAATAAATAAAAAATAAATGATTTAAACATTTTGTTTATTTATTACCTATAAACAAAAAGTCAGGTTAAATAAAAGTTTATTAAAACAAGCAGTACACTTACAATTACTAAAACTATTTGTTTATATATGAAAGGGGTTATGTTTTACCGTTATGTTAGTTATGTCACATATTAATATGACATCATATTGGTAAAAAAAGTGGCACTTTGTTTATATAATTTATATCTTAATGTTGTTATATTATCGATTATCTTTATTAATTTCATGTGTGTATGTCTGTATGCACATATATACATACATGCATTCTTACATACATACATACATACATACATACATACATACATACATACATACATACATACATACATACATACATACATACATACATACATACATACACATACATACACATACATACACATACATGCACACATACATACACACACACACACATAAAACAATGCTAAGTCTCAGCTTTAAATTAGCTTTTTACCATTTGCAATGATCCTTCACAAAAATAGTATTACAATATTTTTTACTATATTGTAAACAGTACTTTTTCTATGTAAAACATATTGATTGATTGGTTGAGTTTTCATTGCATTGATAAAAATAATAACCAGGGATGTGGAGTCCCAAAAGAAATCCGGCTTTATATCTCTACTTTTTCCTAGTTTGTTGTGTCCAGAAGTTTTAAATATGTTTGTTGACTTATGATCTGCTATAAGAAAAAAATTCATGAGATTTACTGACTTGAAACTTGTTTTCAGCCCAGAGTCCTGGAGTCCTTGCCATTATACTTAAGGACTTCGGGTTCAAAAAATGATAGTTCCTCTAATCTAAAAGTCCTAATTTTTTCCTATAAGTAGTCCATAAACTTATTTATATTTTTAGAGATCCTGGATACCAAAAACAAGGATGGAGTAATTTTTCTTTCCAATCCGGAGATTTTTTATGAAACTCCACATCCCTGATGATAACATGTTTTCTAAAAGTTTATATTTATAATATCTAATATTAATAATATTAAATTATAATATGATATTATAATCTAATATTGATATTTATGTGTGTGTGTGTGTGTGTGTGTGTGTGTGTGTGTGTGTGTGTGTGTGTGTGTGTGTGTATACATATATATATATATCAACCCTTGGAGTTAGGAAAAATGAGGTTAACAATAATTTGCCGAACTCAATCTTTTCAAACACTTTTTAGTTGGCATTGCCAAATGCTAACCCTAATTCCAAGGGCTGATATATATAAAACTGGGCCTTGATTGCAAAGAGAGGATTAGTTTAAATCAGAGCTTTAAGCCATAAGGGCATTTGTTACCTTAAATAAAGACAATAGAAAGAGAGAAAATATTGTTATTGTCATTAGAAAGAGAGAAAATATTGTTATTGTCATTGGACAAAGAAGATTGATACTCAAAACCATAAAGAAAATTTAGTGAAATAAGCAAAGATAAAAACCAAAATTAGTTATCGTTTCAAACGAAGTAGAAATTTTGAAAGCTGCTTTAAAAATTTATCATTAAATAATTTTTAAAAAGTATACATTAATTCAAATCAAATCAAAGTCAAAAGGAAACAAACAAAAAAACTACTTTTTGACAAAAACGAATGAAACAGAAAACTTGCTATAGAAGAAACTATTAACAAGCCTTTTCAATATGGTATTTGAGGAAGTAGAGTCTGAAAAATCTACATCAAGTAAATTGCGAAGAAATTCAGCTGTATTTCTGGTATTCTAATACAATCTCATTAAACAACAAGTTTGATGAACTATTAATTGAATTTGAAATCAAGCAACCATAACATTTAATAGTATGTGAAACATGGTGAAATGAATCATCAACAAAAAATATTCTGAGTTATTCAGATTAGAAGATTATAATGAGAAAAAAACAAACGAGCAAATTGTAGATTTAATAAAACATTTCTATAAGTTGTTAGAAAAAAAATCAATATTCAGGTTAAATTATGTGGTGACTTTGATTACTCAAAAATCAAACGGAGAGACAAAAACATTGGCTCAACAACTGACTTGAACATTACCAAAAACAAGTTTTTATATATACAGAATGATTGTTTACTAATTGAAAATAAAAATCAAACAACATTTCAAAGAAATAACAAACATATTAGTTTTAGTGATAACAGAATCTTCAGCTAGAGTTTTTCGAATAGAACACATGTTAAACTTTATTTGAATATTTCTTGAATATTATATTATTCCTTGTTTGTTTGTTTTTTGTTTCAAAGAATACTTTGAGCTTTTGTTCTAAACAATTATAGCATAGTGTTATGTTTGAAAAACCTGAGATAATCGGTAATTACCCGTTAAGAAAAGAAAGAAAAACTACGAGTAGTTAAGTTTTTCTTTCTTTTCTCAAAATTAGTTTATTTGGACTTGGCGTGTTTTGCAAATGGGCTTATATATTTTGCACAAAGTTAATCCAAGTGTAACTTTGTTTTTATAACATTGAAAGCCTTCCCAAAAATTTTACTTATTTTCTACACTGACAAAAACATTGATGGTTTATTTTTTATCCATTTGATAGCTTCTATTTTAAAATGATCTGTTGTTGTTTGCCTTGCTAAATTGGATAAAACTTGGATGCTAAATTTTGGACAAAACTGTTCTGTGAGTGTACCATTATTGTTTAATTTGCTGGTAATCTACATTCGTTGGATTTCTTCTTTAACCCATCTCTTATGGGAGAGAAATACTTTTGTAGGGAGAGCTAGCACCTTTTTGCAGTGAATTGTCTCAAGGTCGAGATCTATTATATATTATTAATACCTGTTCTATTTATTGTATATTATTATTAAACTTATTACACAGGGACTAAAAAATTTTAGTATACGGTTTTTTTCTGTATAAATATGGCAGAGAAGCAAGTTTTTTCAATGCAAAAATTATCAATAAAAAAACAGACAATTTTTCATGAAGAAATTGAAAATTATATATTCTATAAAACTGAAGAGCTGAGTGAAGTTCCTGAAAAAGAATTTTTCAGAACATCATAAATACTGATTAAAAATCATTATTTCTGATGTTTCTGGCAGAGAAAATTCAGATCCAGAGTTTGTAGAATTATGTTTAGAGAGGAAATGCCTGCATTAGTCAATGCTCCAAGTTCAAATGATTTGAGAAAAAACTTTCTGATCTTTGTACATACCTAAATGGAAATCTGTACATCTATCTTAATGGACATACCTAAAGAAAACTTCCAATTAATAAAGTTCAACCCTTTCACTTTAGATTAAAATATGCTTCTGGAGGGTGTAACTACAATATAACCAGAACTGATCTTCTTTATTTGTATTATTATATTTATATATTTATATTGTATTATATAAATTTATATTTTACATATGAAATTTGTGAGTTTATTGTAACGGAGACCAATAGATTTGCTTCTCAACTTGGGAAAGAAAAAAATTAGGAATACTTCTTTATATATATAAAAAAAATTTATTTCAAGAAGTACTCTGGAAGCCCACATATATGATATTATAATACAAATCTATTATTTGCATATAATAGTATAAAATAGTAACCTTATAATAAGTTCAAGTGGATTGACAAGTTTATTCATTCTATTGGTACTACACTACCAAATAAATATCCTTTTTTATCTAGAATTAACATCTTATGAGACCCTGACTAAAAAATAGTACTACTAAAATTTCTATTGGCACTTTTGTTGTGAAAAATCAACTTTCTTGGAAACAATGTATTCATAGCAAAAGTGCCAGGTTTGGTATAAAAACATGTAAGTTAGAATCAGAGTATATATGAAAATTTATTTTACATACAGGGTCAGAGTTGACAAATACTTTAAGTTCAGATTATAGGTATGTAGCACCAAAAGTGATAATGTTACTTATGGATTAATTACTTCACGAGGATTACTAATTCATAGGTTATCGTGGTCATATATTAAAAATATCTGGAAAATTTTTTCCTTATAATATCCTGTAAAAATCTAGAATAAAAATGCTGTTTTTGTATTTAAGAATATCTCATGTGCTTGAAAAGAAAATTTTTGAAGTATTCTACTTCATGAAAGAAATGTATTTTAATGCTTACTTAAATAGAGTTTATAAATTAAACTAGATTTTTAGGTGAAGTAGTAAAAATAAATAAAGTGATCTTTAAATGCTGAGTGTTTACATATCTTAAAGAATCCTTAAAAAATATCTTAAATAATCCTTAAAAAATATCTTAAATAATCCTTAAAAAATAAGTTTCATACTATTTAAACATTCCAAAACAGAGTATTTATTAAAACATAAGCAAAAAACTTTTTAATAAATAATTTTTAACGACATTTTTTTTTCTTGAAAGTAAGTTTTGATTTTAACATCATTTTTTTTTCTTGAAGGTAAGTTCTGCAGTATTTATTTAAAACTTACTCGATTTTTTAAAAAATAAATACTGCATAACTATATGGCAAAACAATAAATGCTTTTTGTTAATATCTCAATAAATAAATTGATTTGGTAATTTAATTAACTCTAAACTTATTTTATAAATTGAATACATTTTTTTAAAAGGCGTTTTTTTAAAAGGGTGAATAAAAAGCAATTGCTTTTACTCAGCATTTTTCGAGTTTTATGTTAATAAAATTTTTAGTGGTTTTGCTCAAATTTTTATTAACGTAAAGCTGAGCAATTTTTTTTAGGTGCCCCAAGAAGTCCTTACAATCAGATCACAGAGTACCGCAGAAGAACATATAATAGAAAGTTCATGCCTCCTACCCAACCAATGTCGCAAAACTTGAAAAGAAAAAAAAGCATTTAAAAAAAAAAACAAGATGTTTAGAAACCATTTAACTAAAATATATTTGATATAATGGCCAAAATAAAATAAAAAAAGATGAAGAAAAAAATATTATTCTTGTGAAAAAAAAATTTTTTAACAAATACCTTTGCAAACTGGCCCATGTTACTTGCCTCAACAGCATAAACTTTTCTTGCACCAGCTTGAGCAGCAAAATAAGAAAGAATGCCTAAAAACCAACAATATTTAATCGCCTATAATTAATAGCCTATGAATATTAATGCGCATAGTTACGCGTATTGTTTTATAGTTACGGTACGGTTCTGTATCTGTAAAATACACTTTTTAAGTAGTTTCTAGACTTTTCTTTACCGCGTGCTGACTTACAGATTTCCCTTCAACCTTTCATGGTACGAGTTCAAAATATCTAAGTTGACATTAAGTAGATAATGTTTAGTAGCTTAAAATTATAGGTAATCTAAATTTTTTTTTAAATTTAAAAGTAATTAATTTATTGTAATCTTTTTTAAATTGTAATTTTAAATTTAAAGCTTCGTGTTATAGATTACTTTAATTCTTAATTTGTGTCTAGCGTTAAAATATATTTATGGGTAGTTTCATGCTTTCACTTAGTTTTGGTTATTGGGATAAAAGCCATGACAACATTTTGTTATAAATTTATCTTAATTTAATTTTTATTGAAAATTTTGTTATAAATAAAATTTGTCTTTAATATTGTTAATACTTTAGCTCTTTGAAAAAAAATATGTTTCTGGCTCTTCAATAAATATAAAATTATTTGTCTTGCATGAATGAATTTTGGTTTAGGATTTAATTGTGTTAGTTTATGTTTGTCTATCTGTAATTTATTTAGGTTATTAGAAAATTTATGTTTACAGAGTTGTTATAAATCATAATCGAGTTGTTAAACCAAGGAAATTGTGGAGGTTTATTTATCATATATACTATATATATTATATAATTATATTGAAGGGAGTAAGTTTAGAAGTCTTTTTAAATTTTTAAAAAGAAATAAAAATACTTTTCAATATATATCTGTTTTCTTTGAGGTAGAATTAAAGTTTCAGTTTTTTAAAACTTTAAATTAACTTAACAATGTTAAAATGGTTTAAACGGATTTTTGTAAATGAATTTAATCCTCAAAGATTAAATTTTTTTTATTATTGAAGAAATTAAACTAGATTTAAGAATAAGTCGACTTAAATGTTTGTTTGTTTTTCTATTTAGATGATGACAATATTGAAGCAAGTAAGTTAAAAAGCATTTTTAAATTTTAAAAAAGAAATAAAAATACTTTTCAATATATCTCTGTTTTCTTTGAGGTAGATTTAAAGTTTCAGTTTTTTAAAATCATATATATTTTAAAATCCTATATATAACTCATATATCTTTGTTTTTCTATTTAGACGTTGGTAATAATATGAAACAAGTAAGTTATAAAGCATTTTAAAATTTTTAAAAAGAAATAAAAATACTTTTTATTATATATCTGTTTTCTTCGAGGTAGATTTAAAATTTCAGGTTTTTTAAATCATATATATTATAATATTAAATTCTTTTTTACTTTAAAAATATCTATATTATAGTTACACTGAGTCGTAGAAAAAAAATTAAAGTTTATTAATAAGGTAGTAGATTATTAGAGTAGATTAAATTGTTTGATCTATTACTCAACTTAATAACGTACTATTAATATGAAGATTTATTTTGGTTGTTTGTTTGTTAAAATTTAGTTAGAGTTTATTTAAAATTTAAATTCTTTAGTTAATCAAGAGAGATCTAAATAAGGTATTAATTACATTAGTTGAATGTGGCATTTAATATGTATTTTATCAATATAAGGAATAAAATAATAAGGAATAGAAAAATTTTAAAAATTTGCTCTGGAATTTGTCAAAAGAGTGTTGTGTTATGCTTCATTTTAAGGTATCTAAATATATATTCATTAAAAGTTTTTAATTTTGTTTTTAAATGGTTTATTCTTTTTCACTACTTTAGATAAATATATACTGACTGACATAACTTCATTTTTATTAACAATGTCGTGCATTGTAGTCTGCATTCTTTGTTACATTAAAAATAATTGATGCTAATAAATGTTCTTTTATAGTTGTTAAAAGTTTGCATATATGTTTGCATTTATATTATGATCAAAGTAAAATTTTTTTTGATAAATACGTGTATGCGGTGATACTACTCAGGTATCACCGCAACTTATCTCTATCAGGTACATTGATTTTTAATTCACATATGTTTTTCTTTGTATTTACTTATTCATTACATTTTTAACTTCAGATTTATGGTGTATTAATTTGCTATAGAAGAACAAATCATTTTGAATTTTTTAAAAATATCTACACCAATCAACATTTAAAATTCAATGTAGCATATACCAGCTTCTAGGCTTTTTTGATGCTTTTCTTATTCAAGTGGTTTCATAAGCAAGGTCTACAAGCAAATTTGAGATAAAAAGTTTTTCAGCTTTCAAGGAGTATCAATGTTGTTCTCTGTATACTTTAATTTGTTTAAATAGAGTAGTTTTAGTAAATAAATGTTTGTTTGTTCTTGGTTTTTTACTTATTTGTTATCAGACTCTTAAGAATTAGGCAACTTAGCAAGCAAGATTTATTTTATTTTTTAGTGCAATTGGAAAGAGCTAAAGTGCTTTTTAGTTACTTCAAATCATTTGTTTTTATTTTTTAAATAGAAGGGTTAATAATAAAAATATATAGACAGTCAAACTGTTACTGATTTGAGTAAGTTTAATTTTTTGTTTAATTTTATATTAGATATATATTTTATGTATTTAACATGAAAAACTGACTGTAATTTTTGACAGGTAAGTTTATATACTTAAATGTGCCTATATATCGGAATATTTTATATTTCTCCGAATCTATATGAATATTATCTCAAAGAAAAAATTAAGAATAGAAAAAATTTGAATATATATACATACATATATATTACTTTAGACTGACATTGCTTCATTTTTTATACAAGATTCTGCATTTATTATTTTTGTGCATTAAGATTGTGCCTGAAGGCTTTCTTAATTTAGCAAAGAATTTAGAACACAATGCAAATAACTTTGCACTGTGTTCTAAATTCTTTGCTAAATTAAAATAATGTAAATAAATTTTGTTTTATATTTTTCAGTTGTAAAAATATAAAACGTTCATTTATTCAGTTGTAACAGTAGCATAACCACTGGTAATATATATTTAATGATAACAGATTTATAATATTAGGCTCGAAGAAGTTATTAGTGTAAATGGTTATAGGTGACTTGAAATTGTTGTCATATGAAAGAAATAGATCTAGGCATGATAAAATTAATTGTCGTTGAAATATAAGAAATTTTGCTTGATGAACCAAAAACTTACTTGGCAGAATTCAGTGTCAAGCGCTGTTGATGTCTATTATTTGACTTTACATTAGACACTTTAAAATAAAGCAAAGTATGAATTTTACTATTTATAGTAACAAATAATAAAAATTTCAGTTTTAGATGATTTTTTTTTTTTTTTTTTTTTTTTACTTTTGTAATCTTAATATAATTGTTCATTTTTTTTTTAGTTGTCTTTGTCATCACTTGATTATTTTGCTTACTGTTAAAACATGGTTTTAATTTTGTAAATTTAATATGATGTGAAATTTACAATATTAATCATTTGTCAACAGTTAGAGAGAAGCTGGAAATAAATTAAGAAATGCTGGAAATTAACTTTTAGTTAAGGTAAAAATAATTTTGTTTATTGGTAGCATAATAAAACCAGTTACTGTTATTTATTGCATGACTTTTTTACTTTTTCTAACATGGTGTTTTTAAAACACTTCCTCTCTCTCTTAGATGAGACTTAAATAAGAATTAGTATTGAGAATTGTAGAGAGAGAATTGATTGGGGGGTCGTATGGGTTGAATGGGCGGTCGTAACTAAAAACCTTTAAAAATACGGAGAATATTGTAGTTTTGCGCATTAATATCGAGTTACTTAAGTTTTATTTATGTGTTTAACTAATTAGTTAGCTTAGTCTGTATTAGCAACACTTTTGAGGAAAGAAAGAAAACATTTTTATATAAGTAGATCATTGTTTTACATTTTAATATTTTATTTTATTCACCAGGCCACCATTAAAGCAAAAAGAGGGAAGGAACCTCTTTATTAGAGCCAAAATATTTAGAAAAATTAAATTTCGAGTTACAAAATGAATTTTTAGTAAATGGTGGCAAATTACCGTTTACTAAAAATTTAATAAAATAAAGAGGCCAAATAAATGATATACAAATGGTCTGTGTTGAACAGACTTAACAAGACCCGGGTCGGGTCAGCTTGGTTTACAAATTTTTATGTCTGCTTATCTCTTATAATTTTTATTTTAGTTTGTTCTATGATGCATTAATGTATTAAAAAATTAGTTATACCTATGTTTGATCGTAAATTAAATTTTCTTTTGTTTGAAAGGTATTTGTACTCAGTTGCGTAGTATAATAAACTTTGTTATTTTTTTAAATTTATTTAAACGTGTGCATTTAACATTTTTAAGTTACCAATTTTCTTTTCTAAAGAACAATTAATCAAGGGGATAACAAAAAATTGATATAATATAAATTAACTTCATTTTAATCTTAATGGTTCGTGTTATAAAAATTATTTTAAGGATTTAGTTGACACTTTCGTCAATTTAAAGTATAACCAAGTGTTATTATTTTGCGTCAGTAACTAAAAACGTATTGTGTTAAACTTAGGAAGGTCGATGAAAATGGTTCTGCCTTACACTGTTATGACCTGTGCCATTTGTAAATTACTTAATAATGTTAAGTAGTAGTTGGTAAATTATTTTACCTCCTCATAATTTTTATGTTAATTTTACAGATGGATTAATTTTTTCAAGCTGAAGGCAATTTTTTAAAAGGGTATTAGTTAAGGTTTTGCAAGATTAAATTGTGGAAAACAGCTACTATAAATTAATTATGTAACAGACCGACCAAAACCCGTATTACGGGTTGCCTTTTGCTAGTATATATAAATGAACATATTTTTTTTTACATGTATTAAATTTATGGAAATGTTATAATGCATATAACATTTTCAAAAATTTATTATTATTTCATATTTATTCAAAATTGTGTGACTTAATATTGTTTGCATGATTACAAAGGTATTGCATGTCAATCAAATTCTAAAAAAATACACACACAAAATATTACAACATAAATGTCAATGATTAAACAAGTAAAATCATTAACCATGTTATGTTATGCTAATAACTTAGAGATAGTTAAGGCTAGCTATGTTAAAAAATAAACTTTATAATATGGTATATTTTTTTTGCAGAATTGTTCCTCTGGATAATTATGATTTTTTTTTGTTGCATTAACTTAAATGTACAAAATGTTGACCTTTTTAAAAAATTCTTTGTAAATAAACTCAAAATACTCAATTTTTACCAACATTCAAACCTTCGTAAATGCAAGTTTGAATAAACCAATAAAAATCATCCTGAGAGGCAGCAACATGAACTGCAATATATGCACAACATAAATGTGTCAATATCAGAGTAATAATGGTAGCTTCTAAACAAACTAATTTCCAGTTTTTAAATTTTCTATTTTTAAAAATGTGCAATTTTTTTTTCTCTATATAATTTAGTGCATTACTAAATTTACTTCAAATTTTCATTAACAATCTTTAGAGTTTTTTATAAAAAGTATTATTAAATGCTAAGAAGTTTAAATGCTAAGAAGTTTAAATGCTAAGAAGTTTAAATGCAAAGAAGTTTAAATGCTAAGAAGTTTAAATGCTAAGAAGTTTAAATGCTAAGAAGTTTAAATGCTAAGAAGTTTAAATGCTAAGAAGTTTAAATGCTAAGAAGTTTATATGCTAAGAAGTTTAAATGCTAAGAAGTTTAAATGCTAAGAAGTTTAAATGCTAAGAAGTTTAAATGCTAAGAAGTTTAAATGCTAAGAAGTTTATGGAGACATCTTGAGAATTATTAAAGTAAAGTTACTTGTAATCCTATTATACTATTATTAAAGTAAAGTTACTTGTAATCCTATAATATAATGCTATTATATTATAATTAAAATAAATAGAGCATAACATTACTTATTATGATATTATATTATATTTTGATATATATATATATATATATATATATATATATATATATATATATATATATATATATATATATATATATATATAAAGGATAGGACCGACTACTGCACAACTGACTATTTTAAAAAACTTCATTTACAGCCAACCATTCAAATATACACCTAAATTAAAATAGTAATATTTTTGACTTTAAATCAAAGAAAATCAAATATCTTCTTTGCATTTGACTGTTTATGTTTTTGTTATGCAAAATACTATTCTTTTTAAAAATAAAACCGGCTTTTCAGTAGAATATTCAAGATTTGCCATTTAATTTCTTACCAGCATCTGTGTAGTTTTTGAGTTAAAAAAGTGATATTTTTATTTATAACTTTGCATAAAGTTATATTAAACTTTTTAAATATTATTTAATTTAAAATAATTTAAAACCATATATCAAATTAATTGCAAAATTAGCATCTGCTAAGATGGCATCTCTTTATCATGCTCGCCACTTTCTTACTCTGGATTCTATTCTTTACCTCAAATTAAATAAATTTCAAACCCGACCTTGTATGAAATACTGTTTCCATATCTGGGGCCGATCTTCCAATGATGCCTTTTCTCTCTTTAACAAGGTGCAAAAAAGCATTGTAAAAATAGTTGGACCTGATCTTGCAGCCAACCTCCAACCATTATCACATTATTGTAATGTTGCTTCTCTTTCTCTTTTCTATAAATACTATAATGGGCACTGTTCTAAAGAGCTAGCGTCTCTTTAAAACCATACTAGTTTAAATATTAAAAAATAAAAAGTTTTCTCCTAATATAAAACTGCTGAACACGTATTCAAACCGTACAATATCATACATAAAATACAAGCTGTAAATAAAAGGGTACACTTCATACTTTAACAAGGCTGTAGAAGTATTTTTTTTGTCAAATATAGTTCTATTATTTATTCTTTAAATCCTTAAATAAAATTTGTAAAAAATAAAATAACATTTTTGTTTAAACGATAAAAGTTTTTAGTTTTTATTTAGATTTTTACATTTAAACAGTCATCCAATTTTCTTATGTTCTATTTAACAATAGAAAATGCTGAAAAAAATTTGGCACTGTGACTTTAGCACATTTTAGACTACTTTTATTAGTTTTATTATTATTTTAGTTACTTTTTTTTTTATTGAATTTTTAAACTTTTTTTGTTTAAAAAAAAAGAAGCTAGAACTCCGGATAAAAATCAATAGTCGTCCTTTTGGGCAACTTTATTGCATCATAAAAATATTTTTAGTTACCCTTCACAAAATTTAGTCACTGGTACAATCAAGTGACCACGAGTGAACACCTCTGATATATATATCGCTATTTTTCATTAGATGATTCTAAATGGATAGTCGATTGTGACTAAAATTTTCATTAATCTATCCTAAAGTCGGCTCTATTAAGGTCGGTGTATCATTTATTCTATCATAATGGTCAAACGCAAATTGTAGTTAGTCCTCGCATATGACACGGTTGTATCAGGTTTGTATCAAATACACTGACAAAATCTGTAACAAAAATATGTATCATTCCCCTAAAAAAATTTATTAAAATATAAAACAAATAAGTCTTAATTGAAATTAATAATAAAAAACTTTTTAAAAAATATGCATCAAAGAACTAAAGCTGTCAGATATAAGTGAAAAAATTAGAAAGAGAGGAAGGATAAAAAAAATTGAAAAGATATATTAAACAGAAGTTCAGAACAAAATAGTAAATAATAAGACATAATAAAGAGTATAACATAAAAATAATAAGCACCCTGCATGCAATAGAAATGATAAACTCAGAGACTTATGGGAAAATCATGAACAGTTTTGGGAAAATCATGAACATGATTTTCCCATATGGAAAAATCATAAACATTTATGGGAAAATCATGAACATGATTTTCCCATAAGTCTCTGAGTTTATCATTTCTATTGCATGCAGGGTGCTTATTATTTTTATGTTATACTCTTTATTATAATGTCTTATTATTTACTATTTTGTTCTGAACTTCTGTTTAATATATATTTTCAATTTTTTTGTCTTAAGTCTAAAAGTAACTGAATAAAAAAAAAGAAAAAAAAAGCAATACAGCGAGAGTTAAATAATGAAACGAGGGTTCATTAGGTCAACACTCTAAGTGGTTATGCTATATACGTGTTGTAAAAATAATTTAAAAATATTTATTCCAAAATTATTATCAATTACATTTAAATTTTCAAATTTCTTAAATAAATATGGTGATTCCTGAATAGAATTTTATCTCATTCATCATATATTTATATATATAAAAAATAGATATACTTTTCAAACCAAAGAGTTCTTTAGAATTTTAAAAAATCAACTTATATATTAAAGTTTACTCTACCTGTTCCTGCACCAACATCCAAAACTACCTAGGGAAAAAAAAATGTTGAAATTATTTACATATTAAATTCTCTTTTTAAATAGATTAAAATTGTATTAAAATTATTTATTATTCAAATGTCAACCAATTAAAATAAATGATCAAAGTTTTAAAGTAGAAAAAAACACCAAAACTGTTCCATCTTAATATAAATGAAAAATAAATTATTTTTTAACACATACTCAAATTAATTTTGATATTAAAATCAAAACTTATAATAGGATATTGAGTCTATGCCTTTTAGCAAATTTAAAAAAAAAAAAAAAATACACAAGGAAAAAAAAGTAGAAAACTTGAAAAAATAAAATTGAAATAGTTAAGAGCTTTTAACTCTTTTACATGGAAACTTTTTTAATTTTTTTAGGTTGTCGAGAATTTTGAGCTGTATTTAAATATAAATAACTCAAATGAAAATTTGTTTTATCTTTTTTTAACAAAACTTTATGTAACTAAAAAAAATACTTCATTCTATATTTACATTTGGATAATAACAAAATGTTGTAAATCAATGAGTAAATAAATTGTAATAAGTAATTAAAATAACATTTAATGAAATAAAACAATGATGACAATAGAAAAAAAGCAATCAATAAAAACAGTTTAAAAAACAATCATTTAATTAAAAAAATGTTTATACTTAATGTTGTGTTGTTGAAAATATACAAAGGTTGAATTTAATTATTGCTTGTGCAGCACTTTTTGGTCCAGTCGTTTTGATTGCACATTTGACAACAGCCACAGCTTGCATTTTTCTCACTGATACCATTTACTCTTTTGACTTGATGAAACTTAGCTGAAAACTTTACAGCAATTTTACCTTTTAATGTTTCTTTTGCTTTTAATGTTTGAAAAAAATGTAAAACATAACATTAAAGTACAAACAATTTTAAAATTAATTGGTTGCTTTTTTAAACTGTTTTTATTGGTTACTGATTTAATTGTTATCATTGTTTGTTTTATTTAATTAAATTCTATTTTGTTACTCTTTTTATTTTAATTATTCAATGACTTGGTTTTAATGTACGATATTAGTATTGGTCTTCACGTGTTGTTTAATTTTGAAAAAAGGTTTATGACTGCAGAAAAAGTTATACCAGAATATGGTTTAAGTTCACTCATAGCAAACTTCACTCTCAAAAATATTTTTTAAAAATGGAAAAAAAATTATTACATACTGAAAATTATTCACTTTATCAAAAAAAAAAAAAAAAAAAAAAAAACTTGTTTTTTATTAAAACTTTATAATCATCTTATTCAGAAAATCTCTTCAAAATGTAGAGAGTTGTTTCCTGAAGATGATTATATCCAAATCAACTAAATATCATGAAGATATCCAAAAATACTTGCAAAAAGTTTACTAAATATTTAATTAAAAGCATGCAAAACATTCTCATAACTATTTCAAAATACCCTCTTTTTCATTCAACCTTATTTTCTTCTATTCATAAAACAAGATTTTTTTAATAATTACCCAGTTTTTTATGCTATTATGGCCATACAAAACCGAAATATAAAAATTCCATTAGTCCTAAAATATGTTGATTAAATAAATGTAAACAAAAAACTAAATTAAATATTCTTATATAGACATGTATATAAAATAATACTTATATTATACCTAGAAGTATTTTATTTATAAAAACCTAAAAGTATATTTAACTATTAATCTCCACGGTTATCAAGTGATTGGAAACTGTTATCACTTTTCAAACACACACAAAAAAAATGTTGCAACTAAATCAAAACTTATTTTTAAAAAACCTGTCAAAGATTATAGGGCCAATCAGAAAACTGATTATAACCATTAAATTTAATCAATTAACTTTTGATTTTGAACAATTAGATATTAAATTGTAAATTATAAGTTTTTCAATTGTACTCTTAAAGAAACATTTTCTTTGAAAAAATTTTTAAAACGATTTTTAAAATGATTTAAATGCAGCATATAATTTTCAACAGAAATATTTTTTAAAAACTCAATCAAAATATACCTTTCCTTTAAATTCATTTGCATTTTGCAATATAGCACTTTGATATGTAGACGTTCGTATATAATCCTATAGACAATATTAAAAATTAACAACAACAACAAAAAGGTTCAATAAGAAAAAACTATTAAGCAAATAAATGTTTAAGTCTGATGATGATGATAAGACCGGTCAGTCTCATCATCAGACTATTTTTAAAATCTAAACACACAGACACATATCAGGCTTAGCCAGAAAGGCATGCAATTGCATGCTATTATAGGTCCACACAAATAATACTTTGTTTTGGCAATTTGACCAAAGCTGTTAATATGTTTTCAAAATTTAAAAATGCACTAGAAAAACTTAACTAGATTTTTATATATATTAAAACTAAAATAAAAACTTTAAAAAAAACTTTATTTGAAAAAAAAAAAAAAAAAAACTTAATGAAAAATAAAAAAGAACTTAACTAAAACTCAAAAAACTGAAACGCTATGCGCTTGAAATATTAAATTTTAAACGCTTGAAATATTAAATTTTAAGTCTTTTATCTTTACTAATGTTTATATAATTTTATGGGAAACCTGTTCATTAGAAGTAAAATGTTCGCGAACATTTTACTTCTATTGATTGTTTTGTAAATATTCACATTTAATTTAAATTATGTTTTTTTTTTACTAATTTAAAAATAGTAAATTTTCATGTAAATTCATGCTAGTAAATAATTGCACATCAAAAAATAATAATAAATGAATTCTTTTTAAAACCAATATTAACAAATTAAAGATCAAAGTTAATTAATTGAAATAGCTTTCAAAAAAATTTGTCTTTTTTTTTTCAACAAAATTTTTTTATTTTTAAAGTGTATTAACTTTAATGATTCTTATATAAAGTTTATTGAAGAGATTATTGTTGATTTAAAAATCGCTGCGTTATAAAAACAAAATAATTTTTTTTTAAATACCATTTGTGTGTGTATACATATATATACATATATATATATATATATATATATATATATATATATATATATATATATATATATATATATATATATATATATATATATATACAAATATACAATTGGTATTTAAAAAAAAATTATTTTGTTTTTATAAACAGCAACTTTTTTAAAACTTATATACAATTTCATATAAAACAAAATACTTTAAACAAAAAGACCTAACTTTTCCTAATTCTGAGGACTAGCTAATACAAAAACATTAGTAGTATAAAAGTTTCAATGTTATTTATTTCTAAGTTATTAAATTTTTTTTTTTATTGAGCGCATTTTTGAACACTTTGGGCCTTTTTTTTTAATTTTCTTTTTTGTTAAGATTTCTTTTTTTAAATAAAGATTTTGTTAAGTTTTTTGTTAGTTAAGTCTAGGTAAGTTTTTCTAGCACATATTCAAATTTTGAAAACATGTTAAAAGCTGTGGTTAAATCATTTTTGAACGCGAATTGATACTACGATACTTTGTCTAATTCATGAAAAAATTTTTAAATATTAGAATAAATCACCTCTTATTCTCCTGGTTTATAAGGTAGTTAACTAAAGTTTTTTTAAACCTTGCTCCATATGGTAAATGTCTTAACTCTGGAATCAATTTAGTTGATCTTTGTTAATCATTTTCTAATTTTTGTACATCTTTTTATAACAGGGATTCAATATCAATGCTATCAATACCAATATTCAAAAATAGGTCTTACGAAAAGTGGAGGACAAAACTTTTTTGTTTATTTTTTTGCTTTTGTAAGTAAATAATTTCATCACTGATGAAATAAATGAAAATACTGATAAATAATTGACAGTGGCACTAAAAACTTTCAAAGCAAAATTTAAACACAAGGATTTACTTCATATTCACTAGATTTATTTATGTTCAATTTTGACAAATATGATTTTACAAGTATTGATTGACAGCTTTTTTTCCTTATCTACTATTTGTTTGTGCTTCAAAATTACAATCATTTGCATTATCTTCTTTTATATAGACAGAATGAAAATACTTATTTAAAATATTAACAATACAAAGTTTATCATAGATTGTTAAACCAGCATATTATTAAGTGCTCTTCTATGATATTTTACTTTCTGCTCTTTTAATAGGGTTCATTTTTCACCATATTTATTAAATTTTAATCTTAATTTTTAACAACATTTTTTGTTCGCTTTAAAATATTTTTTTTTGGTATATTCCTCTTTTCATATTGACCAGCAGTGGATCCATTCGGATCACCGTCTTGGCGAGTTTTTCTTGGTTTTTCGGAGTTCAAGAGAAATCGAGAAAGTTCGAGAGAAATTGAGAAACTTCAACAAAGTTTTTAGAAAATATCAATTTTTTACTCATAAAATAATTGAATTTTTAATTTATTTCTACATGGTTTTTAAAATTTTAATTTTAATTTTAAAAATTGATTCAAATGTAAGAGTTCTCTTTGTTTAATAACAACACTAATATACATCGCAAAGCATTTGATAATGCACAGTGGGCTAGGTGATGATGGTGGAAAAAATTTATTCTATTCAAAACCATATAATAAAACATAGTCATACTTTTCTATTGTACTATATTAAAAACTCTTTTGTGTATAATAGTATATTACTATTATACACAAAAAATACTAATACTTATATAATAAGTATTAGTATTTTTTTAAATCCACGAAAATCAATTGCGGTATAATAAAATGTAATGCATAATAAAAAGCAAGAATTTTTTAATTTTTATGCAAAGATATAGTAAACAGTAACTTTTAAAATATTATGCGAATGTGATATTAGTTTAGATATTTTAACTATTCAATAGTTTACTTTTACAAAAAAAAATTTAGTCAAGATTATTTTATTTTATTATTTATAATGTAAACAAAGTCTGGTTGTAAAATAACGACGTAAGTTTTAATTATATAATACTTTCATTTTATACAAGTAGTGTTGAATATCGTATGATCAAAATAATTTTGCCCACCATAAGTCTAATATCCGGCCCACTGTGCATAGTGGCAAACTTGTGCAATAAAATGTTATCAGTGATAACAAGTAATAATAATTAATGTTTAATTATACTTACCTATCAGAATAAATAACTTAATAACTTAAAATGTGATAACTTTTCACAATTAAAATTGTGAAAGAGTGAGGTCATAATCGAATTGATAATTTTTCTTTCATAGAAAAAAAATGGTTTCGGAAGCATAGAAACACTTTGATTAAGTTGTGTTAAATGATAAGAAATATAAAGATTGCAAAAAATATAATAAAAGAATCGCTTGTCCAGGAAGCAGCACAAATGGCCTAATTGGACACATCAAAAGTTAAAAAATAGATTTGAAACCATTCAGTTCCAGACCAGTTTTGACTAAGATGTCATTAAACTATCTTCTTGCTAAATTGACAGCTCTTGCCATCAATAACCATATATTTGATTAGGTCCATAACTGAATCAGAAACACTAAGAAATGCTTTTCGAAATATATGGGCATAGTTTGCCTAAGTCAGCGCCCACAATTTCAGAAAAAATTAAGATGTTTCATGCTGAAGCAAAATATTTAATGATCGCTGAATTTGGACTAACAGGTGACAAATGGTGTAGCAATAGAGGTAGAAGATACTTCAATTTAAATGTTCATCACCACAGAACGTATTGATTAGGAATGGTGAGATTGCTATCTCCTAGTTCTGCTGAAAGATGAGCATTGAGTCGTTATTTGCACAATCCCAATTTTTTTTTAATAAAAACCACACATTTTTTTACCCTTCCAAAAAAGATATTCAAGATATTCAAGCTGCAAAATTATTTGATGAACTATTTGCAACAAAAGAAAATAGTCTCCAATCAAAATCAGATGATCACGCTAAAAGCAAACAAGAACCATCACAATCAACATCTTTTTTTGCCAAAATTCAAGAAGTTCTAAATCAAAATCAATCAGCAGCTAAAAAGCCAAAAAAAGTCAAGACCTTCACCAATCAGTTGAAAGAATATGAAGTAACTGGTGTGAAATCAGAAGCAGTTTTGAAATTTGAACTAGCCATCCACAGAATTCAAGCAACTTCCTTGGAAGCAGAAAGAGTTTTCTCCTCGTCTTCTAGATTTGTCACAAAGTTTTGTAGTTCGCTTTCTGATGAAATGATAGATGTTGTAATCTTTTTAAAATATTATTTAAAAAAAGCTTTAGAATTTTTTTTTAATTTTTTTTTTTAATTTTTACAATAAAAATGTGCCCAAGAAGTATTTTTACATAGCAACGGGGAAGTAATAAACATTTAACTGAAAGTTCATGCCTTCTTCCTAACCAATGCCGGTTAGAAGGCAAATTATTAGATAAAACTTGTTTGTTAAAAAATTGTGATAAAAAATTATTCAAGTACTAAGAAATATAAAAATATAATTTTTGTTTGTTTGTTTTTTTGCAAATAAAACACCCATTTTCTGCCAAATTTCTCTGAATATATACAAATATATACAAATATATATATATATATATATATATATATATATATATATATATATACATAAATTTTATTTCTGATCATATTGATTAAGCCCTCTCTCTTTATCCATCAGCCAATATTGTCGTTGTCGGTGACTTTAATGTTCATCACACTGAATGGCTTTGCTGTTATAGTCTTGCAGAAGTTTCATACCTGTTATAGTCTTGCAGAAGTGTTCTCTGGAATCATACCTGTTATAGTCTTGCAGAAGTGTTCTCTGGAGCTGTCATCTATTCTTTCAAAACTATTCAACAAGTGCTTATCAGAGTCTTGTTTTCCAGCCTGCTGGAAAGCACCATCTGTTATTCCTATTTTTAAAAATTCTGGAGAGCGATCTGATTCGTCTAACTACGGTCCCATTAGTCTTCTTCCTATCATAAGCAAGGCTTTTGAATCTTTAATTAACAAACACTTAATCTCTCATCTTGAATCTAATAACTTACTTTCTGATCATCAATATGGATTTCATTCTTCTCGTTCTATGGCTGATTTGCTAACAGTAATAACCGATAGGTTTTATTGTGCATTAGATAAAGGTGGAGAGGTTAATATTTCTCGACATTTCTAAAGCGTTTGATAAAGTTTGGCATGCTGGTCTTCTCCATTAGCTATCAACTTATGGTGTATCTGGAAACATCCTTAAGATTATTGAATCCTTCTTTTCCAATCGTAGTATAAAAGTTGTCCTTGATGGACAGCACTCTTTTTCTTATTCTGCAACCTCAGGGGTTCCTCAAGGTTCAATCCTTGCCCCTATACTCTTTTTAATTTACATTAACGATCTTCCAGATATTCTCACATCTAAAGTGGCATTGTTCGCTGATGATACTACCATTTATTCTTGTCATGATAAGAAGTCAACATCCTCTGATTGCTTGCAGGGGGCATTTGAGCTTGAAAAGGATCTCGCTTCTGCTAAAGCATGGGGCTCACAGTGGCTGGTGAACTTTATGTCAGATAAAACTCTTTTTATTTCAGCCAATTGTTATCGCAATAATTTAGATCTTCCTATATTTATGAACGGTAATGTACTTGATGAGTCATCTACCCTTCATCTTCTAGGATTAAATCTTACTTCTGATCTTTCTTGGAAACCATATATTAAACCCGTTGCAAATTTAGCATCTGCTAAAGTTGCATCTATTTATCGAGCTCGACACTTTTTTACTCTGGATTCTATTCTCTATCTCTATAAATCTCAAATCCGGCCTTGTATGGAATACTGTTGCCATATCTGGGGCGGATCTGCTAATGATGCCCTTTCTCTTTTAGACAAGGTGCAAAAACGCATTGTAAACATAGTTGGACCTGCTCTTGCAGCCAACCTTCAACCATTATCACATCGTCGTATTGTTGCTTCTCTTTCTCTTTTCTACAAATACTATAATGGGCACTGCTCAAAAGAGCTAGCGTCTCTTGTGCAATCTACTAAAATTCACTCTTGTGTTACTCGTCATTCAATTAAGTCTCATCCTTTTTCTGTTACTAAGTGCTCTAAAAACTCTTATTTGTCTAGTTTTTTTCCTCAAACATCAGTTCTTTGGAGTTCGCTTCCTTCATCTTGCTTTCCTGATTCATATAATTTGCTATCTTTTAAGTTGTCGGTCAATCGTTATCTTGGTCTACAACCTTCATCTTTTCTCTTCCAGTAACTTCCAACACTAATTAGTGGTTGCTTGCAGCCTTGTTGGAAGCGAAGATGTTCACACATATACATACATACATATATTTTTATATCAGGAGCTATTCTAAACTGTTTTCGACAGCGTCGACCATATTTAAGCACTGATTTGGGTGCCGCCCTAATTTAAAATTGAGGAGCTTGTTTTTTTTTGTTTTTTGTTTTTTTTACAGTTTTTAAAGGCAAATATTGTTTCTTTCGCGAAAAAACACCAATATATGACAATATTTCCGCTAAATTTCTCTGGAACAGAAGGGGTACTGCCGCCCAAACTATTTTCCTGGAATAGCCCCTGTGTGTATATATATATATATATATATATATATATATATATATATATATATATATATATATATATATATATATATATATATATATATATATATATATATATATATATATATATATCTTTTATTATCTCATGATGGCTTCATGTTTAATGGTTAAAATTATATATTACAAACATGTCTTCTTTTTATTATTGCTATCTTATTTTATAGTTTTGTTTCGGTGTTCTACAAACTATCGTTAGTTTACTTGGTCTTCTGATAAAATATGGTTTTAATTTAGTAAATTTAAATGATTTGAAATTTACTATGTTGAAGCTTATAGCTTTTAAAATGATTAATTTGGGTAAGTATAATTTTTTTCTGGTCACATAAAGCACTGTAAATTATTATGTCTTTGCTAATTTGTGTAATAGTTTATTGTCTTTGCCATAAGTGTTTTTTATTCTACTATTTTTAAAACTGTTTTATAAAATAATGCAGTTTCTTTTAAGTGTTATTCAATTTCATTAGAATTTATGAAATCTTACCAAATAAAGTATCTTAATATATCTTAAAGCACCTCCTAAAGATATTCAATATCTTTTTATAATTTTTTTCAAATAGTTTATGATTTGTTATTGTAGATGCCAATTTAGTTTTCAATTGACTAAATAATCTAACTCAGTATTATTATTTAGATAATATTAAAAATGAAGGAAACTTTGTTTACTTGTTTTAAAAGTTTATACTTCAAAATGTTTGTTTATAACTTAAACAAATTTTAAAAATATATATTTAAATAGATAAAAATATATATTAAAAAAAATTAATTTATTAAAGTTTTGGTATGTATTTGTTTATTTGTTTTATAAAAACAGCAGTAACATCGGTAGCATTAACAATTGAACTAAAAACAGCAATAGATTGATTTGTGGTGTTCATATGTAATGTCTTTACTTCTTTTATCAAATGGTAACTGCTTTTTTTTTCTTTTTAGATCTTTTTAGATCTTACAATGCTTTCTCAGCATATCAGAGAGAACGAAGAGGGACTTCATCCAATAATTAGGGCAAATACTCATCCCCCATCCTCTTTCTTGGGAGATTGCCCTCTTTAGAAAGCAAATAATGAAGGGAGGGAGTGGTAGGAAAACATTATGCCGCATCTACAAATAGTTATATTGTAGTTTGTTTATTTCTTATATGTAGATGCAGTTTAATGTTATTTGTAAATATATATTTTTCTTTTCAAATTTTTTAAAATATATATATAGCAATTGTAAATAACAAAATGTTGTTTTGTTAAATTTATGTGGTTTGTTTTTAAAAAATTATTTTTTTTAATATAAATAAAAAAAATATTTTTGTTTTGTTTGTAAATTAATTTTGTCAAAAAGATATATATATATATATTTTTTCTTAACTTAATATAATTTATACTTTATTTTGTATTATATTATTCCTTTTCTTTATATAACTTAAATTATGCTTTTTTTTTAATTGTCAAAAAGTTACATATAATATACAATAATATATAACATAAACAAAAATATACCTGCATCATATTTTGCTGTTGAGAGAGATAGCCATAAAACTAAAGAGATAAAAATCTGAAATAACTATTTACATTGGAGTGTGTGAGAGAGTATTTTTAATAATGCAAGTTAAATCATCATAAAAATTCTTAAACTAAACTCTTTGTTTTAAATTTTTGTGGCAAAACACAATGTTGATACATAATTTTCTTTCCCACTAAACTAGTTTTTAAGTAATAAAACTTTTTATCTGAAAATTTTTGTATCTTCACGCCTTCCCAGGAGATGCTTGCGGGTTTTTTGTCTTGTTTGCCCGTGAAAAAGCTTTTTATCTAGACAACTTGATCATGTTCATTTTCATTTGCATTTTTATTATATTTTGCAGTTTTATTATATTAAGTGTTTCAATACTTTGCGGCAAATACAGTTTTATTATATAAAGTGTTTCAATACTTTGCGGCAACTTTGCGAAAGTGAAACTAACAAAATAGAAAATTAAAATAAATTTAATTAGAAAAGAATGAAAAAAAAATTAAAAATTTAAATAATTTGTGTACTG
Organism: Hydra vulgaris; assembly: GCF_022113875.1. Lineage (NCBI taxonomy): Eukaryota > Metazoa > Cnidaria > Hydrozoa > Anthoathecata > Hydridae > Hydra > Hydra vulgaris. The sequence goes on from NC_061169.1 coordinate 14,353,663, forward strand.
TTTCTACTTTCGGTTTTTTAGGCTTGTTGTTATTAAATTTTGTAATTCAAAAGTTTTTTTTGTTGCAATACAATAAAAACAACCACACTATAAAAAAAAAAAAAAAAAAAAAATATTGTACACAAATTATTTAAATTAATAATTTTTTTTGATTTAAACTTTATCTTCCTATTTTGTTAGTTTTTAATTGTATAGAAATGCTTAATATTGTATTAAGCATTTCTATACAATTTATATTATAAAAAACTTGCAAACGCCCATGACCAAATTGTCTAAATAATAAACTTATGCATGGACAAATGAGACAAAAATTGCATGCATCTCCTGGGAAGGATCAAATTTTACTATTATAAGAGATGGTAGCTTGTTTGAGCAGTAAGCATGGCAGTATTTGTTGAAAAAAGAAAGAGATGCAAACTTACAACATGAAACAAAGACTCAAGCTTGGCAATTAGAGCAGGTCCAACTACATTTAGAATTTTTTGCATTTTATTTAAAAAAGAAAAGGCACCAAAAGACGAATCGTTTCAACAGTTTCAATACAGGCACAAATTCAATTTTTATAATATCTCTACATAGAAAAAAAAACCTTTTAAACTCATTTAACATGCACTTACTTGAAAGTATTGAACAGCAGAAGATTCTTCTGTTCTTTCATCAAATATCGACAACTTATTTTGCTTACCATGTGTTATTTGATTAAAAACACTGCTGAAACGCTCCATTTCTAAAGTTATAAAAACATAAATTACCACAATAACCACTACACTCCACCAGAGGTGCAAGCAAACTTTGTTTTTTTTTTGTAATTATTTTGTAATCTTTAGTACTAGTGGTAAATTTATTATTACATATAAACAACAAATACAAAAAAAAGTTGGGTAATTACTAAATGAAGTAAACTATAAAAAAAAAAGTAAACTACAAGAGAATATAGTAAACATGCAGAAATTCATAACTCTACAGATTCAGGTCTTTTTATATATCTACACAAAGATTTGAAGTTGTTTTTAAAACATTATTTATTACAGAGACTTTTTATTATTTAAAGCAGAGAATTAATTAAAACTGACTAAAATTGAAAAAAACATTTTGGTTATTATATCAAAAGTTAATATAAATACAATTTATATTAACTTGTAAATACAATTTGATATCTTTATAGAGGTTATTAAGGTATTTGAGGTTTTTAAAGGTGAGTTATTAAAGCTGTTTAATAATTTTAAAGAATATAACAAACTTTAATAATGGTCTTTATAAATAACTTTAATAATAAATAATGGTCTATATATATATATATATATATATATATATATATATATATATATATATATATATATATATATATATATATATATATATATATATATATATATATATATAAGAGCTTGAAACGGCCTTTAAATAGCGCTTACTAGTTTCATTACTGGAAACAGGCGCAGTAAATAGCGCTTACTAGTTTCATTACAAGAGTAAAAGACCGCACTCATCTGAAGAACTTGCATGTGAGAAAATTTTAAGTTGATTTAATAGAAAATATTTTTAGTACAATTTTTTTGCTTAAGTCAAAATATGTTTAAACAGTAGAGTTTGCATATTGTTAAATAAAGAAATTATATTTCTAATAATGTCACGCATAACTTATGCATGACCTACTTAATTTCAATTTATGCGGCATAAGTTCAAATGAAAAATCTAAGTGCACGAGAGCCAATGGTTTATTTCTTCTATTTAAAAGCTAAATTTAGCATGTTTTTTTTTTAATTCCAGTTAAACTTTATCATATTGTCTGCTTAATCGTACTCTGGTTAAGTTAAACCATTCGCTAACTCGAACTGTTTTTTTTTACATTTGACAAAAAACTTTGCTTAACTTGAACTTTTACTTTAAATTACGTCTATGTTTTAAATTACAACTTTCGCCACAAATGCATTTCTCAAAATATACGCCAGTATACACAGACTTGGCCAGGAAGGTGTGGGATTTTAAGTCTTTCTATGACCATGCAAATAAATATTTTGTTTCGATGATTTAATCACGGTTTTTAACAAATGCGCTGAAAAAATTGGTTTTAATAATAATAATAACTTCCACACATTTATCTTTACTAACATTTTTATATTAGCAAAACGCTTTTAAATAAAGTAGCTAATTATTTTAATTAAAGTTATCATTATTTAGTTATATAAGATTTTTTTTATAAGTAAAAATAAAAAAAAGTAAAAATTATATATATTATAAAAAAATATATATTATAAGTGACGACTTTAAACAGCGAAGGTCCTCTTAATAAACTTTATATAATAACCATTAAAGTTTTTGTTAAAAAAAAAAATACAATTTTTTTTGAAAGCCGTTTGAATTAAATAACTTTGATCTTTACTTATCTTTATATATTATTGAAACCCATTTAAATAAAGTAACACTGCTAATAATTTTTTATAAAAACATTAATGAATAATATATATTTTTTATATTTATATAAGTATTTATTTTTTATTATAAATGCTTTTAAAAAAAAATTATATCAACTTTTTAAATAAACAATTTAATTATTTTTTCTTTTCTGCTGTTTACGTCAGAAATTTTTATCAATGCGGATATTATGGTAAGTCTTTTATTTATTGTTTTTCTTTTTTTGTTTGGTAGTTAATACCAACTGAATTAGGTGATCGCATCGACTATAATCTTTTTTACTTATCGGCATAGATTAATTTTTTTTTTTTTACTTATCTCATATCATTTCTTGATTAACTTTTTTAAAAAACCAACTCTGAAATATAAGTTAAATACAAAAAATGTTTTATGATTATAACAAACTGAGAAAATTAGATTTCTTTACATTACTGCTTACATGCATTTAAAACATAAATAAAATACTAAAATGTAAATTAAATATATTTAATAAAATATATATATATTTTTTATTACAAACCGGTACTAGAAATTTAAAAAACAAAAAAACTAGATTTACTGCTTGCTTGAATTTAAAAGTCATTTTAAATTCAAAGTCATTTGAACATTTTATGACTGAATGAAAATAAAACTATTGGTGTTTTTCGTTGCAACGATAGCTTGCAATCGTTTGCAATCAATATTTTTTTGCAATTAAACAACATCAGTTGTTGTTTGTGCTGAGATTTTGTAATTGTAACTTCATTTTGCTGCATAATTAATGTATATTAAGGAAATTAATATTAATTATAAAATTGAACTTGCAATAAATGTGAAATATGAAATTTACGAGCATGTTTACTATTTTAAAACTTTTTCCATTTTTCTAATTCTATAACATTTCTTTTGACGAGATGTATTACATGATGGTGTAAGGGTTTGCCCATAAAGGACGTCAAGCAGTATTTAATATGCCTGTGTTTGAGAAATATGTTATTGATTTAATTTTTTTCTCAATTTGTTCGTGTATCAAAAAAGAAATTGATTCACACAAATGCCCACCAGTGAAAAAGAAATATTCAAAAGAATACTTTTAAAATAAATGCAGCAATGATATATTAAGTTTAAAAATAAATCAACTAAATAAATCTTGATAATAATTAATATACACTGATTAAAATAATATAAAAATATATAATTCCTAATATATCTTTAAAAATCAGAGAACGAATTTGCTGAGTCGTTGTGAAGCCAAATTAATTTTGTGTTGATCATATTCATCTTCAATAAATGTTACAGACGGTATTTTCTTTTTTTTTTTTGGTGCTGTCCAATCATTGTATGCTGAGCTGAAGTGTAGTGGAAGAGAAAAGAAGAAAAGAAAAGGAACCCATGCAATCCACATTTTAATCTCAGGGGAAGAGGGGGACTAAAAAATATTTTGACAAATTCGCAATTTTGTAAAAACCCTGTATCAAATTTATTTCTGGTTAACACCCTGGTATATAAGTTATTTATTTATTATGTTTGTATAAGTATATATATACTTACACAAATATGTATTATATTAGTATAAGTATATTATAAGTCTATTATATATTTATTAAGTATATAATTATCAAGTATATAAAAAACTATTCATTTGATAATAAAAATTAAATCGTGCATTCAGTTTAAATTAGAAAGCAGTTTTCTGTTTTGTACAAACAATGAATGGAAAGTTATGAAGTCATTACTGTTAACAGATAGAATGGAATGTTTACTATTTTCAAAACATTTCATACTAATGAGAACAGAAAATTTAAATAAAAAAATTAAAGCTTGATAGAATTTTGAAAAATTAAGTTTTAATTCTCAAGATTTATTTATTTTAAAAGCGTTTCTGTTATTATTTTAAAATGTTATTAATTAAAATTTCTGTTATTTAGAATGTTCGCAATACAACATGTTAATTCAACTCCAAAAGAAAACATTTGAAAAAAAGTTATGTTGTCAACTTAGTAAATGGAGATATTTCATTGTTTTATATATCAAAGCTGCAGTAAGATATTTTTTCTGGTAGATTTCCTTGACTTCACATAAAAAAATTATACAATTTGGAGTTATAATCATTTTGGGAAATCATTTTAAAGTTTTATTAATAAGTTTTATTAAACAATTATTTGTGTTTATTTTTCAAACAAATTAAATTGAATATTTTGCAAAATCATAAATATCTGTGACGGAAACTTTTTACAAGTCTTGCCTCGTTTTCACGATGTTTTATGAAAGCTTATTGGCTAATGTCACGTAGAAACAAAGGTTCATAAAAAGTTTTCGTCGCAGATGTTTATGAAAAGTTCTATTAAATTTTAGTTCAAAACTAGAAAATCGGATTTTCTAGTTTTTAACTCGATTGTTAACAAAAAGTTCTTTAAAATTGTTGGTGTTTAAAAATAGCTTGGGCCAGGGTCTTTTTAGTATATACTGGAACTTCAACGATTTTATAGACCTCACAATGAAAGTTACATCAAGTTTGATGTTGTAATAACATTTTTGAATGTCTTTTCATAAAAAAGTACATTGAACTCAATTTTATATATGTCTTAATCATAGCCATAGAAAAAATTTTCAATATCAATAATATTGATATACTATATATTATAGTTTTGTATTGTATTCAATATATATTATATTTGCATTATACAAGATTGTAAAATTACTCTGAGAAAAGTATACAATATTCTGACTTTTTCCCATTTATCTTGTTTTCGGCTCTACTTTGGTTTTTAGCCAGAATAAAGTTGTCTATTCACCTGTCCATAAACCTTTTTAGAAGCTTCAGATGTGAGTTTTACAGCCCTTTTTACCAACTGAGAATTGTTTGGCAAATCAGTTAGAGAAAGTTTATTGCCGGTTTGAATAGCTTGTTTTAATTCATTTGAAGTAACAAAAATTGAAGTAGGAGGTTTTATTTGTATTGAAGAAACTTCAATTAAGTCAGTCCAAACATCAGCATTGAAGTTCAAGGTCATAATTGTCTTAGCTTTGATTTTAGGTTTAAAATCTGGATTTATTTCCCTATATAACCTAATCTCCAAGATTTGATTGAGAGCACGATCTCTTACAACTTTTTCATCGTCTAGCAGCATAGCGTAAAAAAAATTTCTTGACAGCAGCAATAGGAGTTACCCTGAAGATTTTTCAATACAATCTTTTCAATTCTGTCATCCTGTTTTTTGACTAACTGAATTGTTTTATGGAGGAGCTTTGGTGTAATGCGCTGAACTTTTTACAGCAAACCACATTGGACAGACGACTTGAACTATGTACTTCGTGATGCAGTTTAGATCAAGTGTAGGTATCTCAGTTCTTGCATAAACCATCATAATTCTTAAAGCAAGAGTTAGCCAGCGTCATTACAGATAGGACCAGGTTTCTTATTAGCATACTTGACAGAAATGGAACCTTTAACTATTCCAATACAATACTCATAAAGCTTACGCTGGTCTGTACTCAGATTGCAAACAATGTCGGAATTTACATAAAACTCTATCTTTTGATAGAGCTTTATGTAAATAATTTTTATGTTTAATATATTAATGCATGAACAACCTTCATGAAGGTTGTTCATGCATGAATATATTAGACGCTTGTATACCAATAGGGCCTTTATATTTTTTAGGATCATTAGTTTGTCCATCTATTTCAGATATGACCAAGAGGTAGCTCACCCTGGTCTAACTAAATGAATGCTACGATTCAAAAGCTTTTCTAATTTAACAACTAAACAATTATCTATGCCAGTGTTAGAACTTGTATTGTCAAGAACAATCGCTTCTAAGCTTTTAACACTATCATATTCAGAAAGCACATTTAATGTTGCTAAAGCCATAGTACTACCTTTACCATTTTCTATTATCACGTGTTAGATAATTTCTAGAGTAAGGATCATTTTCACAATTAAAAGTGAGGTGATGTTCATCATCGGTGGTTCGATAAAAGAAAGGGTCCCCATTACTCTTGTATTTTATCACATGAACTAATGAATTTTTGTCTTTCTAGCTATCAACACCAATTACCTATATTTCTAAAACCTCTTGCCGATGCTTAGTGTCAATTGATTTAGCCACTCAAGCTTTTTCACAAAATACCTTATATTCTGTAATTATCTGAGATTTTTTACTCTTACTTACTATTCCATAGTCAATTAATACAGTTGTTGCTATTGCAGCTTTTGCAGCATCACTTACTTCATCACTATCTTATTGCAGCCTTGGCTAAATTAGTTAATTCTGTGTAATTTCTTTCACTAAGTATTTGCTCCTCAAACTCTTCACTTTCAGTTGTATCTAAACTTGAAGGTTCAGCACTAAAATTACTAATCGAATGGACTTCTGATGTTTTTGAAGATTTTTTTGTCTAATTAGCTTTCTAGTGGCCTCATTTTCCTCTCTAATATACTTTTTGGCGTTCCTTGTTGCCTCCGCTTGGTCCGCATTGCCTAACTGCCAACTTCCTTTTGGTCCTATCTTGCATCTTTGGTCCTTTAAATATTCTCTTTCCAGAACAGGGACCTAAAATAAGTCAAATATTCTAAATTTGAAAGTATTTAAACTTAAAGTGAATAGAATGAATTAATGGTCAAATGATTAGTGATAAATAATCATTTTAACATTACTTCATAAAAGAGCAGCAATTTCTAAAATGACTTAAGGCTATTTTTTTTCCCTAACCTTACATATTTATGAATTTAAACTGTAAATGCCTACTAATATTAATACAAAAATGGCATGAATTACCTTTCTAATTTCCTCACAGAGACAAACTATGTGTTTTATTGTGCAATTACTTTTCCGACATTTAATTCGCCTAAACGTATACTATTTTACTATAAAATCAAAACAATATAGAAACCATTTATTGCATAGGCTTACATCCATTAGTTTACGGTTGTAGGCCTTACTTTAATACCTTAGTAGAAGGCAGAGAGATGAGGTAGTAAATTGTCATTTATCTTTACAAAATATTTTTCACGTAACATTAAAAAAAAGTTGTAATAAAAAACTTTAAAAAGATTTTTGTTTACCTATCATTACAATCATCAATAATTGGAAGATCACACCAGCAAGCAGACACATCAAACAACGTTTCCAGTTTCTTTAGATTGAATTTGTTCTGCAGACAACACTTTTAGAAATGTTCTTGATATTTTATTTTTTAATGGTTTATCTTTTATCAGAGGTAGATTTGGATTGACCTTACACAAAAGCTGTTGCAAGTCACTATTGACTTTTGTCATGATTGATACAGAGTCAATTTTCTGTCCATTAAATAATTCTTTCTCAACCTTGTAATCTTATTGAATGACCTGTTTGTAAATTGGTAGATCGCTTACGGGTAAATCAGAGGCTTTTCCAGCAAATCTTTCACTATTAATACAAGTTTTATTTAAAACTTTCACAGGTCGTCTAAGTTTTTTTGAGCTCACGCTGATATGACAATATGAATTTATTATATAATTAAAAAATAAAACAAGAAACTATTTTTCAATTTAAGTTTCTAAATGAAATATGTTTTAAACTATTTGTTAAAAAATAATTAGCTTACGTTTTAGTTTGGTAAATAGATTTTTTATCGAACGCAAATCTGTAGTTTGTTGTATATTTTCAATAGCTCTATGTTTTTAAAAAAAAACCTGCATGAAAGTAGAGTTTTATTTACAGACCTTAAGCGACTCCATTTTGAATTTGCAGGTTTTTCTATTGCATTTCCCAAAAAGATTTTAATTTTTTTGACGTTTTTTTTTGTGGCAAACGAATAATATATCTACAATACATAAATCCCACACTGAGCCAAGTGTTATCATATACATGAAAGTGGCTTAGTGTACACTAGAAGGCTTTTGAGTGACCCTCTCCCCATACATGGGTATACAATTTATGGATGGCCCCATGACAACCCATTTGCTCTGAATATTGCTCTCGAAGACTTGACACAGAGCGCGCATAATCACACTCGTAGATAACGTGTTTCAGTTTTACAAGCAAGAAATACCACGCTAGGCGATTTTATTCTTCTCATGCACTGAGAGATATATACACATATGCAGATGGGATGTTAAATCATAAATCTAGCTGTTTTATAACTTCATGATATAATTTAAAAAAATTTGTTACCTGCTTTTGATTCAAACGATAATGTTATTGGCTGCTCATCAAGTTTTAACACAAAAGATTTTTCCCCAAACTGAAATCCTTTACTGGACTTATTTAAAACTGTTTGATGAAGAACATTATGGCTATCACCTACACAATATTAAAATAACTAATATTTTGTTACCATGATTTATAACTTTTTTGATAACTATATTTATATTACAATTTAATTTTTATGTATATCGTTAACAAATATATATTATATATTTATGTTACAATTTAGTGTTACAAATAACAGAAGAAAGCTATCTATGATAATCTGAAAGTTAACTTATAAGAAACTTTTAATGCTAGATTAGAAAAATAGAAGGCTTTTATATAAGAAAAATAAAAATAAGAACCTTTAGTCCATATACTTAGTTTTTTTAATTTTAAAAAAATGTGTATCTTTGTATATGTATAGTATTATATGTACACGATTTTGTTGTTTAGATAACTTTTGATTATTATATACAGTTTGACCTGAACAACTTATACAACATGCAAATCAAATTAGACAATTGCAAATTAACTTAGACAACATGCAAATCAAATAGAAATAAAACTTACCAATTTTAGAAAGTTTCAAAACAAATAGTTGTTGTTCGCCTTTTATTTCAAGAAACAAATCAGTTTCTAAACTGCTATTTGTTCCATCAGCATGGAGCAGCCTTACACTTAAATTACTGAAGCTAGTAGATGTCATGTTATTTAGAAAGTATTAGTAGTGTGATCTAAAGTTTAAAAACCAAAAGACATTACTTAACTGGAATATGTAATTCCTGTATAAATGTCTAACCAAGATAAGAATTCTTAAAATTTACAATACTTAACAAACAAACAAAATAATCTTTCATATATAATGAATTTATATATTATAATGAACATTTTAGCTAACATTAGAATTTAAGGCTGATCATGTGACATGTTGTAAAAAAAAGTATGATTTCTTTAACTAACATAAAATTATTTTAAGAACCTAACATAATTAAAATTCATCACCTTAAAATAATTAAATATTTTAGTGCAAAAATTCATTTATCTAAAGCTGCACACAATGTGCTTATTTAGTTTGTTTAGTTTTGGCACTAAAATTTTTATTATTGCTGTTATAGTTTCTATTATTATTATTTTACCTTTTAAAAAAACTTGAAACAGAAAGAGTTATAAGAAGACAATGATAGTTTTTCTACATTTCAATTTGTTTCAAGTTTTTCTAATAATAATAGTAATAATAATAACAATAATAAATAGTAATAAAATTGGGTATATGTGTAAAATCATTTTTTACATAAATACATAAACAAAAAAATAAAAAAATAAAATTAACAATGTAAGAAATTCAATATTGCATTAATAGAAAAAGAAAAAATTTTCAATTTAACAACAATAAAAGCTGAAAAAAGAAAGATAAAAAAAGTGTCTTTATTCAAAATATATTAATTATATGAACATAAAATGTCAACAGTTCAATGTCATAATTGACTTGACTCTTGAAAAGTTATTAAATTGCAACTCATTTTAAAGGCTTCTTCTATACAAGGATAAATTTTTAAATTGAAAATAGGGATATTCTTTGAAAAATTATTAAAACTTATAAAAGTAAAAAATCTAAGAAAAGTTTATACATTATAAAAGATACATTACAACGAAAGTTAATGGGCAACCCAATAACACGCGGGTCACGGATACTCATTCTGCAGAATAGAATTGACTCTAAAAAGCCGGGAGACTGACAAATTTCATTAAATGATTGTTAGCACGGCGCACCGTTCTAGCTATCACTTTCCGAAGCGCTGGCTCAAAGTGAAGTAAAACAGCATTAACTATCAAAACATACGGTTTAATTGCGGGAATACGTAATCCAATTATATCATCTCACTACTTTGTATCTTTGGCCATCTAAGTTTAATTTTATAAAAAAAAAAAAATTAATTTTAAAATAAAAATATAATAAGATCCGTGGTTCAAACCCCACCTCTGGGCAGGTTTTGCGACATCGGTTGGGAAAGAGGCGTGAACTTCCTATTAAATGCTCTTCCGCGGTGCTCTGTGATAAGACCGTAAGGACTTCTTGGGGTACCTAAAATCAACATAAAAATAAAAAATATATATATATATAGTTTATTTCTAATTTTGTGATAGCCCTATGGTTGGTTACATAGACAGATCTGGGTTTTTGATGCTTTTGGCTAATTTATATTTGGCACCATCAACAATTTGAGAAAATTCTGATTTGTTACTTTTTTTAGTTGCTAGAAAATAGTTGTAGGATTTTTCTTATCTTATTTATAACAGCAGTTAGGTAGTCTGTCGTTGCCAGTATTTACATACAATGAAAATACAAAAAATACAAAAGTCAGGAATCATACTAATTTACTGTTTATCGGCTGGTGACACCAACTGCTATTTTGTGAATCATTTTGAAGGAGCTACTATAGGGAAGTTTTAAATCACAATAATTATGTTTTTCGAACTGTTTTCAATGTATTTTCAATAATAGAATTTGCAATATTATTAGCAGTACCAAAAACGATACTGGCGTGTTTGATTTTAATACTATTCCAATAAATTAAACTCCTAATATTTCAACACTTGTAAACGGTCTTACAGGTATATGTACCGCAAAAACCACAAAAAAAAGCATTATTTTTCTTTTTGTCCTCTACTTTTGCGTAAAGCTGTTTTAAATATGTGAAATGTTGCTTATAAAAAGTTCTTCTCTGTTGGTCAATAGAAAAATATGTTAACAGCAATAGTAAAATATATCAAGTTTAAGAATATACAAGCATTAATTACTCTGCAGTTTGTGTAGAACAATATTGCGCAAGAAACAAGAGGGGAAAAAAGTTAAAAAGACTTCTTATGAACGTTAAAAAGACGTTCTGAATTCTTTTAAACGTTCAAAAGACGTCTTTTTAGGACCAAATCCCGGTTGGGAAGGCACAATGTATTATTATCTAATCTAACAAATTGGTTGCTCAAACCTGCAAGGAAAATATTCTCTTGAAGAACAGACCACCATTGAGAAAGAACAAAATCTACGTTGCAACAAAATCTACTCTGCCCATTAGGAAAAGGTTTGCCTTTACTTTATACTTAAATAACTTTTATATATATATATATATATATATATATATATATATATATATATATATATATATATATATATATATATATATATATATATATATATATATATATATATATATATATATATATATATTCAAAGAAAATCTTTAAAAAAAGAAACAAGATTTTCGGGAAGTATATTTTTAAAAAGTTTCTAACAACTTTACGAATTTTTTGAAAGTTTTAAACTAACTATCTCAACAAAGTTTAATATAAAGATTAAATATGTAATACTTACATAACATACAAAACATGCAAACTACGTATGTTTTGGTTTCAAGTCAAAGTAGTGCCCAGCAACTATCAAGCGCTCTAAATTGACCTCTCTAGCTCTTGTAAATGTACAATTAAATTTTGGACCATCAAACAATGGATTAAAAAAACTTTTGTTTTATATATATATATTTGCATTCACTCCCAACAAGGCCGCAAGCAACCACTATTAAGTTGGGAGTTACTAGGAAAAAAAGAACAGAGTTATAGAGCAAGGAAACGGTTGACAGCAGACTTGAAAAGTTGAAGGTTGTATGAGTCAGGAAAACATGAAGATAGGAGAGAGTTCCAAAGGATTGAAGTGCGGGGAAAAAAACTAGATGGATAAAAGTTTTTAGAGCATACAGGGACAGATACAGTAAACGAATGAGACTTAGCTGAATGACGAGTAAAACGAGAATGAATTTTAATTGATGGAACTAGAGATGATAACTCCTTTGAGCAGTGACCATAATAGTATTTGCAGAAAAAAGAAAAAAATGCAACTTTACGACGATGGGAAAAAGGTTCAAGCTTAGCAGATAGTCCAGGTCCAACAACATTTACAATGCGTTTTTGGACCTTGTCAAGAAGAGAAAGTGAATCGTTAGAAGAACCAGCCCAAATATGACAACAGTATTCCATACAGGGACGAATAAGAGATTTGTAGAGGTAGAGAATGGAATCAGAAGTAAGGCAATGGCAAGCACGATAAAGAGAAGCAACCTTAGCAGAAGCTAATTTAGCAATCGATTGTATATATGGTTTCCATGAAAGGTCAGTAGTAAGCGATAATCCAAGAAGACGTAAAGAGGAGGACTCAGTAAGAGGATTGCCATTCATTAATATAGGAATGTTGACCATATTACGGTAGTTGTTTGCAGTAAACAACTGGGTTTTGTTATAGTTGAAATTCACAAGCCACTGTGAACCCCAATCTATGACTGAAGTGAGATCGGATTCAAGATCAGCAGCTTGTTCTAGGTGATTGAAAAGAAAAGGCTTTTTGTCAAGACAGGAGTATAAAGTTGAGTCATCAGCAAAAAGAGCTACTTTAGATGAAAGATTGTCAGGAAGATCGTTTATGTAGATAAGAAATAAAACAGGGCCCAGGATGAAACCTTGGGGAACCCCAGAAGTTGTGGAAATAAAGAAGAGTGTTAGCCTTCAAGGATGACTTTAATAAACCGGTTAGAAAGAAATGATTTGATAATCTCAAAAACTTTCCCAGAAACACCATATGAAGCAAGCTTATGGTAAAGATTAGCATGCCAAATTTTGTCGAAAGCTAGTTTATTTGACTCAAGATGAGATGTGAGGAATTTGTTGATCAAAGACTCAAAGACCTTGCTAATAACAGAAAGAAGGCTGATCGGACGATAATTGGAGGGGTCAGAATTTTCTCCAGAGTTTTTGAATATTGGAACCACAGATGCCATTTTCCAACAAGAAGGAAAACAAGACTCAGTCAAACACTTGTTAAATAGTTTAGAGAGAATTGAAGAAAGTTATGGAGAACAATTCTGCAAGACTGTGACAGGAATGTTGTCTGGACCACAAGCTGTAGACGAGTTTAATTGAGATATGACTTTAGCAACAGAAGCCGGAGTGATTTGAATGTCTAACAATGGGTCAACCTGTTTGACTGGAATGGAAGGAAGAGAATGTCCATAAGATTCAAGAGTGGAATTAGAAGAAAAGTTCTTTGCAAATAGTTCTGCCTTATCCATGGGAGAGGTAATAAGATCAGTCCCATAAATGAGAGATGGAATGTTAGATCTACCCTTGTTAATAATGCTGTTGAAGATTATCCAAAAGTCTTTAGAGCCTAACTTCTGCGATAAGATGCAAGATTTAATGAACTGAGAATAATGGAGTTTAGCTTCAGAAAGCACCTTTTTACATCGATTTCTTGCAATAATAAATAGCCGCTTGCTCTCAAGAGAGTTGTTCTTTTGAAAAAGATGAAAAAAATGATTACGATTGGATATAGCAGCCGCACAAGAAGGAGAAAACCATGGAGTAGAATGAGGCTTGACTTGAAACCGACGAGAAGGAATAAAAGCTTCCATTCCACCCTGAAACCAAGAGGTTACGTAGGAGGCGCATTTGTCAGCTGAGAGAGAAAAAACATCAGCCCAAGGACCATCGCGAAGAAAATCACGAAAAGAATCCCAGTCAGCTTTAGGGTAGTAGTAGGTGGTGCGATGATAAGGTGAGCCCAAAAAAGAAGTACGAGAAGAAAGATTTATAGAGATCATTGCATGGTCAGAAATACCTAAGGGAGAAAAGGGAGAAACTGAATATAAGCTAGGGTCAAAGACAAGACATAAGTCAAAGAGTGAAGGTAAATGATTAGGGTTGTCAGGAAAACGAGTCACAATGTTAACTATTTGAGTAAGAGATTGAGAAATTCAGAAATTAATGGCTTTAGTGCCAGCAGGATCAGTGGTGTTAGAGCCAAGCCATTCAGTGTGATGGGCATTAAAATCACCAACAACAACAATATTGGCAGAGGGGTAAAGAGAGAGGGCATGGTTAATTTGATCAGAGATAACATCTAAGATAGCGCAATCATGGGAAGAAGGAGAACGATAAACAACAAAGAGAAAGGTGATAGAGTGAAGAGGTGCTAGGCAAAAGCACATAAAAGAATGGTCAAAGGATTCGAACCTGATTTCACGACAAATAGGGGAATTAATGCGTATGTATACCCCTAAACCTAGCATGTGACCATTGGAGTCTTTACGAATCAAAGGATAGTACCTATCAACATTGACATCTGAAGAAGGAATTGCAGAATTTAAATATGTTTCACTGAGTGCAAGCAAGTCTGGTGAATTTTGCAGGAGGTAAGACTCAACTGACGGAAAGTTGCTTCGCAGACCGCAAATATTTGTAAAAGGGGCTGTTCAAATAATACGTGACAGTCTTAGAGGGGGGAGGGAGTATTAGAAATGTCACTTGGGGGAGGGGGTGGTTTGCCTCAGTGTGACGTGACAAAAAACATTTTCAATTAAACCCGGTGGGAAATGAGCTAGCGACTAGCGAGCGATTTGCTAGCTTTATAGCAATTTTGTAGCGATTTTTTTTTCTAATTATTTTTTTTTCCTAATGTCTTTAACATCTTTAAAAATTTGATTTTTAGTGTTGAGTCTATTATAACTATGAGAATAATTAAACTTTAAACTTTGCGATTTTGTAGCAATATGTCGCTAGCTACATATCGTAGCTTTGTAGCTAGCTACAAAATATATACAAATCTAAAGCTGGTTGATAGCTGCATATTAAAATTTTTTAAACAGCTATTTTATTACGATATGACGCTAGCTATAAAAGCCAGTGAGTCTTTAGCTTATTAAGCTAGCTGTCTTCGTAGCCATATTGCTGTCTTTGTCTTTACAAATATCGATAGCTTTATGCTAACTTAAGAAAGCTGCCGATCCTCGTGGCCAAATCGCTGTCTTTATCGTTACGATTACGGCTAGCTATTCGCTTGCCGATTTCCCACCGGGAATTGTTTAACACTGCGTAATTAAATTTGTTTATATTGCAAACTCGGAGGCATTTATATATAATACTGATTTTGAGAAAAATTATATGCAACGACTTAACGTTTTTTGTTTAACTGTCATTTAACAAAAATTTTTGTTTTTGTTAAATGATTGGATTTGTTTAATTTATATTTACTCCGTACGAAATTATTTTTGTGGAAATTGTACGCATAAAAAAAAATTCTAATCCTACGAACATAGAACTAGATAGTGGGCAATTGTCTAAAAACGATTTATATTACTATCAAAAATTATATTTTATTTTTTTAACACTATTTATGTTAATAGACTAAAAAGTCAAGTGTTATTTTCGCTTCAAATATAATACATAATCGATATTAATAATATCGATTATGTATTATATTTAAAGACCTAATTTTAAGCGAAATATTAAAAGTAATATTAATAATAACATTGAAAATAGAATAATATTGTTATTCTATTTTCAATGTTATTATTAGTATTACTTTTAATATTTTGTGTCACTCTATTGCAAATAATTGGTCTAATTACTTTATTATTTTATTATTACGTAATTATTTTATATTTATATTTTTATTATTCATTAAGTTAGTTGGATTGTTAACGAATTTTAGTATTAATAATGCTATTGTTAACATTAATTCACAATGTGCTTGTTTTTAATTAATGGTTGTTAGGAAAATAAATTTATTGTCATTGTTGTTATAGAATAAAAATGTCTAGTGAAAAGAAACAACTTTACAAATCTATTTATGAAGGATATTTAAAAGCATTCGCAAACAAACCAAAGCAAAAGTCTCAAGAAGAAACAAATAAAATCTGGTCTGAGATCAAAACAAAAAGTAAAACATTACTCGATATAAATGTAGAAGTTGAAAAAAAATTGAACGAACTAAAGCAAATTGAACTTCGAAATAAAGTTGGCATTTTATCTTACTGGACAAAATTACAAAACTATACACCAAAAAAGAAAGCTCAAGTTCGTTAAAAGTTTTATAAAGACCTGCACCAAAACAAGATCAGTTAAAGAATAAAATTTTTATTTTACAAAAAGATATCGCATATTTTACTGAAAAAAGAAATTGCAACTTGTTGTCACAAGAGGATCACCATACATTAAGACAAAAACAAAAGCTTTTGATAGAAAAAAACCGAGATCTTGTATTTCGTCAAAAAGCCACTAAACGTCAAACAGCAACCAGGCTTAAAAGAAAAAAAGCAATAGAAGCTTTAGATCCGGATATTAGAAAAAAGTTGTGTGGTATTAAAAATGCAGTATCAAAAGGTCGACCGCTAGCCTGTGGTCAGGACAGTTTAATTGTAGATATTGCTTTGAAAGGTTCTGCTTCTGATGATAGGAGAACTGAAATTGTTCGAACTGTAAAAACATTAGATTTGGTTGAAGAATTAAAAAACCATGGTTACAATCTCTCCAGATCAGGAGTTTACTTAAGATTACTTCCAAGCAGATCATTGAGCACAGAAGGAAAAAGACATGTTAAGTACAAAGAACCAAACAGTGAAAATTGTGTACAATTAAAGCAGTTTGGAGCAGAGTGGGATGCTAAACATGTCAAAGAAAGTCAATACTTGTTTCAAATTGTAAAATGTAATGATCAAAACTGCTGTGGTCATCGTCGCAGCTCACTGTTCCATCTTATTCCAACTGGTTTTCTTTCTCCACCAATTTCTTTGTTCCAAGAAGAAAATGGTCTTGAGTGCAATAATACAAAGAATAACTTAGCAAGCCTCTTTTTAAACTTATCACTAAGCAAAACAATTTTTCCCAAGACAATTACAAAAAAGTTTCCCAAAGGATTGCCATACGACTACTCATGTCCGAGCATTCAAAGTTCCTTACCAAAAAGAATTTGTACCAATTGTAGTCTATATTTTGCCACTATCAAATCAATGAAACAGCACAAAACAGTTTGCTCAAGTATTGGATTATCGAATGAGATTCAAAAAGTTAAACCTCATCGCCTAGTTGCTCAACGTCTATCTGAACTCATGTGTGTCTTTTTAAATTCAGACAAAGAAACAATTGAATGGTATGATCAGGACGATGTTGATACCTCTGATCTCAACTGGCCTTCAATAATTATTGAAGAGATGGAACTCCAATACTTGAAGGTCAAAGTCCAATTTAGGAATAAATTTAGGACATGTTTCTTAAACAGAAACATGTCAATTGTATTTTTTTTTTAATATTAACTGTTACAATTAAATAGACACTTGTGAAAATTCCAAACTTTTGTCTTTGTCACGTCACACAGGGATGGGGGTGGGGGAGTTTTTTAAAATGCCACAAAATGTCACATAGAAGAGAGGGGGGGGGGGGGTCTCTAAAAATGTCTAAAAAAGTGTCACGTATTATTTGAACAGTCCCAAAGATATATTAAAACATTTAGGTGGTGGGGATGGTTTTTTTAGGTTTTTTTTTGGTTACTTTGGTCATGATTTGGGTTTAATGAGAACTTGACTCATTCATAGATAGAGCACAGTCTCCTAATCAATGAGCTATGCAGTTATCTCAGTCCTGTTAATTAAACCTAAGCCGTGACATAGGGCTCCTTATGTGGCCTTGACAATGCACATCAAAAGCATTAACAGGGACACCATTCATGCGCAACATGGCACTGTTAATACTCTGATATTTTGCAGCTGTTGATGGAATCAGCCTCTCTGAGGGCTACCACAGAGTTCGGGAAACCTTACTACCAGCCGGCCTCAGAACCATTAAACTGAGTTTTAGAGCTGTAGCCTCATATGGAGATAACAGGAAGAGTTGCATAGCCATTATCAAGGAGGCATAAGCAAAATTCTATTAGTGGAGTCTAGGAGATCCAGCATTCATCATCCTAGGCAAGAAACAATGCAACACAGGTTACATCTACGCCAGCGTAATAGATGAAGAAGGGGTTCGAGGCTGGTTAGCAGAATTTTTCTGCTTACCCCTAAAGCCTTTGCCTAGGAGGCCTTCTGCAAGACAATAGCTGGATGCAGTTAACATCTGCCCAAGATGAGTATTTTTATCGAGACACCATCTCTAGCCTTTACTCAACCAAGAGCCCCAAGGCAGGGAAATTTTTAGTCGGAGTTTATTTCTCCTAGCCTTTGCCTAAGAAGAGCACACTCTGCAAGGCAGCAGGGTTTGTGGCAGGTGGTACTGGGTTAGGTGATACCAGTAGCAAGATTGATCTTGATTATCCTGACCTGACCTGGAGTAGTTAAAAGGAGTGACTTCCCGCAACAGTACTTTGAGAAAACCAGGCATGACATTTTGGAAGTGCATTAGGAAAAACACTGCATCTAAGAAAATACAGGAGTCTAAGGTGCGTGTAGGTTTTGTAGTTGGAATAAGTACCTAGTTACTGAGCTCACGTTGCATCAGAGAATAAACAGAACACAAACAAACATAAATCAACTTACGAGTGAGTCAACACCGCGCCAGAGGTTCAGACAGAACACAAACATACATAAAAAACATATGGTAACTTACGGGTGAGCGAACACCGCGCCAGAGGTTCAGACAGAACACAAACATTCATAAAAAAACATAAAAAACATAAAGTAACTTACGGGTGAGCGAACACCGCTCCAGAGGTTCAGACAGAACACAGATATACATAAAAAACATAAAGTAATCTACGGGTGAGGGAACATCGCGCCAGAGGTTCAGACAGAACACAAACATTCATATAAGGCACCTCCAACTATAAAAAAAAAAAAAAAAAAAAATATTACTATAGGTATGACTGATATAAGATAGCACTGATGACAGGAAGCACACTCCTTCCAGCCTTTGCTTAGAAAGCAAATCCTACAAGGCAGCAGAACATGGAACAGGTTGCACTGGGTTACATGTTACCAGTAGCAGGATGATCATGAAGACCATACTCCTGACTTGACACACAACTAATCAGAACTGTAAACCAAATATCAAGCAGCAAGATAGTAGAGTTATATCTTTATAAGAATTTCTTAAGAACAGGTCAACACTTGAGTGATTTCTTCATCTGTAGTAACTTGAAAATTAGCAACGGAAAAGGAAATTCTGGTACTGTTCGGGTTGTCACTCACTGCAATGATTTATCAAGCTTGGAATTGATACCTGCACGCCGCCTCAAAAACTTTTCACTCAAAGGACTGGCAATGACACTGGAATTAAGCTACAAATTCTTGTTGCAGTATCAGAAGATTTGTCAGAAACTCACTCCAATATTGAACAAATTTGTTCACTAATTAATGCAAATAGGTTTAAACTAATTTTGGCTTGCGGAATGAAAGTTTCAAACATAAATTGTGGTGTTCATACCCATATTCAAGTACACTGTTAAAAAAAATATCGCGTTTTTTACGGAAAAGTTCCAGCAACTACCGATGACTAAACTACCCGTTATTTTACGGAAAAACCCATCGCATATAAATAGAAGTTTCCGTTAACAAGCGGATTTTTTTCGTTAAAATATAATGCGTAAACAACGTAAGGTTTGATCATCGCAGCTGCCGGAACCTTTCCGTAAATAAACGGATACTTACGTTTAAATTAAACAAGTTACTCCCGTTAAACAACGAAAAGATTGCCGTAACTCAACTGCCGGATAGTTTCCGTAAACAAAAGTAATGTTACAGTTTATATTCCATATGAAAATTTAAACAAATTATTTCTAGCAAATATTATACATATAAAATCGATGGTATGTTTTTGAAAATATTATCTCAAAATATGTTTTTGAAAATATTTTCTGAAAGTATGTTTTTGAAAATATTTTCTGTAGCAAGATAGTAATGTTTAGTAAAGTAATGAACTCTTTCAAAAAAATTATTAACAATTTTTATAAAGTATATACAAGCACATAATAATACGATTATATTACATATCCCTTTATACATTTACAATATAGATATACTTAAAAACTTATCTTTAAGTAATATATATTGGTTAAATAATAAATATAAATATAAGTAAATCAATCCAAATACATAAAAATACAGTCTTTCTTTTCTTTTCCATTTCGAGCCAACTCTAAATCTAAAATAAAAACAAAAAGTTTTTTAGTAAGGAAAGATTTTAATATTTAACAAAGTAATAAATTATAAAAAACACTCATTATGTACAATGGTTCAAGTTAAGCTTAAAGTTGTTACTCAATATGAGTGATTTAACTAAGGCCAAGCAACAAACAACTCTGGATAAAGTTAAAAACTCTTTAGAGCAATGAATAAATACCTACAAGAAATAAAAACTTAAATTGAAGTATGATACAAATAGAGGTTTTAAAGTGCGATGTAACTAATCTCAAAAAAGTTTGTTTGTCATTGTAATGGTGATAACCGAATTTCCTGCTTATTGCTGGCGCCATATGGTTTTACTCCCAAATTTAAAATTAGATTTTTTTATATTATTAAATAAATAAAAATCTTTACAATTTCTTTAAAAATAATTAATTACTAACTTTACTTGCAAAATAACTCAACAATTTAACAATAAAACACAAGTTTTCTTTTCTGTTCTATAATGAAAACTTAATTCATCAAATTATTATTTTTATTTAATATAAAACCATTTTAAAAATCAAATTTAAAATTTATTAATAAAGATACATACTTAGGTATGACCTTTAGCAACCTAAAAAATATTATTAAACATAACTATAATATAACAGAAAATTAATAATTTGTAAATGAAATAATTTTTACCTATCTGATTCATTGTCATCACTAAAAAAATAAATATGAAATCAATGAAATACTTTTTATCATTTTTAAAAAAAGTTTTTTTTTTTCTTTATGCTTAAGTTAAAAGTTGTTAAAAACCAAACCCTTTTTTTTTATTTTTTTTTTATTTTTTTTTGCAGAATATCTATTTCAATAGACTATAATAAAATATATTTAAAAAGTATAGAACAGTTTTATAATTTTTTAAAAAACACTTTTATTTTATTCTTGTTCTAAATATAAACAATGAACTTAATGATGAATTATAATACTTATAACTAACTTTTTAACTCTTACACCATTGAGTGCTTTCTCATCAAAATATAAACAAATGTTAACACAAAAATGATATATATATATATATATATATATATATATATATATATATATATATATATATATATATATATATATATATATATATATATATATATATATATATATATATATATATATATATATATATATATATATATATATATATAATTATGTGACATTGAAAAGGAAACATTTAAAAAGCAATAATTTTTTTATTCCTAATTTTTTTTTTCTTAAATATTTAATTTGAATTTAATTTAAAATATATATATATATATATATATATATATATATATTATATATATATATATATATATATATATATATATATATATATATATATATATATATAATTATGTGACATTGAAAAGGAAACATTTAAAAAGCAATAATTTTTTTATTCCTAATTTTTTTTTTCTTAAATATTTAATTTGATGACCTTTGTTATTATATATAAGTTTATTATATATAATGGGTCGACATGCTTAATTTATAAGTTCTTGAAAGATGATATATCTTCATATATCTTTTCATATCTCTCTATATATATCTTTTATATCATTGAATAAACCCTGTAATACTTCTTTTCTTTCCGGTTTTTTAATTGATTTAACATATAACCCTATGTAAAAAAGTCCATAGGCGCAATATCTGTGGAGTTTGGTGTCCACATTTCAGGATGAATAAACTTGATTTTTTAGTCAGTTAAAAATATAAAGGTCATTTTTGAAGAGTGATTAGATGCGGAGTCTTGATGGAAACAAAAGCTATTTTTTGGATATCTTTGATATCATTTTTAATAAATGGTTTATAATACTCTCTAAATAGTTACTTGAATTAATTTTAACTCCTGATTTAACCAATATTAGAGTTGTTAATCTTTTTACCCAAATTCCTACCCATACCATGATGGGTTTTGGAAAATTTTTCTTTTTATAATAGGGTACTCTCGGTACTTTTTGATGTTTGATTATGTAAATATGTTTGGACTTTTTATCACAATCAATAACGTAGAATAGTTTTTCATCAGTTGATTTTCATCAGTAATGATTTTTGTTCAGTTTTTCTTAATAAATCTGTAAAGTTTTTTTGATTTACTGATGGTGGTTATTGATATTCTACTAGTGGTTATTGAAACTTTGATTATTTTGATAATAATTTCTTAATCATTCTATTTGAATATCCAAGTTGTACCAACAATAAAATACGTCCTTTAATTTTTTTTTTGTCAAAATGCTTTTTTTCAATAAATCTTTTTTTCCCAAACTACTTTAAATATGCGATTAAATTATATAAATAATATCGTTAAATATTGTTTAATTAAAAAGTAATCAAGTTTCAAAAGTGTTTCCATTTCAATGTTACATGACTGTATATGAATTACATCTTTATGTATATATATATATATATATATATATATATATATATATATATATATATATATATATATATATATATATATATATATATATTAGGTACGCGGAAATAGCAATTTACGGAGCCGAATTTTAAAACTTGGTACTTAATTAAAACTTGGTAGTTTATTAAAAAACACTGGATTAAAATGAACATGCTTGTGTTACCTTCTATTTAGTCCAAGCCTCTGACTACGACGTAACAGCTGATTAACATTCAAATGACATATATGCTATGCGGTTATCAGTAAAGCATATATGCCGAACACAAGGTTTTTATTATTCAATTTTCTTGTTAAAATTTTTATTAAAAAAAAAAACTCTTACAAGGCTGGAAGCAAAAACTAATTACGTTTGGAGTTAACAGAAAGTTAGTTAAAAAATATGATCAATAGTTTTCAATACCAGGACGAATAAAATATTTAAAGAGATTATTTCTATAATTCTTTGGTTCTGTCGTACATTAGTTGAAGTCTAAATTGTATTAACCATTTTCTTCAACTGATTTTGTTTTCTATCTGATATGCAAGCTCCAAATAATCATATGTTTAAACATGTCAAATAAGGATGATTTGAAAAAAATTACCCCTCAATTTGAGCTGACTTGTATCATTGAAGTGACAGGAAGAGTGCGTCCGTTTGGTCAATATATGAATTAGAGAAAAAGTTTTTTGCATTTATTAAGTTTATTATATAATTAATTAATTAAAAGTAAAAATTACAACAAATATCACTTTAAGAGTGGAAATAAAAAAAACAACCAAAAGGCAACATTCTTCTATTTTGCGTTTGGCGTCATCCGGAGTACGAACAGCAAGACAAATAAGGACTGAACTATTTTTTATACAATTTAAATTATTATTAATTAATAAAAATACAAAAAATAGTTAACAACAAATATTTCACCTACTTTCGAAGTGTATCGGTATACGGTTCACCAATTATACAGTTGATTTAATGTTATTAGTTATAACTAAGGTGTTTCTGCATCGCAGGACATTTGTCATCTTTATGCATCTAAATTGTTTAATAAAGCATTGTTCTTAATCAGAATATATCTTACTTACTCTAAAAATAGAATTAATATATTAGTCTGGAAATAAAACATTAATGCAAAATCTTTCACAAATTTATATTTTCAATCATACCCATGAAGTATTATCACAGTTTAAAACACTTTAGTCATAAGATTTTAACTACTCTTCACCAAGATTTATTAAATCTAAATATTAACTTATTTAATCTAAAGTGAAACTTAGTATGAGTGATTACAAAATCAACATATAAATCAATTTGTTACTATTCAAAACATTTACATTTAATATAATAGTATTCTAATAAAAATTACCTTATTAAATTGTTCCGGAAAAAGTAGTGAAATATTGTGCATATATACATATATATATATATATATATATATATATATATATATATATATATATATATATATATATATATATATATATATATATATATATATATATATATATATATATATATATAAATTAAAAACTATTAAAAAATGGAATTAAAAAAATGTTCATATACCCAAGATTTTTTTGCAATATTGCAATTGTGGAAAATTGTTTTTATTCGTCTTCTACATTATTTGCAACTTCGTCGTTCAACTCTAACTTTCCCCGCTTTGCGTGAACTTGGCTCCTACCTTTTGCGTTTTGAAGCCATTCCTTCACTACGTCTTCTACTTCAGCAACTGTAGCTTTTTTTGTCAATGGATTGAGTTGAACTGCATCTTATGAAACACAAGAAAATTTAAATTTATAAATTTCGTAAAGTGCCTAGTTAAATTTAACAAGTAAAGTTTTCCGCCATAACTATCGAGAATTAGTTAAACAAGCAATCAATATAAAACAGTCATTGCAGCTTAATCTTTATTTAAATTTTTAATACATCTAGACACTGGCATAGGAAGGTCTTTAAAGTTTTAAAGGTAAACTACTTTAATAATTAAAAAAAACGAGCTCTACATTTCTTCCACTACAAATCCATGTGACAACATCAACCAAATTTTCATGCAAAACTCTCAGCAAAATAATCCATAAAAAAGTATAGTAGCAATACACAATATAAAAATCAAGCCTAACATTTCTTCTTTTCAAAAGATGTCAAGGTTTATATTTGTTTTTAAAAAGAACCACCTCAAAAAACCGTTTGCCTAGGGCTACCTGAAAAAAGTGGTATACTTGGTATAACACTAATTAAACTAATTGCTTTTTTTTTTTTTTATTGAAATTTGGCATGTGCATAGAAAATGCATGAAACAAACTATTTAAATAATAAAAAAAAAAAAACTCTACATTTCTTCAACCACAAATTCATATGAGAACATCAACCTAATATTCAGGAGCAAAATATCCCATATAAAAGTTAGAAACCATACTTAAAAGTCTTTAAAAAATCAAGATTAGCTTTTCTTCTTTCCAAAAAGTATCTATGTGTATATATATTTCTAAAAAGAAACTCCACAAAACTACGTCTGCCTCACGTCTGTAAAATTGTATTGTATAAAAAACATTTCAAAAAACTTACGATTTGTTTGTGCTGATTATTTTAACTAAAATAAATCTTTTGTCCACTTCTTCGCGTGATACAAACTGTTTCGTTTCTCGCAAAGCCACTTCTTCGCGTGATACAAACTGTTTCAATGATATTAAACCACTTTTTCTCGTGATGAAACTGTTTCAATATTTTAATACTTTTATCACTAGCTTTCATAACAAAAAGTTTGTTTTCAAAAGTACGCGATATTTAAGCAAATTACCATAGCCTCGTTAAAAAAGAAAAAGACCTACAAAATTATAAATAGCTGTTTTGTAAATCAAGTAAAAGATTTTTAACAAATGCAAGAAAAATTATTGAGCGTGGTTCACTTCCATATTTGATACTTACAATGCTTAAACATAATTAAAAAATGTAATAAAAACAACGCAAAAAAAAAAAAAAAAACAACTTAAAAGCGTAAGCCTAATAAAAAAAATAGTTCACTTCCATTTTTTATACTTATAAGGCTTAAACGTAAAAAAAACTAAAAAAAAAAGTAATAAATTAAGTATTTTGGTCAAATGTTTGCCAAGAATTTTTCTTTTACAGTTTTGACTAAAAATGCAGACCATAAGTAGCATTTTTTTACCAACTATTTGCTCTAGCCATAAATACTATGTTTTAATATTTTAATTGTGTGCATTATTTTTTGTAACGTAATTTTTCTAGCTGATATAGAACACGTTGACCCGACGTCGGGCCAACGTGTTCATGCTATCTGGGATGAAATGGGATGCAGAATGGGAAAATCTTATTTTTTCCGACGAAAAAAAGTTTAACTTAGATGGGCCTGATAGTTTTAAGTATTATTGGCATGATTTGAAAAAAAAGATAGTATAGCTATGAGTCGTAACCTCGGAGGAGGGACAGTTATGGTGTGGGCCGCATTTTATTTCCACGAAAAAATTCCAATATGTTTATTACAACAAAAATGAATGCAAGAAATTACGTAGATCTTTTAGTTTTAATAGAGTTTAGTAAAGGTTTACCTACTGAGAACTGGATTTTCCAACAAGATAATCACACGGCACAAAGTGTAAAAAAGTGGTTCCAGGAAAAAAATATGAATGTTTTGGATTGGCCATCATGTTCACCTGACTTGAACCCTATTAAAAATTTATGGAGAATATTGGCTTGAACTATATATGGAAATTCTCGACAGTATACCCAGTGGGAAAAAAGATATTTTTAGACAAATAAAAGACGTCTTTTTTATGACTTGTTATGTCTTTTTACAATCGATCTAAATAAAGACGTGGAAAAGACGTCTTTTAAAAAGGCGTCTTTAAAAAAGAGGTCGAAAAGACGTCAATTGGTTGTACGTATTTAATAAGACATAGAAAAGACGTCTTATATATCAATGACCTTTAAAAAAAAGAAATGAGAAAATTTTCTTTTAAATGTTAAATTAAACAACAACAGTAGAAATTTTTTTTCTTTAGGGATTGGGAGGGGAAAATTTACTAACGTTTCCCACTGGGAAACAACTTAAGTTGTTAATAAGCAAATCATAATTTGCTTATTATAATTATAATAAACAAATTATTACTTGCTTATTAACAACTTTCGTTGTTAATATGGAATCATTATTTGCTTAAGAAAATGAAAATAATTATTGACAATAGAACCTAACAAAGATGGGTTTTAACCCACAGTATCGTAGTTATCGTAATTAATCTTTGTTACGTTCTGAATGGCCCGTTTTTTGTTTACAAAATACTTATATAAAACTTTTTTTATGTAAAACGTTTTTACATAGGATATTTAATTAAAAATCAACTATTTTTGGTAAACGGGTTTATTTTATAATTTATGTAATAAAGTAATATATTATATAATATATATATATATATATATATATATATATATATATATATATATATATATATATATATATATATATATATATATATATATATATATATATATATATATACATATATATATATATATATATATATATATATATATATATATATATGTATATATATATATATATATATATATATATACATATATATATACATATATATATATACATATATATATATACATATATATTATATATATATATATATATATATATATATATATATATATATATATATATATATATATATATATATATATATATATATATATATATATACATATATATATATATATATTTATATATATATATATATATATATATACCTATATATACATATGATTATTATAATCAACGGTAAAATAAAATGTAACTGAAGACATCATAACTTTTTTTCTGGCCTATAATTACATTTAATTACAGGCTGATATATCTGCCGGCTAATTATTTGAGTTTTGACGGCCATCTTTAGCTGACCGAAAGTAATATTATACTAATGTAAACAAACCAAATTAGTTAACAAATGTTGAACTATCTATTTCACAATATAATTTTATATAGCTGTTCAAATTGATACCACACAAGATATTAATGTACAGGATCAGTATTTTATTGTGATCCGAAATGTAACCGAAGCTGTACATGAACGTTTAATATTGATAGCACATCAACAACTGGAAAAGGAATGTGTGATTTAATTTTGTGGCGTTTTTGAAAAGGTAGGCATTGATGCAAGTAAATGTATTGGCAACGCCACCAATGGAGCCTATAATATGCAAGGTCAATACAATGGATTAAATACCTGGTTAAATACAATTTTAGTCAGATTTATTTTTGGTATTATGCCTATGTTTTAAATTTGGTAAGAGAAGACGTTACTAAAAAAGCGGCTTAAGTTGTTACCTTATTTGGTGTTTTGAACACATGTGCAATATTTTTCGGGAATCATATTTACGCTTCAATGTTAGGCGTGAATTCAGCAAATTGAAATATATATCTGTAATCGGTGAAACCCGTTGATGGGTAAAAGACAGATCTCTTACTAAGGTATTCGGAATTTTTTTCATCAAAACCTCAGATCAAGAAACAAAAGTTATTAATTTTTTGTACATTGACATGTTACAAACATTTCATGGTATTTCTACATCAATCAATTTCAATAATGATGTCCGTTACAGAGCGAAAGCTCTTTTAGATTCATTGACAAGTTTTGAATTTACTTTGACGGAATAATTGTTTTTAAAAGTATTTGAGCACATTCCAGCTGTTTGCAAATATTCAGACAACGCCGTTGTCTGAATATTTGCAAACAACTGGAATGGATATACTAAGAGCCTATAAGATAGTTCAAGACAGTATTAATGAATTAAGCAAAGTAGATAGAAATTTTGATTCTACTTTTCAAGCAGCTACAAATTTTTCAGAACTTGCAAACACTGGGAAAAAGGAATCTCGACATTGAAGTTCAGGTTTGAAAGAGAAAAGAATAAGAGCAAACCAACTACTTGAAAGTGCGAAAGATAAAATTTCAATGTTCACAATATGGTAATGGATCAATTAATGAGTAGTTTAAAACAGAGATTCTCAGAGCTTGGTAGTCTATATGCTGATTTATTTTTTTTAAATCCAAGAAATTTTGAAAAAAAAAGTCTAGTGACGCATTGCAGCACCTGAGTCTTTTGCTCAGAAAATTTGATGCTAGTTCAACAAAAGATCAGCTTCAAACGGAATTATTTGCCTCGCAAGGAAATGGGAGAGTTTCAAAATAACTCTTGAAAATGAATATAATTTGCTATTAGACACGGAAGTATCTGTCTCCGTCATGCACAACTTCCAACAATCTAAATCCGTAGAATTTGAAACTGTCTTTACAATCACAGAAGTGGAAAACAGCGACAGCCACATTAATAATTGCAAATCTTGCAAAAAATGTATTGTTTATTATTACTTTGTTCTCCACAAGTTCAACTTGTATAACCTTACGTATTCAAATTTGCTTCTGGCTTACAAATTTGTGTTGACATCCTCATCACAAGCTGCTTGTGAAAGGCCATTTTCGAAGTTGAAATATATTTTGAACAGATAAAGAAACTTGATGAGCCAGTCAAGTTTACAATCATTCATGCTGATGTCTTGTGAAAAGGACCTTCTTCCAAGAATTAATAACGATGCAACCATTGATGTTTTGGCATCGACTAGTCAAACGATGAAAAAATTGATATAATAGTCGATATTGAATAGCAATTGTGTCGATTATTTCTAATATTTCTAGACTCCAACTTACAGCAGTGTTTTAGAAATATTTATTTTTATCAATATTAAGGCTGGGAAGTTTAAAATTTTTTTTTTATACTTATAATAAAAAATAATGCACCTAAAAATAAAAAGGCCCTTTGCTAATAATAATGGAATATATATATATATATATATATATATATATATATATATATATATATATATATATATATATATATATATATATATATATATATATATATATATATATATATATATATATATATATATGTATATATATATATGTATATATATATATATATATATATATATATATATATATATATATATATATATATATATATATATATGTGTGTATATATATATATATGCAGGTCTGTATCCAGAATTATTTGGTCTTCGAGATATCTAACTTCTAAACATGGAACAAACTCCAAACATTTATATGTTTATACTTATGTCAAATAAGGATGCTTTGCAAAAAATTGCGTTGATTGGAGTTTGGGAACAAAAAAGCCCCAAAACTTGTGCTCCCCCTGCCCCAAACGTGAGAGCAACAAGTTGATGAAATATTTTTTGTACTACTTTTAACTAGACTTATGTTCATCGATAAATTATAAATTTCATAATAAAATATTTCAGTGTTCATAAATTTTGACCATATAAAGTTTAAACCCCCCTCAATTTGAGGCGGTTGCAAATTTTATATTGTTATAATTTTTGAACGCTGAAATATTTTACTATGAAATTTAAAATTTCTCGATGAATACGGACTTGCATTTTCAGGAATTCCGAAGATCCTTAAGTTATTACGCCTCAACTTGTCTTCAGAGAGTCTGCATCTTTCGTTTAAAGTATTACTAATGATTGGGATTTCAAATTTACTAGCAATTTTCACCTTTTGGTCTATTAAATGTTCATAGAAATTCAAACTTTTTTTTAATTTTCTAAAAAAACTTTTTAATAAGCGAACTTTTTTATTGTAATCCGATAATTTTGTTTGTTAATATCATCTAAGCGTGCATTGAGTATTTTTAAGTTATCACTATTTAAATCAACTAATATTTTTTCTTGTTCATTAAATAGTATTTGTATTTCTTTTTTGTGTAGAGAAAACATTTTATTTATTTCTAACATTTTAAATTTTTTTTAAATATCTATTATAATATGTCAAAGTGATTATGTCGGAGTGCAAGATATTGCTTTCCACCACCAGAGGAGCGATGTGTCATCATATTTGATTTGCTTATTAATACATCTAGTTTTTATATAAACTAATAAATTTTTATTGATTAAAGATTTTTCATTTACAACATTTATTTACAACATTTGTTTAAAAAAAATGTCGTTTAATACTTTAATTCGCTGTATTTGTAAATGAGGTATGATCGTGACACATGTTTGGAGGATTGTTCCGGACAACTTAACCCATTTAACATAATAAAAAATGAGCAGCTTTTTATAAAAATAATTATAAAAGTAATAACATTTATTATAAATTATAATAATATTATTATAATATAATACACAAACCCATAATAGTAATTCATTTAATTCCAATAAAGAGATCGAAATATAATGAAAGATAATGATAATACGAAAGATAATGAAAATACGAACGATAAAGATAATACGAAAAATAATGAAAGTGACTAATTTTTTAAATTGATCACTTTCATTAGAAAAAGCTAATGTTTATATTTCAAAACGATGACATTTTCATTTCCATTTCTTATATCAAAAGCAATTTTTTAAGACGATTTTTTTTAAATGCGTTGACACACTTTTTTTGCTTCACACGGGTAAAAAAGAGGTCAAGTCACAACTAACTAAACTATGCGTCCGGGGTTATCATTGCACACAATGTATAAATGGTAGTCACCTAAAATTTTTATTAAGAACTCTTTTGATTAGTTTTTAATTAAAAACAGGCTTATTTTGTTAAATTAGTAGCGTAGAAAGGGGTACTTGGCTGTATAGGCTGGTCGGCCCAGTTAACAAACCGCTTTAACAAACCGGAAATCAAGCTAACCTATTTTCCTGACAAAAAAAAAAAAGTTTATTTGACAAACTTGGATTTCTTTGTAAAGATTCTT
This sequence comes from Hydra vulgaris, assembly GCF_022113875.1. Lineage (NCBI taxonomy): Eukaryota > Metazoa > Cnidaria > Hydrozoa > Anthoathecata > Hydridae > Hydra > Hydra vulgaris. The sequence continues at coordinate 14,385,391 of NC_061169.1, forward strand.
AAATTATCATGTCTAAATACAAAAAAAAACATAAATAATCAACTACCTCCTAAACTATCTTTCAATTTTTCAATTTTTTTTTCCTTCTAGTTATTAGGATTTTCCAAGAAAACCTATCGGTCTTACTTCAAAGGTTCGGACCTATCGGTCTTATCACATAGAACCGTGGGGAGAATTTATGCAGGAAGTTCTTGGCTTATTTCTGACTAATTTCATTAATTGGGCTAGAGCCGGTTTTGAACCATGAACCTCTTGATTCTGAGCCAGAATTCTAACCACAGCATCAAGACTGCTCAACATTTAAAACAAAAACTATATTGACTTTTATTTAAATTTTAATAAAGATAAAAGTGATAAAATTTTCAAAAGGTATCATTATTCAAAAAATATCATGTTTAAAAAGTTTGAACGGCATTTCATATATTTTCACGTGTCAGCTATTTTATTTTATTTTTTTTCTAATTGTGGCTATGAAACTACAAATTTTTAAAATTAAACAAATTCACATAATGAGACTTTGAAAATACAAATCTAAATAAGTTTAGTTTACTCATTTTTTAAATCAGCATCATCAGTGTGGTAGTGCCTAAATGAAATTCGTGAACCTCTTAGACAGAGCAGGGAGGCTCCATTGAGAGACGTGTCCTTAAGCAATTTATAACTGTTCCGTACATTTCACAATTCTTTGCAGACAGTTTATGTACTAGTAATATCATGAAGCGTTTACATTCGTCTCCAAGTCCACCATTTTCCCCAAAAATCAATGGGGTGAATATACTGTGCTCAATTTCTAGAAATCGTTCTAAATACTCTCATGTTTTTTCGCTTCTTCGTGTCTACGAAATATCTGTTTTGTTGGTTGTTTTTTGGAAAACTTGGAATTTACGTGCATTACTCTATCATCGCAGAATGCAATTTCTCCCTTCCTCCAAAACCCTTTTCCTTTTATATCCAGTTTAGCTTCGTTGCTTGCAGTTTTTAGATAAAAAGTTTTTTATGAAATTTTTCATTTCATGAAAAATTTTATCAAATAATAATCATATTTTTTAAGAAACTACGGCAACCGGTTAGTTGCGATACAACCTTTTTGTTTACCCGAACTAAAAAATGGCGGACAATGAAAAATGTTTGAAATAGTTTACACTTATGCTACATCTAAATCTTATAATGCAAAGCAATACTTCGCCAAATAAAAGAATAATTTTCTATTTCTCATTTTATTAAGTATAAATATGGAAAAACTTTATCATTATTGTTAAAAAATCTTTTTTTGTTACTTCTGCTGTAAATATTTTAAAGTTACTACTATAAAAATATGTAATTAAATAGGAGTTTTTTTTTAGTTTAATTAGTTAATTTTGTATCAAAATTTATCGTTGAAGTTTTCTACTGTGTTTAGAAAATCTTTCACTTATCTTTCATTTATTCTCCATAAATTCGTAGTTATGCACAATGGAGTTAAGAAAAAAGTTGAACAAACAACAACAAAAGTAAAATATAAAGTTGAGTAAAATTATAATTGTTAGTGATCTAGGTGTTATTTTTCCAGAAAAACTTAATTGGAAATAAAAATTGTTGCTTAATGCAAATAGATATTGTGTAAAAAATTTTTTAACAAAATTGAAATGTAAGTTATTTAAATTACTTTAAAATGTTTATTTGTTTATTTCTAAAGTTTTTAGTACCAATATAGTCTCATTATGTAAAAGATGAATGTTTCAATTAGTCGAGTTAGTGAAGTATTGATTTGAATTAATCAAGTGTTTGTGTTATGAAGATTGCTTGAAAATTATCATTTCTGAATAAATAAAGAAAAGGAGGAGATATGATCCAACTATACAAACTTGTGAATAAAATGAAAATAAAACATAACACAGCAGTCTCTAAAGCTCAAAATGGAATTGAAATTCACTGTTTTATGTATCAATGAGAAACCACAAAAACTCAACAACATTCAGTCAAATTAGTTGACACAGTATGCTTAAAGACATGCTCACTATCCCAGTCAGTTACATAATTAAATGCTTACTAGATATAAATGATATCTTCTTTTTTCTTCTTCTTTTTCTTTTTCTTCATCTTCTTCTTCTTCTTTTTATTACTGTTATTATTAATATTATTATTATTATTAATATTATTATTGTTATTATTATTGTTATTAATTTATTGATTATATCTTATTGATTAGCATGTATAATTATCACAGTTTTACATGATCCACATTAATGTCAACTTAAAAAGTTAAAGTGACCCACATCAAATTTTTTATTAAAATGTCTTCATACCTTAAAGACATTTAAATAAAAATTGATTAATTTTAAGAAAGTGTAACATTTTTAAGGAAAATTATTGTTTTTCAATCACTTTAAATTTTTTTTCCTGATATTTGTTCTTTAATAAATTGTCAATGAAATTTGAAACTTTAAATCCTCCAGATTATTTATTTTCTCATTAAAATTCAAATCCTTAAAATTTTATTAAAGTATAAAATTGATAATTTGCTTCTGATTATTGATATATATATATATATATATATATATATATATATATATATATATATATATATATATATATATATATATATATATATAAATAGATATATATAAATATATATATATATATAATATATATATATATATATATATATATATATATATATATATATATATATATATATATATATATATATATATATATATATATATATATAAATAGATTATAAATTCAATTTTGATCAAAATTCAAATAAAATTCTTAATAAACTTTTTCTAAAGATTTAAAACTTTTTTAGAACTTTTTTTTTAGAACAATTTTTTTTCTTAGACACAAACAAAATGAGTAATGCGAGACCTTCCTCTGGAACAATTAGAGTTGGAACTGCTTCTCGTGGAAGAATGGCTGGATGTATCTTTTAAATATTTTTTTATATCTTTTATGATATATTATATAGTATAAATATAGAGTTAAAAATAACATAGTATAGATAATTTATGTTAATATTGGTATATGTTTTATTATACAACACAAGATGAGACAATATTTCTTTTTATAATCCTTCTCTGGTCTAGAGTGATCAGAGTTAAAAATTTAATACTTTTGAATGTATGTTAAAATTCTAAATGAATGTAGTAAAGGTTCTAAATATATTCAAAACCATATATAGGTAGCTTTATATTTTGTGTATTTGATATAAAGTAATTTTTTAAGATTTATTTTCATTAATTGCATACTAAAATCTCAGCTACAGGCAGACCGCCGACAGGTAGTGTTTTTTAAGCTTAATTTTAAATATACTTAGTTTAATAGTTTATTTGAAAATTATTATAAATTTGATTCCAAATATGACTAATAAAAATTTAGAAATTATTGCTTATAATTAGCCAAAACCATCTAATTTTACTGTTTAAAAGGGTCTATTTGAAACAACTCAATGCTCTAAAGTTCATTATTCGTTCTTCGATTTTAAATTCTTTTAAAAGTTCATTTTTAAAACCACCATGTTAAAGATGGATAAAAATATACATTTATATGTTTTTTTTTTTTTTTTTTTTTTTTTTTTTAACTAAATATTTTTCATATTATTATTTAAATATTTTATTTGACTCAAGAAGTTTTATTATATTTTTAGGAACAAATATGGTAAGCTGCTCTTTTTACCATTGGTTATAAAAATTGGGTCAACAAAAATGTAAAGAAAAGAAAAACATAACATTTTAGTAGATTATTTTTTATTTGTTTTTATTTAATGAGTTATGTTTATATTGAACATTGAATAGTGCAACTGTTAAGAAATGTTTAGAACCTAAATGAAAATGTATAAGGTTTTTTAGTCAAACTAAATAATCAGTCTTTGCATTAAACTGATATAAAAGGTTTGTTTAATGAATATGCATTCATTTTTTAATAATAAGTTAATTATTAGTGTTTAATTATATATATATATATATATATATATATATATATATATATATATATATATATATATATATATATATATACATATATATATATATATATATATATATATATATATATATATATATATATATATATATATATATATATATATGTATATATATATATATATATATATATATATATATATATATATATATATATATATATATATATATATATTCACACACACATATATATACACACACACAGATATATATATATATATATATATATATATATATATATATATATATATATATATATATATTCACACACACATATATATACACACACACAGATATATATATATATATATATATATATATATATATATATATATATATATATATATATATATATATATATATATATATATATATATATATATATATATATATATATATATATATATATATATATATATATATACAGGGCTGTCCTGAGCAGAGGTGTATGGGGGTGTCTATGAATTTTATTAGTCAGCAAATTGGACACTGGAGTTGGCAAAATTGGATCTATAGCTGGCAGTCGGTGAATGTGGGCCAACAAGGACTTTTTTTTTTTTAGATAGTTGGCTAAAGCCAAAAAATATTTTTGGCTTTAGTCGGCAAAAAAGAGATTCGTCATCCCCCCCCCCCCTCATTAAAGACTCTTTAGGATGGCCCTGTATATATATATATATATATATATATATATATATATATATATATATATATATATATATATATATATATATATATATATATACTTATAAAATACAGTGCTACCTAAAAGAAAAATAGTTGGCTTAAATGAATGAAATTTTCATTCTTATAGTATTGATTAGGCAAAAGTTGCCCTAAAAGCAGTTTTTATACTTTTATATGAATTTTATACTTTTATGTTAAAAATATCAACTATGTAAAATGTAAGTAAGGTGAGTAAAGTGTTACATTCATACAAAAAAAAATGAAAAGCAAATATATAAATACCTCTTTGAATCTCAATAAAGAAACAGTTACTTTAACTAAAGAACAAATCGTTATTCCAAATTGAAAAAAAAATTAAACTCATATTATTTTTTGGTACTTATCATTAAATTTATCCACTATTGACTGCTTTTTTACACAAAGAATAAAAATATAATCGAATTTTCTAATTTGAAATAAAAATATTAAATATTCCAAACTTTATAGAAACTTAAACAATTTTTGTTTTGGAAGTGGCATTCTTTAGGCTTTCATTTGAGAAAATTGAAGTCTCAGCTTCCTTATATTCAACGACTTGTTGTAACAAGTTGTTTTGCTCTTAATAGGAATAATCAAAGTCTGTTCAGTTTTTTTTGACTGATGTTTGATCATAATTAGTTATTGATCAACTTTAGTTTACAGCGCTGCAACTTCACACAGTGCTTCATTAATTTGTTGCATATTTTCCTTGATCTTTATCACAGCTCTGATATTCTCTATCATCTTGTATCACTTAAAGATTTAACTGTTAGTGACAGGCACTTTGTTTCTAAAATACTCCAACTAGAAGAGAAGTTATAAAAGTTCTGAATAATTCCGAAAAATGTCATAATTTCTTATCTAACCTTTATTGAATCAACAACAAGAAGATTAAGTGAATGTGTTTTATAAGAGACAAAGAGTGCTCGCTTATTTCTAAAATTTTCTAAATAAGCTCTTGTTTTTATTGCCTATATTTGGAATATATATCATGTCTGGTCTCTCATATTTTTAAATGGAAGTTTATTTTCATTCAATGAAACCACAATTTTTTGCTCCAACCCATGACCTGAAAATTAAATTTTTTTTATATATATTTCTTAATTTATAACAAATATCACATAAAAAAAAAATCAGGAGAATTTCAAAAATTTACCTGTGGTATCATCAATAATAATTTAAGAAACTCTTGAATATCAACCACCACTGAATTGTTACGTTTTTCTACGACTAAATATGGTTTGAAAAGAGTTAATTATTCCTGATGACTGGCATCTAATGTGCAATCTGTATTAATGGAGTTATATTTAACCTTCTAGCTGAGTTTTTTTAAGGATTTCCTTCCCAATAGCACAAACCTCTTATTGAATAATTTCTTCTCCAATTTTTTTGCTTAAGTAATAAGTTTTGTATGGATTTTTACTGTTTTAGAAACATGGTATTCCATAATTAGGTCATATTTTGCCATAAGTTCAACTATTTTCAAGAAATTTCCATTGTTTTTTTCATAGTTTTATCAAATGATACTCTAAATGCCATGTTTTGTGATGCCATCATAATGATTATGGAAATTGTTGTTTTTAGAACATTATCCCATCGATCAATTTCATTCAAAAATTGCTTCCCTATTAAATACTCAACAATATGTGAACTTTGAAGTCTTCTTTTCAACTTGATCCATTTCCCAAAACTTTCAATATGATTCACACTAACTTCATGCCTTGTTAAATTTTGAGATAAATAGCTCCATTCAGCAGATCCTTTTCTTGTAAGTAAAATATATGTTTTGTTAAATAGTTTACAACAGAAACAAAATATTTTATTCACTTTTTCTGAGTAAATTAGCCATGATCTAGGATGACTTTCACTGTTTGAAATTTTTAGGCAAAAAAAACTTGAGCTGAATAAACAATTCTCATAATTTCTTTAGTTGCTGTTTGATTTACTCTTCATATCTATTTCTTGAATATTATGGTTTGTAAGAGACTGAAATTTGAAGAAACAGTGTTTAAACTTGACTTACTGTTGATGGCTTTTCAGTTTTGCTCAATTCTCTTTTTTGTCTCAATTCTTCACTTTCCATCTCAATTTTTTGTTCTCTGATTTTGTTTGAATGAATTTCATGTGGCAAAGTATTTATATCAGAATTATTGTTGGGACTATATGATGCTTCTGAATCATCGTTGGTCAATTCTAAGTAAAATTAATAAAATAAACTGCAAATAAACTATTTATTTAAATTCTAAATAAAATAATAATTCATAAAAGTATTTGAAAAGTATCTACACTCTACCTATAGCTACTAAAATTAGTCAATGTATGTACACTCCACTGTGATTATGACTTCATCAGTATTGATGCCCTTCATTCTATGAAACTTTGAAAAATAAAAATAAATGATGAACTTTTTTATAAATGAACACCAATAAAAGTTAAAAAACATGAAACTACTTAAAATAAAACTTAAAAAAAAAAAAAAAAAAAAAATCAAAATTAAAAGAAAAGTTCCCTAAGGAGTGTTTAAACTAGCATAAATAAACAACAATAAAAGTTAAAAAACATAAAATTACTTAAAATAAAACTTTAAAAAAAAAAAAAAAATCAAAATTTAAAGAAAAGTTCCTTAAGGAGGGTTTAAACTAGCAACCTTGTCACATGCGCCTCATAACTTTACAAATATAATTTCTGTTGAAATCTGTTGTCTATATTGTTGTCTATACCGATTTAGCTAAGACCTTTGACACGGTACCACATAAAAGACTTATACATAAATTGAAAGCTTTCGGCATATAAGGATTGCTTTTAGAATGGATCAAATTATGGCTATTCGGACGTCTATAGAGAATTACAATAGGACATGACAAATCTGAATAGAAAAAAGTAACGAGTGGCATTCCTCAAGGATCTGTTTTAGGCCCCTTTAGTTTTTGTGATATACATAAATGACCTACCAGATAACATTTCCGGCTATATAAAACTTTATGCAGAAGACAGCAAAATAATGAAAATAATAAAAACACCAGCTGATGCCCTTTCTTTTCAAAACAATATTGACAAAGCTGTGTAATGGACTAGAGATTGGCACATGTTTTTTAATCTTGATAAGTGTAAGGTTATGTATGTTGGTCGAAAAAAAATAAATCAACTCATAGTTACACAATGTTAGGCCAAGACAGATTTTGTCATCAATTAAAATGTACTACAGTTGAGTGTGACCTTGGTATTGTGTTTGATGATTTGAAATTAAAATTACAAGTAGATGCAGCAGCAGTAAAAGCAAATTGGAAATTAGGTGTGTAAAAAAAATTCATTCAGAGGGCGTGATGTATTCCTCTGGAAAATATTATACACTTCATATATTCGACCTCATCTAGAGTTTGCAATCCACATTTGGTCACCACACCTTTTTAGCAATATCAACAAATTAGAGCAAATTCAATATTAGGCAACAAAATTAATAAACTCTTTGAGACACCATAATTATGAACAAAGATAAGAAGCACTTGGACTGACAACACTAGAAGCGAGGAGGCAAAGAGGGGATTTTATAGAACAATTCAAAATCAATCAAAACCTCGAACAAGTAGAGTTCTATTTACCACAACGCTACCCCTTTTCCAAATCAGCCTCATACAACCTAAGGTGGAACCATGAGTTTATGCTTCAACCGCAGCGAGTCAAAAACTGTATAGAGAGACTCAACTTTTTTACAAATCGTGTTTGTGCATCATGGAATGCACTTTCCAGCAACACTATCAATTCAAAATCTGTTAATATTTTCAAGTCAATATTGCAGCATCAGAACACTCACAAATAATAGAACTATATGGATCAGATATGTCAGCAAAGCAAGGTCTGGCGCCAAGCTCCGTCAAATTTTATAACATTTTTTGTAAAATTTGATTACTGAATAAACTAAACTAAACTATAACATCCACAACCCTATACCATTATGTTAATTTTTTAAAATTTAAATATTTTATGTGTACAAATATTTCTAATATGTGCACATTATTTGTACCAAATGCAAATAATGAGTTTCTTTTCTAATACATGAAGTGTTCTTAATTAACAAAATGCATTTATATTTCCGGATTAATTCCAGATATTTCTTAAAAATATTTTGCTGATATTTTTAGGAAAAAATTTTTCAGAGTTTTTAAAATATGACCTGGATAATCACTCAAAGCGTTTTTTAGCTGATGTCACCATTAGTATACTTCATAAATCTGTTTTAGATACTTTACTTTTTATAAATGATTTGCTTGAAACTGTCATAAATTTTTCAAACTATATGCTGATAACTGCAAATTTATCACAGTTGTAGTTAAGGAAAACAATGTAAAACCATTACAAAATGGTTTAGACAAATTAGTTAAGTCATTTGATACTTGGTTGATGGATTTGAACATTAAAAAAATGCAAGGTGATGCATTTTAGAAATAAAACATTATGAGCAACCTATACAAAAAGTTACTTCAACAAGAATAACATTTGAAAGGATGGAATTAAAAAACAACCAAGAAATTCTTATTACACCTGACTTAAACCGGAAGAAATAGTTAGAAGGTAACTTCAAAAGCAAACAAAGTTCTTTGCACTTTAAAGCGCTTGTTTATCAGCAATAGTATATATATATATATATATATATATATATATATATATATATATATATATATATATATATATATATATATATATATATATATATATATATATATATATATGTATATACATAAATTTGTTTTCTACAAATAGAATGCTTAATGTTCTTAAAGAACAGAGCAATAATAAATTAGTAAAAACATTTATCTATTAGTAAAAACTATTAAACACGTATCTATTAGTTTATCTATTAAAATCTTATCTATTAGTTTATCTATTAAAGTTTATCTACAGGGTGACCACAAAGTATCCGCACAGATAAAGAGCTTAATAAAAAGCATGTAGAAAGTATTTGGAACACAAATTTTATTTTAAAACATTTATTGAACTTTAACAATTATGATTCAAAGATTGAATTCGAATTTTCCTCCATCAGCAAAATAATAGGCCTGTAGGCGTTTCGGGAATGCTTCGACGGTGGCAAGCAAGTAGGCAGGGTCCAGAAAATTCCAAGCTTTCAGTAGTGATTTTTTCAAACTTTCAATATTTTTATGCGGCTTTTTTATGCCTTTGCTTCTAGGACGCTCCAGACTGAGAAATCCATCGGGTTAAGATCGGGGCTCGATGGCGGCCATTGAGAAAAGTTGACGATAAGGAGAAATGCCCACCATTCTAAAAAAACCAATTTAACATAGTTTACAAAGTATATAAAGTAAAGTATATAAATTTTATGACATAATATTAACCAAAAACAACAAATAAATAAGAAAATACATAAGTGCTTTTATGCTTATATTTTCACAAGATGAAACCGTCTCGTGTGCGGATACTTTGTGGTCACCCTGTATTAGTTTTCTATTAAGCACTTATCTATTAGTAAAAACACTTATTAATTATCTAGTTTTTTTCTTCACTTGAATGAACCTATTGATAGAGAAACAAATTGTTTCTTCATCAGTAGGTTCATCAGGAAGAATGTCTAAACATCAAAAAATTCAAATTATCAAAAAAATATTTCACAGGAAGTTGAGAATTGTTATAATTAATTATGTAATAATTTAAAAACTTGGAAAATGCAATTAATTTAGAAGGCCAAAACATTGCTAAAACAATTAATTTAGAAACTAGATTGAATCAGATCATAAACCAAATTTTCAAAATAAACTCCCTTGTAGGCTACTAGTACCTTCAAAAAGTGAACTAGAGCACGTTTGTAAAATTAAATTAGACAAAATAAATAATATTATTTGAAAAAAATTAAATTTGTAACAGTGGAAAAAAACCACGCACTAATGCTTTGATGTAACAATGGGAAGTTATGACAAAGCAGAAATTTGCGAATTTGTAGGCTTATATATTTTTAAATTCCCTAGCTAAAATAGTTCATTTTAATCAATTAGGCTTGTATCATGATGATGGTTTAATAATGATGCCAAAAAAAAATTAGGGCCTCAACTTGATAAAATCAGAAAAAATATAAAAATTTTTAAAAACATTGGCTTCCAAATTGAAATAAACATTAATTTAAAAGTTATGAATTTTCTTAATGTCAAATTTAACCTCTCGGAAAATTCTTATAGGCCTTATAAAAACCTAATGATGAATTATCGTATATTAATATAAATTCAAATCATCCCCCTCAAATCTTAAAACAAATTCCTATTTCAATTAACAATAGACTAAATCGAAACTCTTCTAATGAAAATATCTTTTACTCTTCCAAACGTGTGTATGAACATGCTCCCAAAAAAATTTAAAATTTCAAGCTAAAATTTGAAACAAAAATTGCAAAAAAGCAAAATAGAAATAGAAATATAATTTGGTTTAACCCTCCATACAGCAAAAATGTTTCAACAAATATTGGAAAAGCGTTTTTAAAATTAGCAGACAAACATTTCCCTCCTAATAAATTGCACATAATTTTTAACAGAAACACTGTTAAATTAAGCTATAGCTGTACAAAATATATAGCTGTAAAAAAAATATTGAAAAAATTTTAAAAGGCCATAATTTTGCATGGGTGAACTAAATAAATTTCTTAAAGAAAAAATATACTGAAAATTGTAATTGCAAGCAAAAAATTGACTGCCCTATGAATAGTAAATGCTTATCAAAATATATTATTTACAACTGCATTGTAATTCTCATAAAGCAACCCTGATGAACAATATATTGGCTTAACTGAGGGCGAATAAAAAAAATGTTATGCCAACCACAAACAATCATTTAAACATAAAAAATACTCAAAAGAGATTATGCTGTCAAAATACATTTGGCAACTAAAAGAAAAAAATATTAACTTTAAATTAAACTGGTCTATTCTAAAAACTGTGCCTGTCTATAATAAAATTTCCAAAAAATGTACACAAAATGTTTACAAGAAAAATTTGAAGTTATTACTCATTTGGATCAAGAAAATTTGCTATATAAAAAACTTTAATTTATTTCTAAATGCAGACATGAAATAAGTATCTTGTAAAAAAGTATAAAAATTAAAATTTTCCTAATTTTAAACAATTTTCTTCATGATTAATTTTTTAATTTTCTGACCTTAAAGTGTTTGAGGTAGGCAAAAAATTGCCGTCATCATTTCTATGTTTTATGGTAACCCTTTTGTGTAAAATTTTTTTTGCTGACCTCTAACAGTTTGAGGTTGGCATTTTATTGCTGACCTCATCTTGACAGAAAATTTAAATAAGTGCCAGTTCAAACTCCCGGTCGTTTGAACTGGCACTTATTTGAATTTTCCGCTTATTTGAAGCAATTTTCATTCTCTGTGAATTTTCCTTAACAAACTCATTCAAATATTCATTAGTTATTTGAACCAGTAGAAATTCAAAATTTCGTTTATTCAAAGTAATTTTTTGCTCCCCTTGTCAAACACCCCGACAGTTATTCAAAGTTTTCTTTTGGCTCAAGATACCATTGCATTGCATTTCAAAATATAACTTTATCAAGTTTAATCAAAATATATGTATTTATATATGTAAAAAAATAATGTTATCAAAATGTAAAAAAGTTGAACACATGAAACATAGTGCAATGAAAATTTAAACATGGTGTCTACGCAAAAGAAGGCGGTACCATTCCCGTACCGTGGGGATCATCAGGTGTGATTGACCACCCTTTTTTAATAAACTCTCTTTGTTCCACACAAATTTTATAACACAAATTTAGCAAAAATATCAAATTATCAGTCAAAGATAATTATCTTGCTTTTAAAGATTAGAACACAGTTAGCACGGATCCTTATAATGCCTACCTAACTGTCTCAAGAATGCCACTTATACGGAAAGTTAGCGTACACATCAAGGTACCCTGTGATGCAAATTTTGAAATCATTTAATTTTGTCTGTGGAAAATAATTTAATTTGAATGTTCAAATTAAATCAAATTTTGACATCATAGTGTGCCAATAAAAACACTTGTAGAATTTGAACCACTCAATATAATTTGGTAAAAATTGGTGCAAATGTAGCCAATAGTCACACCAAACTCTGGACAAAATTTCGCCTGATTGGATGACTGGTGTTGGATTTATTGCAGTTTTAGTTGAAGTTTTGTCAGTTTTTTGCTACTTATACCTCAAAGCGTTACCAATAACTTTGAAATTCGGTCACTATTTTTAAAATAACAGTTAAATAATTATTTTATAGGTACCTGTACAGTTTTCAGTTGGCCATGGCTCCCTTGATGGCCATGTATGCATAGTGTGAATATACCAACATTTCCTAAAGTATAAACTACTGCCAGAATGCAAAAAAATTCTAAAAAAATGGTTAAGAAGGATTTCTAGGGATACCTTCATAGAAAATAAAAATATTTATTTATCTGAAAACAGAACAACTGTGAAAAACCAAATATTTTTTATATTGACAAAGATAATTAACTTAAAAAATTTAGATTAGTTAACTAAGATATCTGACCAATACAAAGTTTGGAGGGCCAGTCGGAGGAAAATTACTCTAACTGAATAACTAATTAGGTTGAAGGGTTGTTTTGAAATAAAACAACCCGTGTGACAAGTATCATTAGTTTAATAAGTGTGACAGTTATCAATTTCCTTACAAGTAAATAGTTTAAACAATTGTTTCCTGGTAAGGAAAGAACTATTCACAAATTATTTCCTTGCAATTTAATATTACCTCAATTAAATGAAGTAAATATTTCCTTTATTTAAATAGTTTTTAATTAATAATATGTGTTACTATGGATTGTTATCAAATATAAATTTAGGTCAAATTTTGTAAAAGGCAGAGTTTCATTTAGTAAAGTCAAAATGAATTGCCACGATGCCAAATCAAGCAAAGAATCATGATGAAAATCGAAAGTTTGTGTGCTTGTTCTGTCTGTTTAAGACAGCTTACTACTTTTCAAGCAGATCGAATATGTCAACGGTATAAGACCAAGATCAATATCAGTGATACTCGGGTACCAAAAGGATTCTGCAAATTGTGTAGAATTACTTTGCGCAGGAAACAAGAGAGGAAAGAAGTTACACTCCCTCCTTTGTTTGATTTTAAGTCAATGCAACTAAGACCTGAAACAAGAGGCACAATGTGTGATTGTCTAATATGTCAAATTGGTTGTTCAAAGCTGCAAGAAAAACATGGTGCGTTGCAGCAAATGCCTCAGCCCTTTAGGAAAAAGGGCTGAGGCATCTTTGCCTCACCAATGCTCTCAAATAATGTTAAGGGAAAACATTCAATCTTTAGCAGTTAAAGATGCCAAATCATCCAAACAAATTGCATCTTGAGTTATTTCCAATGAAGAATTATCTCCGGAAGGAACTATTCTACTGATTAAAGCATCTGGCGGGCCTCCACTTACAGTTACACCTGGTAAATATTTATACCTAAATAATTTTAACATATATTGAAATAAATTCTTGACTATTAAGAAATAACACTAGATAGATTTTAATAAGTATATTTTTGACAAGTTTCTAATTTCTTTAAAAACGAATAACTTGAAAGTTTTACACAAACTTGCTAAACAAAGTTTACTGTAACTATAAAATATGTATGTTTTGGTTTTAGGTCAAAGTAGTGCGCAGACACCATCAAGTGCTCCGAAATTGATCACTGTAGCCCTTGTAAATGTGCAATTAAATACTGGCCTGTCAAACAACGGATTTAAAGAAACTTGTTAGAACTATAAACAAAACATCAAGCAGCAAGATGGTAGAGCAAAATTTCTAAATGAATTTTCTAAGACTAGGTCAACGATTGAGCAGTTTCTTCACTTGCAGCAACTTAAAAATCACAGACGAAAAAACAGATTCTTGTACAGTTCATGTTGTTGCTCACTGCAATAATTTATCAAGTCTTGTGAATCATGTTATTCAGTCCTGCAAAATTTCTGGTGGCTATTTTGTTAAGCTCAGAATTGATAGTGGCAAAGGTTTTCTCATGTTTTGCATAAGCATTGTTGATACTGCGTTAAGGGATGAAACCAGCTCACCACACCAACAACAACCTCTCACTCAAAGGGCTGGTAAAGACACTGGAGTCAAGAGACAAATTATTGTTGCGGTTTCCGAAGATTTGCCAGAAACATACTCCAATATTGAGCAAATCTGGTTGCTGATTAATGCAAATGGAGTTGAACTAATTTTGGCTTGTGATATGAAAGTTGCAAATATAATTTATGGTCTTCAAACTCATTCAAGTACGCACCCTTGCACCTGGTGATACGTCAAATCCAATTGTCTTGCCAAATCTGGAAACTTGCGAACACTGGGCTCAATTAATTCAAGCCTTGAGTCTTTTCAGCAATCTGACGGGGTTGTTGCTAATGCAAAGCTGTTTGGCAATGTCATTCGAAAGCCAATCATCTGCGGGCCTGTCAATGTTCTGATTTTGGAAATCATTCCACTGATGGAGTTGCATCTCCTCTTAGGAGTTGTCAACCATCTTTTCAAGATTCTTAAAACTGCTTGGATAGAAGCTGTTAAGCGGCCAGCCACCCTCCGCATTCAACTGAGCCCGTATCACGGGTGCCAGTTTGAAAGAAATGAATGCAGGAAACTTTTTAAAAATATGGATACGCTGCAGCAACTTGCTGAGACAAACATGGTTCCCAATATTGTTTGCATAATTGAAGCATTCAAAAGCTTCAATTTAGTTGTCAAGGCTTGCTTTGCATACATCCTTCAGCCGGATTTTACTGAAAAAATTGAAAATTTCAAAAAGTGTTACCTAATGATAACTGGTACAAGCGTAACACCCAAAATTCATGCCGTCTTCTACCACATAAAGGATTTCATCAGTCACAAAGGATCCCCTTGGGGCTCTATAGTGAACAAACTGTCGAAACTTCTCATCACGATTTTTATCAACATTGGTCGAGCAAAATAATAATCATCCAGAGTTCAAAGAAAGATTGTTGCGCTGCATAATTGATCTAAACAGTAAGCATCTTTAAATAACATTATTTGAGTTATTAGAAATTAGGCTGCTGGAATTTATATTTTACGGCGTATAATGAATATTTTCACCATCTTTAAAAGTAGTATTATAGAGTATTTGTATTAAAAGAGTACATTGAGCTATTTATTAATAATCTTTTAGTAAAGAAATTAAAAATAACATTTCTTAAAATGTAATTAGATATTTGATGGTAATACAATTTAAAAAATAGGGTTTAATTAGTTTTCACTTCATTTCAATGTATTTAAGGAGGTCAATACAAAATATTTTAGGAGATCTACTTTTTTTTTTGTTTTACTAACTGGTAGTCCTTTGACCAGGTTTTGCACTTTTTTTTAGCTTTTTTTTTGGGAGCAGTTTATACCTTAGGAAATGTTGGTATATATAAGCGAAGCATACATGGCCGTCAACGCCGAGGAGGCTGGGGGTCATGTCCTTCTCTACTTTTTTTTTGCGAGGACCTTTTGTTTTAGAAATATAGGCAATTATTTTAGAAATTATGGATTTTATTTTAGAAATTGAGGGATTCACCCCCTCCACTTTGAAGGCCGTGTCAACACTATTAGCATAAGACTATTTAAATCACGCTTTAAGTAGAAAATCACTATTTTGGTCTATAAAATGAAAACTGTACATGTTAAAATAATTATAACAAAAATTGCCGGTACTACATAGTAAAACACTCATTTAACTGTTATTTTAAAAGTAATGACCGAATTTCAAAGTAATTGGTAACGCTTTGAGGTATAAGTAGCAAAAACTGACAAAAATTCAACTAAAACTGCAATAAATCCAATACCAGTCATCCAATCAAATCGAAATTTTGTCCAGAGTTTGGTGTGACTTTTGGTTACATTTGCACCAATTTTTATCAAATTATATTGAGTGGTTCAAATTCTAGAAGTGTCAAAAGGTCAAACTAAAAAGGCTGTAGCCAAAAAGTTTAGTGTTCCTCAAAGCACTTTAACTTACTGGATTAAGCATTAAGATGACATAATCATTAAGAGTCAGTCAATTTGGAGCTAAGAGACAAAAGTTAAGTTTTGGGAAAGCATGATTCTGTTGATAAATTTTCTGGATAAATTGTAAAAATTTTATTTTTTATTTTAAATTTGTTTTTTTAAAAGGTAAAGACTTAAACAGCATCTTATTTCAAAGTTTTTCTTCTTTTTTATTCTCTTCTTCTGATAAAATGTAATAGTAACTTAAAATAGGTCACTTTAAAGAGGATTTTCAGTTTTTGAACTTTTGGTTATTCGAAGTAAATTTTAATTACCCTAGGAGGTTCTAGGGGAATTAAAATTTACTTCGAATCTAGTTTAAGTCCTTTTTGAAAAAGACATTTTTGCAGTGTAAGTTATAGATTATCAGAGAAGTAAAAAAATGTTTTTTTCAGACATGATTTCAGAACTTTCTACCAAATGCTTAGTACATGGCAAGTACTGAACTATGTAAAAGATCTTTACAATCAAGTAAAAATTAGGGGTTGCTCAATTCTTCCCAAAATTTAATTAAAAATTTAAAATTTAACAAAATATGAAAAATATTTTTTTTCAAAATAATTCTGTTTTAGTCAGCTCTATATAAATATAAATAAAGAAGTCAACCAGATTGAAAGTCTTAGCACAAGACTACCACAATATGTCTGCTTATTTAAATGCTGTCTATTTTTTTTAAACAAAAATTAGTATTTTTCATGTAAGTACAGAATATTAATTTTATTAAATCACTACAAGGTATAAAATCTTGTTTTTTAATAAAGATTCTAGTGCTGAATGCTTCTAATAAAAATGTCAAAATCACTCACTTCAGATGGAATTTCAAATGAGGGGTCCCTGACTGCCTTAGTGACATGAGTAGTGTGTTTGACAGTTTTTGTAGTGTATTATGATCTAATATACTTTGGTCTGTTGTTAAGATACTTTGGTCTGTTGTTAACTCTTGAAAATTCCTCAATGCATTTTTACTTATTAATGTGATAAATTAAAAAAATTAATGTTAAGCTTTATCTACTATCTATCATTTCATTTCAGTTTCCATAAAATTTAAATAAAAAACAATGGCAAAGTCCATCCGTAGTATACCAGCAATACAGCTTGAAGCTGATATATGGATAATCAGACAGCCAAAACCACATCTCCCAGAAAATGAACTTCCTAAAACATCTGATATTTTAAAAACATTTTTCCACCACCATATTTTGATGAAAAAAACAATTTAAGAAAGTCTTAAAACAACTGTTGTTGAATTACTCCAAATATAGAATAGGGCCCACATCCCAACAGCTTTTCAGTTCAATGTAATTGCCCAGTTGAAGTCTGTATTTGAGGGTTACAATTTGCTGGAAAAAAAACAAACAAATGTAGAAAAACAGAATCACAGAAATCAAGAGAAAAGTTTTTTACAGATTGCATGAAGTAACTCTTCGACATAGCTCATGAAAAAGCTGAAATTTTGATTAAAATTGAAGAAAATAAGATATTTTTAATAGATCAGAGAGGATCTTGAAAAATAAAGATCATAGGAGAGGACAAAGAGCTGTCAATGCTAGAAAAAAGATCATAGGAGAGGACAAAGAGCTGTCAATGCTAGAAAAAAGATCATAGGAGAGGACAAAGAGCTGTCAAAGCTAGAAAAAAGATCATAGGAGAGGACAAAGAGCTGTCAATGCTAGAAAAAAGATCATAGGAGAGGACAAAGAGCTGTCAATGCTAGAAAAAAGATCATAGGAGAGGACAAAGAGCTGTCAATGCTAGAAAAAATAAAGATCATAGGAGAGGACAAAGAGCTGTCAATGCTAGAAAAAAGATCATAGGAGAGGACAAAGAGCTGTCAAAGCTAGAAAAAAGATCATAGGAGAGGACAAAGAGCTGTCAATGCTAGAAAAAAGATCATAGGAGAGGACAAAGAGCTGTCAATGCTAGAAAAAAGATCATAGGAGAGGACAAAGAGCTGTCAATGCTAGAAAAAAGATCATAGGAGAGGACAAAGAGCTGTCAATGCTAGAAAAAAGATCATAGGAGAGGACAAAGAGCTGTCAATGCTAGAAAAAAGATCATAGGAGAGGACAAAGAGCTGTCAATGCTAGAAAAAAGATCATAGGAGAGGACAAAGAGCTGTCAATGCTAGAAAAAAGATCATAGGAGAGGACAAAGAGCTGTCAATGCTAGAAAAAAGATCATAGGAGAGGACAAAGAGCTGTCAATGCTAGAAAAAAGATCATAGGAGAGGACAAAGAGCTGTCAATGCTAGAAAAAAGATCATAGGAGAGGACAAAGAGCTGTCAATGCTAGAAAAAAGATCATAGGAGAGGACAAAGAGCTGTCAATGCTAGAAAAAAGATCATAGGAGAGGACAAAGAGCTGTCAATGCTAGAAAAAAGATCATAGGAGAGGACAAAGAGCTGTCAATGCTAGAAAAAAGAGTGGAAGAGCAAAAGAAATCAGAGAAAGAACGAAGGCAATGCGAGGAGCAAAAAAAATTTGCGGCTGCTGAAAAATCTCCATCTAGTTCTTATCCTAGTGACCCCTCGGAATCAGACAGCCATAATAGTAGTCAAGATGTTGAAAAAAAGAAGATGTAGAAGAATACTTGCCTCTAGTTGACTACGGAGAATTCATTGAACTCTGTCTTCTAATTCTAGGAATTTATCCTAGTGAGAAAGAATATCATTTCAAACAACCTGGTGCATACCACTTGGCTAGATGGATGTCCAAAGTAATTTATTGCTTCAAAATTTATTTTTTCCAGGATGAATTCAAGTTGATTTGCAAAGAAAACAAAAACCTTGCTGAATTTTGCTTGTTTGCATGCCTCGTGTAAGCAAAGGCTTGGGTTTCTTGTCCTAAGGCAAATGATGCACCTGTTAACAACTTGTATTTTTTTTTAACAAATCAAGCAATATACAAGTTTGAACAAGACTGTTTCAGAGGTGGTGATGAAAAAATTTCAAAGCCATTTGTGGTATATAGGACCCCTCTAACCTTGTTCTCTGGCAAACTTCCATTTGAAGAGAAAAAAGAAATAATCTCAAAGATAAATTCTGCTGGGGAGGGCTGGAGTGAACAAAGGATCAAATTAAAAAACAATTCTGAACTCGATATCAAAGCTTTACATCAGCTAGTGACTTCTGCATTGACAACCACCTTGCATACCCTGAAGATGGACATTGATTTCATGTTTGACAGTGATCCGACAACATGGAAAGATTCGCTAAAGTTTCAAGAGGCCAAAGATATTGTTAGCTCACTGAAAGTTGTCAACGATTCCGTAGAATATTCTGTTGCCTTAATGTCAATGTTCAATGAATCGATCTCTAAAAATGAAAAAGAAATGTAACGACTCCTACAAGTTGTTGAAGATCACAGAAAGAGAGTTCCAAATGTTTGAAAAAGTACATAAAACATTTAATCCTCGTTAAATAAGTGAATTTAACAAATAAGTCTGTTTAGTGTGATAAGTATAGTCCTAGTTTAAGTTTGGTTTATCAAAGCAGCATTTTATTTTTATTTTTTTCAGTCACTAGTTGTCAACTGCTTATAATTTAAGTCAATTATCTAATTATTATATTTCAGTTGAAATTAAAACATTTTTAATTTACTATATTCATTACATTGAATATATTCTATTGTAAAGCTACCAAGAAATATTGCTTAAATTTCAATATTTGCCTGATTTTGTTTAAATCAAAAAAATTTTAAGATCATTGAGCAACCTTTAGAAATTATTTGATTGCAAAGATCTTTTAGACACTTATCTTTTGGACAGTTATCAGTCAGATCAGGTTTATCCTGCTACTGGTAACATGTAACCCAGTATAATTTGCTTTATGTCCTGCTGCCTTGTAGGATATGCCTATTTAGGCAAAGGCTAGGAGATGCAAACTCCGATATAAAACACCCCCTGCCTTGGGGCTCTTGGTTGAGTAAAGGCTAGAGATAGTGTCTCGATAAAAATACTCATTTTGGGCAAATGTTAAATGCATCCGGCTGCTGTCTTGTAGAAGGCCTCCTAAGCAAAAACTTAAGGGGTAAACAGATTCTATCTGTTGACCAGCCTCGCACCCCTACTCCATCTATTAGGCTGGCGCAGATGTATTTTTAATACATTGTTTCCACTTTAGGATGTTGAACGCTGGATCTTCTTGACTCGATGCATGGGTTTTGCTTGTGTCTCTGTTTTTATGACTAGGCAACTCATTCTATTATCTCCAAATGAGGGTACAGCTCTAAAACTCAGTTTTATGGTTCTGAGGCCGGCTGGTAGTCAGGTTTCCCGAACTCTGTGGTAGCTTTCAGAGAGGCTGATTCCATCAACAGCTGAAAAATATCAGAGTATTAGCTGTGCCATGTTGCGCATGGATGGTGTCCCTGTTTGTACTTTTGGTGTGCATTGCCAAGGCCACATTGGAGCCCTTTGTTACGGCTTAGGGTTTATAAGTGAAAATGAGGCAATTGCTTGAGCTATAAAACAGTGTACTGAGTACTATCTATGTTTCGAGTCAAGTTCTTTAACAAATTTAAAAATGAATAAAGTAACAAAAACTATAAAACACAAAAAACCACAGTCATCACCAAGTTCGCTAAACCTATCATTCACCAATATTCGTGGTCTTCGAAGTAATTTTTCTTCTGTTGAGTCTTATCTCTTGCAAAGTTCACCAGACCTACTTGCTCTTTGTGAGACTAATTTGAGTTTAGCTGTCTCATCTTGTAATCTTAGTGTTGATGGTTATCTTCCTTTAATTCGTAAAGACTCCAATAGTCACATGCTTGGCCTGGGCATTTACATTCGTAAGAATTCACCCATTTGTCGGGAAACTAGGTTTGAATCCACAGACTACTCTTTTATGTGCTTTCGTTTAGCACCACTTCACTCTATCACCTTTCTCTTTGTTCTATATCGCTCTCCTTCATCTCAAGACTGCACTCTTCTTGATGTTATTTCTGATTATATTGACCAAGCCCTCATTCTTTATCCATCAGCCAATATTGTTGTTGCCGGTGACTTTAATGTTCATCACACTGAATGGCTTGGCTCTAGTGTCAGTGACTCTGCAGGCATTAAGGCCCACAACTTTTGTCTTTCTCAATCCCTAACTCAAATAGTCAACTTTCCAACTCGCTTTCCAGACAACCCGAATCGTTT
>NC_061169.1:14412237-14417237 GCF_022113875.1 Hydra vulgaris
GGTAACAGTTTTTCATCCCAAAGTTAATGGAACCTGTGGTTTGAATTCTGAAATAATTCTTATTGCGTTTTCTTTACAATTTTTTAATATGTGCAAATCAAAGAGATTTTATATGATATAGAGAAATGTTCAATATTGGCGATTAAACCAAATGTTAGGCTTAACCAAGGAACCAAAACCATTAGGAATTTTCAAACAACCAAGAGCTGAATAAAATGCTGGAGTAATCACTTGCTTTTTTTCTGTTTCTTCACTCTCTTTCAGTTTCAGTTTCTTTGCTGATGATGCAATAAAATCACCTACTTCATTATCAGTACCCTGAGAGGAGTCTGATTTTGTCAAAACTAGGTCTGTGACTGTCAAACATGTTCTTTCTTTTGATTTTAGCTCTTTTATTACTTTTTCATTGTTTTCTTTTTTCTTTCTAAAATACACTGTTCTTGTTTGTATGCTCTTTTCCCCCTTTTTTTTGTAGTATAAGAAATCAGTTGTTTTAAATAAATGTTTATCGCAATAGCCGAATGTAATTAATTAAATTTAATATTACATTTTTTAAATGTTTGATGTTAAAAAATTTCTTTCTTTTCTCGATATTTGCATAAATGAATTAAATTATGTTATATTTTTTCTTAATTTCTATTTGGGGCTTTGCAACTACAAATGATTTTTAATTTTTAAAAAATTAACGGGTAACAAAAATCAATTATTAAAATTAAATTAAAAAAAAAAAATTTAATTTATTTGAGTTGTTTTCATTAGTAAATAGTGCTTATATTAAACATTGTCATTCAAACATTTGTAACAAATAT
Source organism: Hydra vulgaris (assembly GCF_022113875.1). Classification (NCBI taxonomy): domain Eukaryota; kingdom Metazoa; phylum Cnidaria; class Hydrozoa; order Anthoathecata; family Hydridae; genus Hydra; species Hydra vulgaris. The sequence continues at coordinate 14,413,047 of NC_061169.1, forward strand.
TTTTACATAATCGTCATTCAAAAGTTAATGTGGTTTTTCTAAAAATTAATTACTTATTTTATCTTACCACTTATAAAATAATTTAAAAGTTATGATATGTTTATAAATGATATAAATTATATAATTATATAAATTTAGTATAATGATATTATATAATTTAATATAAATTATATAATGATATAAGTTATATAATGATATAAATTATATAATGATTTAAATTATATAATGATATGATGTAAATTTAAAAGTTATGATATAAAAAAAAAATGATATAAAATCGTTTAACCAAATTCGCTTATTGCTTATGTAAAATCGCTTAAGGCGTATGTAAATTGCTCTATGTTGTGTAATGCTTTAAAACAGAGGCCTGTTTTCTTCTATTGTGATTAATTTTAAATCATCTTCATGAACAATATGAAATAGTTCTTTGATTTCTTGAGAAAAAGTTTCTTCATTTCTTTGCTGAGTTTCTGTTTTGGGGCCTTTATTCTTTTTCAGCTTTTGTATTTCTAAACAAGTTTTTCAACATGTGTTATAACAAGATTATGTTGCTTTGTTCTGAACCTAATCTCTGTCATAAGGTCTGCACTTTCTCTTACATTGCTGTTATTTTTAAAGAAAAATAAGTTTATAAGACTTGTCTTTTAGAAGGTGTTATATAATTTCACCAAACTTGATAAAAAGAAGCAGACACGTGATTTAATATTTCAAAATGCGACTGCACTGTTTATTTAAACATTGTTGTTGCATTTTAAAGCACGTTTTTTCTCAATTTAAAATGAGATTTAAAATTAGATTTCTTTTTAATTTCCAAATGCAATTGTATCATTTCATTTTGAATCACGCGAATGGACAGTTTAATTATTAATAACGTTGAATCTCATGTTTTTCATTAGTAAAATAAATTTTTATTTTAACTTGGTCAATTAAAATTAACAAACGGAAAAACATTAAGATGGACATTAAAAATTATTGTAAGAACACAATTAACAATGCACATGGAAATTCTTTTTTCTTAAAAAAAAAAAAGTCTTAGTTTAATGAAAAATGTTTAAAAAATGAAAAACATAATATTTTAAACATTATGTTTAATAATAGAGAATAATAGAATATTTTTCTATATAAAACATTTCTTTGCAGTTATGGCTTTCAACATTTTTGTTTTATCTAATGAAACCTTTGTTAAGACAAAAACAAAATATCAACTATGACAAAAATGACTTCAACTTTAATTTTATTAATAACTATTGTTAAATAAACTTTTTCTTATTAGATGTAATTTAGTATTCAGACATTTAAATTTTTTTCTTTCAGCATTTTCACCCCAAAAAAAAACAATCGGACTACTGATTATCATTGCGGGCAACTCAAATGAGAAATGAAAATTGTTTTAGTCGCCCACAGGGCAACCCGAAAAAAATCAGAGTTTACACCACTGTAATAATGTGTTTCAAAAATATTTTTTTATGATAGGTTTGCCGTTCATCTATATAGAAATATCGATAGTATGACTATAATTGTTTGCAGTAAATAACTGAATTTTGTTGGAGTTAAAATTCATAAGCCACTGCAAATCAGCCATAGTATAAGAAGGTCAAAAGTCGTTATGATTGTCAGACAGTAAATTATTTGACTCAAGATGGGATGTTAGAAATTTTTTGATCAATGAATCACCTTGCTAATTTAACCTTGCTAACAGATAGAAGACTGATCAGACAATAGTTCTATAGGTCAGAATGTTCTACATATTTTTTTAAACTACAGATGCCATTTTCCAGCATCTAGGAAAACAAGATTTCCTCAAACACTTATTAAACAATTTAGAGAGAATCGAAAAGAGTAGTAGAAAACATTTTTGTAAGACTATAAAAGGAATGTTGTCTGGACCACAAGCCATAGAAGAGTTTAATTGAGAGATGACTTTAGCAATGGAACCTGGAGTGATTTGAATGTCTAACAATCCTTTAACTTTTTTAAGTGGAATGGCAGGAAGAGCTAACTTCTGAGATAAGATACAATTTTTAGTAAACTGGGAGTAATGGAACTTAAATATCTGAGTAAAAGATTGACAAATTTAAAGGTTCATGTTAAAGGTCATGGTCAATTTGATCAGAAATCATATCTATACCCATCAATACTGAGATCTGAAGGAACAGCCAAATTTAAATTAGTCTAACAAAGAACAAGCAAGTCTGTTGAATTTTGCAAGAGGTAAGATTCGACAGATGGAAAATTACTTCGAAGACCTCAAATATTTGTGAAAGCTACATCAAAACATTTGGGTGGTGGTGTTTTTATGTTTAATCTTATTGATTACTTTGAGTATGGTTTTAATAAAAAAACATGACTCATTCATAGATAGAGCACAGCATCCCAAGTAATGAGCAGTTGTCTAAGTCCTGCTTATTAACTCAAAGTTGTAACTTAGGGCTGCTTATGTGACCTTGCCAATGGACACCAAAAGCATTAACAAGAGTACGCTCCATGCCCAACATAGCGCTGCAACCCAATCAATAATAGATAGCAACTCCAATCATACAAGCACATTATAGCTGTGGTAAGATCTGACTGAGAGTATATCATAAGTGGAATATAGTTTTATATTATCAGCATAAAGTTTAAGTTTAACGTTAAGCTCTTTATATGTCACTGATATCATTGATGTTCATCAATGATATCAGTGATTTTTTTTATTGTTCAATAAGAATAAAGTAGGTTCTAGAAAACTTCCTTGCGGAACACCACTTGTTACAGATATTGTGTAAGAAGAAACATTGTTTAACCTATTACCTGAGAACTCATATCTAAAAAATTGGTAATCCAATTCAGAAGATTGCCAAATATGCCATAAGCAGGTAGTAATTTAGGATGTGAAACTGAATCAAAAGTTTTTTTTAAATCAAAATAAACAATATCAGTAGGAATGTGGTGCTGGAGATTCAAACTCCAGTCATGAAGACTTTTAAGAATATTAATGCAAGTACTGCGTTTACGAAGAAACAAGTAGATGGTTATGGCAACAAGTAGATGTCAATGATTACTTGGATTAACTGTTGGTCCCCTTTTTTATGTATTGGAACAACATTTGCTATTTTCAAGCATATCAGTAATACACCATATTTAAATGTGGTAACAAACAAATGACATAAAGGTACTGCTAAGATTTTGGTACAGAATATTTGGAATACTATCTGGACCAGTAGTACATGAACATGATCCATAAACTTTGGTGATGAACTGTTATCAATAATTTAATAGAACCAAATGAGCATCATTTTTGTTTTGTTTTACTTTAAAAACATCTGACCAAGCACAACCATTTAAATTAGATACATTATTTGGTTGATTCTTGATATCATTCAATAGTATTTTGAGGTCACTGGTTTCTTTTTCTTTAGTTAAAAGTTCTGCTCCCAGTTTCAATACACGTCTCACTAAAGCATCAAAGCCTTCTTTTTTACCATATTTTAAACTTATTTTATAAATATATTTGTTTATATTTTGAAGTTATTTTATAAATTTAGTTGTTTACAAAGATACGTCAGTCATCTTTAGCGGCGTGTTTTTATTTTTTTTGCATTTTTTAAATATATATTTTTTAAGTATCTCTGATAATCCTTTTTTTGCTTATAACGGTAGATTATTGTATAGTTCATCCTGGAGGTCCTGAAGGTAGAAATTTACATTTACTAATGAATTTTGTAAATTTACATTTACAAAAACATTTACAACAATTAGGCTGATAACAAGTGTTTGAATAAAACCTGTATACTAGTATTGCCGCATGAAAACTAGTTGATAAGTTTACTTTCTACAACCAAATGATGAATAAAATGAGATTTGAAAAGTTGTTTATTAAAGGGGCCAATCATGATGGGTCTCTATCAATGTTTACATTTTTTAAACCTCCTTATTGGTGTTTTTTTAATTTTTTTTTTGTCAAAAAAATTGTTGTTTCACTGCAGTTTAAAAAATTTTTTTGTTTCACTGCTTCTGTTAGAATGACAATTTCTGAAGTCATTAAAACATGAATATTATTTATTTTAAAGTTTTACCTTTCTACTCAACTTTTTATTTTTTAAACTTTTTTCTTCTTTGAATCTTCAAAAACTCCAAAGCCTAAACCTATCCTTGTTAGATCTTTTTTTCGTTAATTTTGATCATTTTATTGAAATCTGTTACACCACCCCA
>NC_061169.1:14422237-14627237 GCF_022113875.1 Hydra vulgaris
TGCTGGAAGCACTTCTTCCTCACAACAGCTGTTGTGAGGAATAATCATAACAGTTTTTAATTTAGTAAAAATCTTTTTTACTTTAACTGGAAAATTATCCTTGGAAAGTTGCCATATAAAATAGATAAATATTTAAGTTCACCATGAAAACAATAGCTGAATTTCGGTTCTGGCTTTAAGATTTTTCCTTGCTAAAATCACTTGTAAAATGTGTAAAAAAATGTGAAAATAGAAAAATTACTAAAAATTAGACTTTTACTTTGGTGTTTCCTATAATTTTTGCACACCCCATTAAAATCATAACTATTAAATAATTTTTTTCTTTGGAATTTTCAAATCTTAAATGAAATTTTTAAACCTTGCTTTTTGTTTCTTTTGTTTAATGAATTTTAAGTACTCTTAAGCCAATTTGTGGATTAACTGTTTTAGACATAATCTTATAATTTTAGTTCATACCATTCCATAGCCAAATAATGACGCCAAACCAGGCCCAAACTCAGGTCCATTATCATTTGATTTACTCAGAGATAAAAATGGTTTTGTTAGCTTTTTTAGCATATATTTGACCTTTAGCTGTGGATTTAGAAATATAAGGTTCTAAATTCTGGCCAAAAATAGCCTGTTAAGTTTAGGTTTTTTTTATTTTGTTTAAGTTTGGTTTTCTTTTATATTTTGCAATATAGTAGGCATTCCCTCGAATTTGTTAATGATTGAATCTGATGTATGTTTGTTAATGGTTGTATCTGATTTTTTATTTCAATAATGCAGAAATTTTTAGAAATAAAATTGCCATACAACTTTCTAGAGTTCTTGTATTTTTTTAAGTTTTAGAATGATTTGGCACCTTTTATGATTTAAAAGAATCAAGAATTAATTTGAACATTTACATAAAAAAAGCTTTAGGGTTAAAAAAAAAAAGCTATTGGACACTATTCCATAAATGCTTCTTATTTTAACATGTCAAAAGAACTTTTTCTTTTTACTTTACATAATGTATGAAAAATTGACATTTAACTTTTGTTTACACATATGTACATCAGTTTTCATATATATAGATAATGTTAAATTTTCTAATACCTGTGGTGTTGTTTATTGTCTTTATTTTAACACAGACATTTTTATAGTGGCATAGTTTTGCAGTTATATCGTTGGTCAAAGTTAACCCTCAAGCAATTTAATTTTGAATCCATATAAAAGTTTCAACTTTTAAAGCTATCAAAATAAATAAAGTTAGCAATATAAAAATATCAAAGTGAATAAAGTTAGCAATATAAAAATATCAAAGTAAATAAAGTATAGCAATATAAAAATATCAAAGTAAAAAGTTAGCAAGATAAATTAAATCAATATAGTTATTAATATTTTCAAATAATTTTTTTTTATTGTTTATCAAATACCTTCAATTTTTTTTGTTGTTTATCAAAATTGATTGATAATTAAAACATCATTTAGATAGAAGAAAATAAATACTAGTGATAAATAACCTTGATAAAATTAGAACTATGTTTTCATTGTTTAAATAAAAATAAAAAATGTTCAATAATGTGACCTACATCTTTTTTTATGTAATAGAATACTGTTAAAATCTTAATTTTAATTAGCACTAATCTCCTCCCAATAAGAAAACAGAAATGGATGTGGCACCAATATAATACTCTATAAAAAGTATAATACTCATATAAAAATCATACAATTGATAAATGAAAATTTTAGTACTTTCTTTTTATTTTTATATTTTTCTTAGCTTGCTATTTTGTCGGTTTATTTATTTATGGCCTTATATACGCAAAATAAAGCATCAGTTTGTCAATTAAAGCGTGTAAAAGATATTGTTTGCAGGAATTTTAAATATTATTGAAAAAAGGAATTACGTAATGGAGTTAAATATTTCAGATTGAACTTATAGAAAAGTTGTACTTCAATATTATTAAATTGTTTCAGTTGTTTAAAAGAGAAACAGGGAAATTGTTTTAAAAAGATTTCTTAAAAGAGAAACAGGGAAATTGTTTTAAAAATATGAATATCTTAATTTTTAAATTTTTTAGCCATCTAACCTCAGAGAAAAGTATGTGATTTTGAAAAAGCAAAATTTGCATTTGCAAGAGGTAAGAAATAATATTTTGGTATATTAAAAAGGATTTATTTGCTGGTAAGAATTATTTTTTTATTTTCAAAATGTTGCACCTGCAGGTTGTGAAAAATAGTTTTTAAAATGTTGTAAAAAGTAAATTTTGATATTTTAAAAAAACATCTAGCACATGCAGGAAGCAAAAAATAAAATTTAATATGCTTACAACTTTGATCTACATGTGGTTATTATGGTATTTTGAAAAAAAAATGCATCTTAAAGGGGGTGGGAGGGGGATAGGGCATAAAAATGAGGTAATCTTGTCAATTTTTTTAAAATGCAATAACATAAATACAAAATTCAAAACAAAACAGTTTAAGCAAAAAAGACTTGTAGTTATTAGATTAGTTTTCTTATTTACACAAAATCATGTATAAAAATTATTTTTTAGCAAAAAATTAAAAAAAGCCATTTTTTCATGGTTTTTGATCAAAATTTTTTTTCAAGGTATTTTTAACAAAAAATCACAATTTTTTTTTTAAAATTTTTATAAAGTTTCGCTTCTTTTGAGACTCAACATGACATACATTTGAAAAACTTTTTTTTCTTCTGTTTAGGGTCTCGTCGCAAGTTTCAGATTTGAGGTGGCCCCCCTAAATCTCATTCAATTTTGAAAAAATTTAACAGAGTGTCTTGTGAGTACCAATAGAAAGGTTTAAGAATAGGGACAGATCAATTTTTGAAAGTATGGGGCGTTAGATGCACCCTAACATATGCGCAACAGATTTCTTCCATTTTTTGATGTTTTAAGAATTTTTAAGCTTTTTTAAAAATTCTCTTCCTTTCGTTTGTTATAGTATATAATGTATTTATATATGTTATGAATATAATGTTTATAAAACTTTTAGAAAAATCAAAAAAGATTTTTAAAAAAAAAGACGCCAGTGGTAGGATTTGAACCAAGGTGCCTTGCTTCAAAAACTCAGCAAGTTAACCACTTCGGCCACATAGGCGTGTTGTCTGATGAAAATTTTAAAACTATTCAATAAACAAAAGGCTTTATAAAATGGCAAATGGCAAAGTTTTTTTACAAATTCTGTCTTTTTCATTTGTTATTGTGTATAATATCTTTATATATGTTATGTATATAATATCTATAAAACTTCCAAAGTGTTTTATTATGTATTTTAGAAAAATTAAAAAAGATTCATATAATAATTAAATTTGAAAAAATGAAAACAAAATGAATAAGCAAACCTAGTCAATTGCATAAAACCAAAGCCTAGTTTTTAAAACCCTCAAAAAAATTTATTGGTATGAATTTATTGAAATAAAAAAACTCTTGGCAACAGATACAAAATGACTCCATTCAACTCATAAAACATTTAAAAACCTAAAAATTAATGTAGAATGAGTTTAGATGTGGTAAACAAATCTAAGTAAAAAACGAAACAAAAAACAAAAAGCTGTTATAGTTTACTAGTCTCCTAGTCTAGTTACTAGTCTCCTGTGTCAAATAAAAGTAATTAGAATTTTTTCAAATGTCAACACTGAGAGACATTTTTTTTATTCAGTCTTTTTAGATTACATTATTTTTTTAAATAAATCATTTTAGTTTACATAACAAATAATTAAAAAAAAAAAAAAAAAAAAACGAAACCAATCAGTTATACAAAAATTTATGGTTTGTATAATGTAAACTTTGAGTAAAAATAAGGCATTTGTTATTTTATAGCAAGTAAGTTGATATCAAAACTGAGAAAAAAAGAAAAAAGATTGCTTTCAATTGATTAAAGTTTACGTTTATAACAGTATCTATACTATCAGTATCAATAGTATCTAAAAAGTCAATATTTGTAGCTGCTTAAGCACCAATTAATTAATAAACATGCAGCTCATCTTCAGTAAAAGATATACTATTTGCAGCTGTAGAAAAAAAACACTTGTCAATTCTATTCTTGATCGCATTATTCTAATCATTGACAATATGATTTGTGTAGAAATTAGCGAGCGTTATTAAATATGAATTCATGCATTAGGATGTTGGATGGTGATCTGATAAGTGGTGGGTTATGCCAGTTGATAATCTCAAAACCGTTTTCTAGTCTAAACTGTTGAATCAAATTGCCATGTCACCTGTGAGTTTCCAAACTAGTAAAATTGAGACACTGACACCTTTCAGCATTAGGTAATCCTATTAAATCATGAGGTACTTTTGTTGCTTTGTGCTGATTTTTTTCGATTTCATTGATGTCACCTTTCAAGTAAAGACACCATAACAGAACAGCGAATTCTAGATGTGGCCTAATGAACAAAGTGTATAGTCCAAAGCTTCATATCTCTTGATCTAAATATTTTTTTTAAAAGGCCCAATCTCATATTCGCTTTACATGTTGTAACCTGTATGTGTTGATTCCATTTTAGATCATTAGATATAAAGATACCCAGGTCTCTCCCAATACAGTTGCCTCAAGTTATGCATTTCCATCATTCATTACATATTCATAATTACTATTTCCATAACCAAGGAGCATAACTTTACATTTTGCAACATTCAATTCCATTAGCCATTCCTTTGACCATTCTGTGACAATGTTTAAATTGTTTTGAAGAATCAGACAATCAGCATTGTGAAACTCAGATCTTATTTCTTGTAACAGTTTAGTGTCGTCAGCATAGATTTTATGAACTGATTTTATCTGATCTGTTAAGTCATTTATATAGATGAGGAATAATGTTGGACCAAGTACAGAATCTTGTGGAACTCCGCTTATAACATTGGTCCAGTCACTAGAGTGTTCACCTAAAACAGTTCGCCGTTTTCTACTAATCAAAAATGACTCATTGATCCCATATGCTTTCAATTTATGAAGTAGTCTACAGTGAAAAATTTTATCAAACACTTTTGCAAAGTCGAAAAATGCAATATCAACAAAATTTCTTTTACTTTACTCTTAGCGAGTGCCAAATAAGTGTGGGGACACATCTGAGGTACTGCAGAGGTGTAAAAGAAATGGTTAAAAGGGAGTTTGCATTTACAATTATATGATAAAATTACATAATTTTTGTAAACTGATGCAAATGGTGATTTTCAAAAGATGATTTGCATATCTAATTTAAATGGTGTATGTCAAAATTTACCTTTTTGTTATTCGTGACCACTGGACTTACAGTTTTGGTTGACAGACAATATTGTTAGAAAAACACTAATTATTCAAAGGGCAAAATGTTTTATGTACTCAGTTAGATTGCTTTGTTTTTTATTGGTTTTTATTATGCAAAATTTTCTAATAGTGCGAATTTATGATAGACTTTAGGTTAGGCATGCAACTGTAGCTAATCTTAATAGAATTTCAATTGAATATTTTATATAAAAATGTAAGTCATTTAGTGCTAAAAAACAGTTTACTTTTTTTGTTTTGACATTCAAGCTGTACGGAGGGTTGTACCAAAAGGTATTATGCATACAATGTTTTTTTTGTTGATTTTGATCTGGGATTAATTGTAGTTGGTAGGTAAACTTTGTGTTCTACCTCAATTTTTTTAAAGCTTCTTGATACGGTGGAGTAACCTTTTTAAAAACAGTTTCATTATTTGACATGAAAGATAAACTTTGTTCAATATTGCAAGGGATTGCTTTTATTATGCTTGGAGGGTGGTTAACGTTAGAGTGGATATACCTTAATTGATTATCCGGTTTACAATATGGTTGGAATGCATTGTTGTTTAGATTTAATGTAATATCGAAATAATTATCAATTTTTTTATTAGATTAAATGGTGATTGATAGATCATTGTTTTTTTTATATATTATATGCTTTTTGATCTTATTCATTTCTTTTCATATCTGATGGTTTTTGTTCTTATGTACGGCAAGACTATCATTACAATATAGTCCAAAATCTTCTTTGTTACAATGCTATGAAATTTGAAGTTGTCAGTTGAAAATATCAATTAACTAGTAAACTTTAGCACCATCAAATGCCCCCATTGTGATCCAACAATCTGCCTCTTTTTCTTGCTTATCAATGCTTTGTCTTTGATTTGATAACGATATGATGATCAGCAAAGTTTATAGCATAGTTGAGGGTGATTTCATTTACAGAAGGGTAAAAATTATTAACATCAAAAATTAAAAATTTATATAAATGACTATTGCTGATTTTTCTAAACCAGTCTACAACATTTTGCGTACTTTGCCATTGATTCAAAAAAAGTTTATTTTTAAGTTCGCAATTGATTTTTGATAAAATTACTTTAGTAATTTGTCATACCTCATTTTTTGAAGGGTTCAGAAGGTGCACATGTGGGTTGTTAACAAAGTTTTCCTTGTGGTCTTTCAAAGTGAAAAAACTGTTAGAGGATTTGTTTATTTCAAATTTTTTATATACCTCATAGTTGGTTAAAATTTGTTTTCCTTCTATGCTTATATGGTCTTTTAATTTTGGATTTGCTTTTTTGTAGGTGATGGTAATAGCATTTGTTAGCAGATTATTGTGATCTTTGTTGGACTCCTCATTGTTTTGTCCGCATGTGTTTGGGTTTTTGTCAGCATATGTTAGGGTTTTGTAAGAAAAAGACATTAAAGCAATACACAGTGTACGGCTGTTAAAACCATTTTGAAAAGTGTTGCTTACATCTTTAAACTTTATTTAAAAATATTTTTTTGAAAATTTCTTTTATTTGCGGTGGATATATAGAAGATTTAAATTGCGTAATTTGTATAACTGAGATTGTCTTTATTTCTTGTATCATTATTAATAGAAAAGAACACTTTCCATCTTAAATAGTAATTCTGTTTTGTTTATCAATTTTAATTTTAATTTTTTAAATGCTTTAATTTGATAATTTTTTTTTATCTTGCTTTTTGCACTATTAAATAATTTAATCAACATTAAAGTATTTTGATTAAAATACTTGATAGAAATTATAAAAACAATAAAAATACTAAATTTGAGATGCAAGTTAGTATTGTGAGACATTGAAAGATCTGATGAAATTTTCCCTAGAAGTAATGAATTGATTAAATAATGAAGACATTGAATTTGATAGATATGTGGTATTGTCAATTATGAAAAAAAATATATATATATCTACATATATACATATTTATGTACATATATACATATTTATGTACATATATACATATATATGTACATATATACATATATATGTACATATATACATATATATGCACATAGATATATGAATCAACAGAGTTGATTTCCAAATGTCGTCATGAAAATAAATTTAACCACAAACCTGAAGATTAGATACACGCTTGAACAGTTTTTCTGTATAGTTTTTTCTGTATAGTTTTTTCTGTATAGTTTTACCTAATTAGTTCCAATTGTATAAAAAAATTTTAATGAAAAAATTATATTTGTATTTCACCTGATGATTGCAATAGCATGAAACTTATGGTAGTTGGTTGTTAGATCTCATTTTTGCTAATTTTGAGGATATATATATATATATATATATATATATATATATATATATATATATATATATATTTCTTTTTGCACTATTAGATAATTTAATAAACATAAAATTACTTTGAAATTCAAATACTTTGACAAATTAATTGATAATTAATTAAAATGCTTTGATAAAAATCATAAAAAATGGACTGTCGATGTAGACAGACATTTATAAGTTTTAAATCTTTGGTTTCAAAAGAAGATTGTTTGTCTAGAGAATTTATTCAGCGTATAAAACAGTGTGTTTTATTGACTGCAAAACATGTAATGTTAAGGTGTGGGGCTGTTTTGGCTGAAATACCACAGTTGACATTGTAAAATAGAAGAAATAATGACAAAATTAGTTTATTTGGGGATTTTTAAAAAGTCGTGCTATACCTTTAGAAAGTTGGGTTAATGGGAAGCCATTTATTTTTTTAGAAAACGACTCAAAGCCTAAATTTAAAACATAACCTAAAAAACATTGTATATTTTATTTGAGTAATTTAGAGAATAATCAAATATTGAATAAAATGTTTGAGCCTCACCAATTACCAGATCTCACTCCAATAGGACTTTTATGGAATAAATTCAAAGTAATGTCAAAAACTAATGCCTAATGATGCAAAAGATGTGGAAAAAACTTATTAGTGAGTGACATAAAATTGACTCTGACAAATTGGATAAGTTATTAAATAGAATGCCAAGAATAGCAATTATTGTTGCTAAGGGTGATTAAATAGGCAAGGAAACTAGAAGCTAATCTTATGAGACTTAATATTAATTTTTATGTAAATTAACTTAATAAATAGGAAAATTACATATAATTCAGGTAGATTTTGCTTTCAGTTTTTTTTCCAAATGTAAGTAAAACTTTGATATCTTATATTGAAAAGTATGACCATTCAAATAATTATATATTTTATTAAATTTAAGACATTAAGTTAAATAATTAAGGTAAAAACTACACTCAAATCTCTTTTTGAGATTTTATTTTACAAGTGTTAAGTTAATATATACTAATATATTCAATCAGCATTTTCCAATCTCATTTTTTTATTTAAATGAGGCAAGAAGAAAAATTCCCATTACATTCAGATTTTAAATCAAGAAGTTGCTCTGTATTGTTGAAAATAAATTAAACATCTTAGTGCTACACAAACAAAAAGTTGCTAAAACTGATGGTATCAAACAAACATTAGGCAAATACAATTGAATGTTTTGCTAATGTGATATTCAAAGCTTTTAATATCTACAGTTATAAAATAATGCTTTATTTTGCTTGTCCAATAGGATAATTAAGTTCTTAATATAATTTGATGATAAAAACATGTAATAATTAAGTTCTCAAGATAATTTAGTAAAGCGTGTACACAAAATAAATGTGAAAAAGTAAATACGTAATTTTTTTTCAGTGGTTGTATTAATATATTTTTAATTGTGTTTGTATTTTGTTGACTACATGTAATGATTTTAAAAAATGATTTTAGTTTTCCCATTTAACATAAAGTATGTTTTAAAAATGACAAAAGAAGAAGGCGTTAAAAAAAATATTTTGCACAAATTTTATGGAAAATCTGAACTTAGCTACAATTCAGCAGCAAAAAAATACATTTCTACATTCTTAGCCATGTTGTTTAACATTTTTCCTAAACAAATCAATCAAATGCAAATAATGGAGGAAAGGAGGTTAAAACTAGTTAGAAAACTGGTTCACAGTTTTTCTGCATCATTAGTCATGTTGTTGAACGTTTTTTTCTAAACAAAATTAATCAAATGCAACTTTGGTAATGATGGAAAGGAGGCTTTTAAGATATAAAACTAGTTAAAAAACAGATTTTATGAATAATCCAAGCCTCTCACTAAGGGAACGCACAAAATATGAGGATTTTCTCATGCTTTGTCATGAGAAAATCCTCATATTTTGTGCACCTATATTTTTCAGCACCTATATTTTTAAGTCTACGCTTTTGGTAAAATGTTAAAGTGTGTTAACAAAAACGTCTGCTCTGACATGTGCTCTGACCTGATTTATCATCAAGTTATTAAAACTGGCTATGGGATGGTATATAAAAATAAAAATGACCTGAAAGTTGTCTAAAATACCAAATCCTCTAAACTGCCCAGTATTAAAAATTATTGCAAATTACTGGGTAATTATTAGACCAAAAAATAAAAAAAATAAAAAATAAAAAAAGTTTAACGGGGTATAATATATAATATAAACTGGATAATTATTTGACAAAAAATAATTAAAAAAAACAAAAAACTATGCAGAAACAATAAAGATTTGAAAATGTTATTTAAAAAACATCAAATAGTTTTGATTGTTGTTCTGTGCGCAAGCCTATGTGTACGACCAAAATAAAAGTTGGAAATTTTATTAGACACTCACAGGAATGAATTAATTTCTTTGAAGTTTTTTATCTTATTATATTAATTTATTAAAATTAATACTTAGTTCCCAATAAAAGTCAATGTGTACTTTTTTTTAGTTTTTTTTCTACTTTCACATTTATTTCGTGTACACACTTTAATAAAATATATGCGAAAATTAAGTTTTTTAGGTAGTTAACTGATTGGTCATGCAATGAGTGAACTTTTTTTTTATTTGCGTCTTTGTTAGTACGAATTTTAAACCACTGGTTATTTTTTTTCATTAACAATTTTTCAGCTTTTTCAATCCATTAATACAAAATAATAAGAGTATTTTAGTACAAAATAAAAACTTAAAATAAAATAATTGCTTCTAAGCAAGAGCTCCTAAGTAGTATAATACAATATAGAAATTATTGTGGTAAATAACCAGTTAAAATTTGATATTATATAATACACTGAAAAAGAGCCAAAAAAAATTTTTTTTTTCTTGCTATAGCATCATGACATGGTCAACTTGCTCTTTTTATATTTGACTGATACTATTTTATTAATGAACATCCCTTAACTTTCAGTTCATTTTGAGAGAAAGTTTAAAATTGATAGAAACAATTAAAGTATTTATTCTTACTTCATTATGTTTAGTAAGAAAAATTATTTTATGAAAAATGTTTGCAAAAGATATAATTCAACTTTTTGCATTGTAAAAGAAATTGATTTCTGGTGTTCATATTTATGTCTGGTGTTCATATTAATTTTATCATATATCACGATTCATTATACCAATCAATTTTAAAAGAAATATTAAAAAAAGTCTATTTAAAGGCACCATATTATGTATATATTTTTTTGTTAAAAATTAATATTTTAGGATTTGGAAATTATTATTTTAGGATTTGGAAATTAAGCAACAAACATTGGATAATCTCAATTCTCAAATTGATAATCTTGAAGAGGTATTTTGATTATTATAATTTTTTAAAATATATTTTCTAAAGTTCATAAAATATTATTTAATAGTTATAAATTTTATTATTTAGAAATTTTAATAAATTTCTTTAATTTCTGTTGATTTAAAATATTATAAGTTTTCTATTGAATATTTCCTTATTTTACTTTTTTTTGTTGTTGCATTGTTTAAATTTTATTCTAATAAAGCCCCATATTTTGAAAAACTTCAATCAAATAAACCAAATCATTAAAATATAATACAATTTTATAATATATAACAGTGCATTTTATCTACATTTTTAAAGTCATGAGTACAAACTACATAGAGTTTATCATTTTAAAATTTAATATTAAATAAAGTCAACTTTGCAAATAAATTGATTTTTGTGACAGTAACTTTCATAAATGCTAAGCTCAAAATTACGTTAAAAATTTAGTTCAGTTTTAAAAAACTACTGCATTTATGTATACTTTTTTTTTTCTTGACTAGTTTATCTTTTTCTAATGATTTCTTTTGAAAATTGTGTGTTTAGTTGATTATAAAAGTAACACCAGCTGAAGTTGTTTTCTTTTTTTTTGATATAGGATATATCTCAATCTAATGTGAAACAGGAAGCAGGTAATATTTTTTTTCAATAATTTATTCAATTTAGTAGTAGATAATCAATTTCAATTTAGTAGTAGATAATAAAGTATAGACATCTTAGTAAAATAGCAACCTATGTTTCTTGTTCTGAAGATGACCTTTGTGTTTTATCTATGTGGTTTTTGTGAAGATGAATTTTTTGGTTTTGTTTATCTGTGTGGTGTTGTAAAAATTTAAAGCCCAAAATCCAAACATAATATTGTTTTTTTCCTAATATTTCTTAGTTTGTTCATTTATTTATTATTTCTCAGTCTATATTATCATTATTCTGTTTCATTTAAATGAATATATTTTTATACTTGTTTTTCTTAAATTTTAATTTTTCAATAATTCTTACTTTTCAGTGACATTGTATGAAAAAATATTTGAACTAGAAGAGAAGAAAAATATGCTTCTTGAAGAAGAAAAGTCAACTGAAACACCTGCTCAAGAGAGAGAGAGGTTGTTGAAGCAGGTAATTTAAGCACAAATATGTTTTTTAAACTTTTTTTTACCATGTCATTAATAAATTTATATATCAAAAAGACTTTGTTTTAAAACCTTTACAAACAAAAAGACTTTGTTTTAAAACCTTTACAAACAAAAAGACTTTGTTTTAAAACCTTTACAAACAAAAAGACTTTATTTTAAAACCTTTACAAACAAAATACTTTGTTTTAAAACCTTTACAAACAAAAAGACTTTGTTTTAAAACTTTTACAAACAAAAAGACTTTGTTTTAAAAACTTTACAAACAAAAAGACTTTGTTTTACAAACAGGTAGTATCATTAAAAGCATTTAGTATTGTTAAAAATTGTTTTTAATTGTACTTAGTTTTTTATTAAATTTAAGTATTGAAAATTTTTTAAAAATTTCTTTTTATTGCATAGTTTTAATTAGTATAGCATTTAAATACTTTTTTTCAATACTACTAAGTTAAACAAAAAATATATATTGAAATTACAAAGTAGAAAGTTGTGCATATTTAATAATGTCTCTATATTTCAATTTAGGTTGTCCTTTATACCTACATCATTTTAGTTTAAGTTTTTATTTCAATTTAATATGTCCTTTATACCTACATAATTTTTAGTAATATTTTTAGTTTTTATTGCAATTTAAGTTGTCCTTTATACCTACATCATTTTAGTAATATTTTTAGTTTTTATTGCTGGAAATTTTGAAGCTGAAAATGAGCTATTAAGTCAAAATACAACAAACAGTGATCTATTAAAAGTTAAAAAAAAACTTGTTTATGATTTTCAAAAAATCATTAACAAGTTTTTTTTTAATTTATAATAGATCAGATAAATTTAACTGTTTAAATTAACTGTTAAAATTTAAGTTGCTTTATTTCTTCTAAAGCCAGCCATTATGACAGTCAAAATAAACCATTAAAATTTATTTTGTTTACAAAAAACACATAATATAAATGCATTTATAACACAAATAATGTTTATGCTGTTGTTTGTTTAAATTAAAATTCACTTTGGCCGATTTTAGTTTTTCAACATTTTTGTGTCTTATAATTATAAATTTGTGATAAACTTGTTGTTCATCACACTGTTCTTATAAACTTGTGATGTACAACTTCACCACACTGTTCTGCATAACTATGAGGAACAGTATGTTTGAAATGTACATGACAAGTTTAAAAAAAATCAACAGAAACACCTGCTCAAGAGAGAAAAATGGTTGTTGCTGGTAATTTGTAAAACAAAAAAGACATTTTTTTATAACATATATCCACAACTCATAATGTGGAGCTCAGGTGGATGAACAATGGGTTCAAGAAAAGTTTCTTGAACCCTTAGTTCATGAAACAAAAATAATTTCAGCTTTTAAAGTTAAATAAGAATTTATAATACAACACAGAATGTTCTTGTATTTTTCTTTGTTCATGTTTTTAATAATTAAAGAACTTTACTCAATCATATACAATGTATATAATAATTATATATATATATATATATATATATATATATATATATATATATATATATATATATATATATACATATATAATAATTATATATAATAATTATATATATATATATATATTTATATATATATATATATATATATATATATATATACATATATATATAAATATATGTAGTAATTATAAATATATACATATATATATATGTAGTAAGTATAAATATTTTTAACAGTGTTTCATCATTAAGGACTTAATAAATTTTTTCCCTTAATTTTCTGAATATTTTCTCAATTTTTATATAGTGTAAAAAATTCTTTATATGTAATTAAAAAGAAAGTTAAAAAAGCAATAATAATTATTGAATTTAAGGTTAAACCTTCCACTCTTATCCCAGTTTACTCTATATATCATGTATTTGTTAAACTACTTTACCCAAGTTTACTCTATATGACATATATTTACTTTACCCCAGTTTAGTTTATATAACATGTATTTATTAAATTTCATTTTTTGAAGGTAAAAGATGATAACCAGGAGATTGCAAGAATGGAGAGTCGGTATGAATTTTTTTATTCATATTTTACATTTTTTGTTTTTTAAAAAATTTCTTTAAATATTTTTAATATACAATATTTTATTAATTTAAATGTCCCTTGTTTTTAAAGTGCTCGTGAGATTCGTGAAAAAACTGAAAAACTTCAAGATGAAATATCTCAACTAGATGTAGAACTTGAGGAGCATCATGGTAATAATGCATAATAGAGGGTGCAACATTAAACACTATATGAGTTTACCTTTTTTATTGTTTTAAATCATCCTAAAAAACATAAGTTTATATGAACATGACAGACTTTTTAAGGACTGATTAGTTATGCCTCAAAGATTAATAGTCAAAATTCAGATTTAAAATTTTTTTATTTTACATATTTTTAGAAGTTAAAAATGTACCACATGAAACCACAGCTATGACACCCCTCTTCTCTTTTAAAAAAGCAAAATTTTTCTTTGATTTTCTTGAATTTGCTTTTAATTAAATAGAGTTTTAATAATGATTACATATATTTCTTGTTAGGTGAACGAACAGCAAAGTATAAAGAACTGAAAAAGCGAGATGAAGACATGCAAGGTTATATTTTTTCATTATATTTATTTATTTTAAATATATTTATTATTGTATTAGAAAAAAGATTTTTATTATATTTAGAAAATCTAAATTTAATTTTGTAAATTTTTAAATTATTTTATTTATAGAGTTTTTGGATAAGTTTGATGAAAATAAGAATGCTGCAGAGGTTTATAGAATTTATATTATATATATATATATATATATATATATATATATATATATATATATATATATATATATATATATATATATATATATATATATATATATATATATATATATATATATATATATATATATATATATACAATCTAAAATCAATTTTTAGCAAAACTATAAAAATATAGAAGAAAATGTTGTTCAATTGTTGGAAAAGATTAGTAGAGTATGTTGAATATTTTTATTTTATTTATTTAATAATAGAATTAAAAAGAAAATTAAAAATGCAGTTCACAGCATTAGTACCAAAGGAAATATATTATAAGGTTGCACAATATTAATAATATATGTAACAATATCAATGATATATGTTGCTACATCAATCATATACGTTGCAACATCAATAATAAATAATAATTTAAATAATAAATAATTATTTTTTTCTTTTTACTTAAATAAGATTTGTTTAAATATTATAACAGAAATGTTATAAACAGAAATATTGTAATAAACTAGTTAAATTAAATGTTTTATATTTTTTAAAAATGAACAATTGTTAAAAGTTTTACTTTTTGTTAAAATTCATTTGTAAAAGTTTCAAAACAAGGAATTGTATTTTATGATTTTTGTAAAACATTTTAATGCTCAATGATATGAAATAAAATTTTAGTGCTTGGTTTTTTAAATAATTTTTAGTTAGTGTTTTAAAATTGTCTTAGACAAATTCATCAATTATGTCATCTTTTAAACATCAATACAAACTATTATATAGTTATTTAAATAAATGGTTTGGCTAAATGGGTTCTTATAAAAACTTTGTAAAAAATTTAATTTAAAAAAAATTTTAAATGGATAAAAAGAATTGAAATATTGCAATAAATAATTTATTAACTAACACTTCAACAATTTATTATTAATTTATATATATTTATATATAAATATATAAGTTGATTTCAATAAAAAAGGCAGCTTATAACTATTTTTAAATAAATTTTGATATAATAATATATTAATGATATTTCGCTGACCTATTGTGATAGGCGACATTACAAAATAACATAAAACAAACTGTTTAAAAAAGAAGGCATTAAAAAGCATAAAATATAAAACCAATCAAATAATAAAATAATGGCATCAGTTAAATTTTTCTCAAAATGGGTCCCAGTTTGTTTTAACATTATCCCCGTCATATTGATTTAGAACAGCTTGCCCAATACCTATCTCATATCAAACTCTTGCTTTGTTAGCCTCCAGGGATTCTCTAATTTTCTTATCCTGTATTCTGGAATGACTGCCAAGGTCTTAGTATTCAGCCAATCAAAGTTACCTTAACCTGAACTCTACCATTTTTGATCTTTACAGGCTCTTTGGTGTTCTGCACTTCTTAAAATGATTTTCTTTTTGGTCTCACTTATATATATATATATTTTGGTATGGGCATTTAAGTTGGTAAACTCCTGGATTCGAGTTCGGAGGTAGTTTTATTTTGTTGTTGCATAATGTGTTATTTAAATTGGGGGCTCAAGTAAATATAACTCTGATGTTTTGTTTTCTTGATTCTCTTCGAAGTTTTGGGCTAATAATAGGTATCCAAGGTAGTTTAACAAACTGTTAATCTAATTGATTAGATGTAGTATTTTTTGAAAAGCGGTCTAAATAGTTTTTGGTTATTTTATTAAGATTCCTTTTGCTATAGCTGTCTTCAAAAAATGTATTTATGAGGAAATCCATTTCACGTGAAAGATGTTTTTGAGAGCAGATTTGTTTTGCTCTACATAAAAATCCTTTAAAGACTTTAAAGTGGTTATGCTTGGGTTGATGTTGGAGTTTAGTTTTATTTGAACATTTGTTATGGCATCCTTAGTTATTGCATCCTTACGATGTACTTGAAACTCATAAAATCCATTCATTGTATTTGTAATACAAAAGTTGTTTTCTTTCCTTTTCAAGATCGTTATAAGATAGGTATTGGGCAAGCTGTTCTAAATCAATATAAGGGGTATGTTAAAACAAAAATTCGAGAACCCATTTTGACAAAAATTTAACTGATATCATTATTATATTATTTGATTAATTTTATATTTTATACTTTTTAACGTCTTCTTTTTTAAATGGTTTGTTTTAAGTTATTTTGAAACATTTTTTTATTACCATAATAAGCCAGCAAAATATTGTTATATATATATACAGCAATATATATATATATATATATATATATATATATATATATATATATATATATATATATATATATATATATATATATATATATATATATATATATTTTTTTTCTAATTACTGTCCCATTAGTCTTCTTCCTATCATAAGCAAGGTTTTTGAGTCTTTAATTAACAAACACTTAATCTCTTATCTTGAATCTAAGAATTTACTTTCTGATTATCAATATGGATTTTGATCTCATTCTACTGCTGATTTGTTAATGATAATAACTGATAGGTTTTATCATGCATTAGATAGATGTGGAGAGGCTAAAACCAGCATGCCAAACTTTATCAAAAGCTTTAGAAATGTTGAGAGTCTATTGTTCTCGACATTTCTAAAGCTTTTGATAAAATTTGGTATGCTGGTCTTCTCCATATGCTCTCTTCTTACAGTGTATTAGATAACATCTTCAAGATCATTGAATTCTTCCTCACCAATTGTAGTATAAAAGTTGTTATTGATGGACAGAACTCTTCTTCATATCCTGTAGCCTCAGGGGTTCCTCTAGGTTTTATCATTGGCCTTATACTTTTTTTAATTTACATTAATGATCTCCCAGAAATTCTCACATCTAAGGTGGCATTGTTCTCTGATGATACTATCATTTATTCTTGATAAGAAGCCAACACTCTGATTGCTTGGAGGGTACATTTAAACTTGAAAAGGATCTTACTTCTGCTGCAGCATAGAGCTCTCAGTGGCTAGTGAACTTTAATTCGAATAAAACTAATTTTTTTTTTCAGCTAATCATTATCACAATAATTTGTATCTTTCTATATTTATTAACTATATTTTATAACTTTCTATATTTTATTAATTATATTTTATAACTTTCTATATTTATTAATGTACTCGATGTACATCTTCTAGGATTAACTCTTACTTCCTATCTTTCTTGGTATATTATATCGATTGCAAAATTAGCATCTGCCAAGGTTGCATCTCTTTATCATGCTTGCCACTTTCTTACTCAGGACTCTATTTTTTATCTCTTTTAATCTCAAATCCGTCCAAGTATGGAACACATACAAGAACACATACAAAAACATATGTTGCCATATCTGGGGTGGATCTTCCAATTATGCCCTTTCTTATTTTTTAAACAAGGTGCAAAAAAGCATTATAAACATAATTGGACCTAGCAGTTTTATTAACAGATAGCAATTGCTATCCTAACAATCATATTAAGATAGCAATCATATTAACAGGCAAAAATTCCAAACTTTTTACCACTGCCTTACGTGCCCTATGTATATTTTAGCACAAAGTTTTACGATAATAATGATAAATTGCATATGCTGCAATATCAATCATATATGTTTTTTTTAGGCAACAATTCAATCAAAGCATATTCCATCTGCTACTGATCTCAAAGTTATGAAGGTATTTTTTTATAATTTTTTTTTCAATTTTCTTAAACAAAGCAAAGATTATTCTTTGCAACAAGTTTTTAATTAAACCTCAACAATAAAGTTAAATTATTCATGAGTTTTGGTAAAAACGCATAAATAATTTCATAAACTCATAAATAATTATGAAAGTAAAAATAAAATACTTGAAATTTTTATTTTAAAGTAATAAAACTGCTATATTGCATATTATGATGTTTTTTTAAAAAAATATAGCATATGACATGGTTTATTTTATCATGTTTGAATGTATTTTTTCAATATAGTCAATGTAGAAAAATTAAAAAAAAGTTTTATTAGAAAAAAATTTCAAAATGAAAATATAAAAATAATTTATTTTTAGAAATTCTCTCTTTGCAAATTTTTATTTAAGTAATGCAATTTTTTTATCAAAGCATAATTTACAATGATTGTAATGCGGTAGTGGTGTAGTGGTAGAGCGCTCGCTTCATAAACGAGTGGTTCCGAGTTTGATCTCCACCACGTCCCTGGTAGTACCGCGCTCAACTCGTTTCTCCGCGCAGCGGCCTTGCTCGTCAAGGTTCGTGTTTCGGAGTTATAGAGTTGAGAGAGGGTTATAACCACAAATAAGTAGCCTCCTCGTCTGTAGTGGCCTTCTCGGCCTTGAGGAGGTGAATTAAAATAAAAAAAAAATAAAAAAAAAATTGAAAAGTTAAATTTTCTTTGTAAAAATTCAGGATGATCTTAGTTTTAAAGCTAAAGAGATGAACAAATCCAAAGATACAGCTATTGGTCTAGATGGAGGTAACTTTTTGTGTTATCATACTTTTTATATAACCTAATATTTTCTTAGATTCAAGGACTTGTACAATCAAATTTGGTCATATATTCTTCCTTTTAATCTCCTCACAGATATTAGACAATTATTTTTTCAAATTGACATAAATCTAACTTAATTTTCTTGTCTGTTAGTACTGCCATGTAATGATAAAAATGCTTTTCATATGTGTCATAGACCAATAGAGAACAACCCACAAGAAAGAAACCCTGAAAATGTTTTTAAAAATCTAATGCAGTAGGTAGCTAGGTTGAAAAGAAAAAAAAATTCTAAAGATGGGCATGTAAGTAATGTTTTATACTTTATAGTTTCTTAAGAAACTATATTTAGAAAAATTTTAAAAAACTATGACCAATAAAAAAATAAAAAAAAGTGAAGTATGCAGAAAATTCATATTTTTAAACTCATAGAAAAATGAAATAACCTAATATGATCTTTCTGAAATGCACAAAAAATAATTTGCAATCATTTTTAAAGTATACTTGTAACAATAACAGTGTCAAATTTTAATGAAAATATTTTCATATCGTTTTCAATATTGTCATTTAATCATAGTTTTGAATCCTTGCACAAAATTATTGTTATTTTATTGTGAAGAGTATTGTCATATGTCTTTTTATAAATAGATCTATGATTATTAATGATTTTAATTTTTTATCAAATTATTTTTATAATTTTTAGAGCATGCAAAGTTGCGTCAAGACTTGGAAAAAGTACAACTTGTGAGTTATTGAGCAATAAAATATATTAAAACTTTATTTTTTAACTTTTTAGAGTTTGATTTGAAGGAGCAGGATATTTTTTTAAAATTTAATTCCTAAATCTATAAGTCACTAAATTTGATAAAAGATATCATTATACTTTCATGGTTACATACCTATAATACCAAATCATCTGAAATATAAATAATTTGAAGCATTTAATAGAAGATATAAAATAATATAGTCTGCCATTATTTTAATTTTGTTGGTTTACCAACTGTAGTAAAATTATTATATTAGCTCTGGTTAGATAAGAGCTACAGGTTCAAAACAACTGTTAAAAACTATTACATTTTTTTAAATCAGGTGATTTGTGTGTGTAATTTCTTCTGTTTTTAAAAGTTGTAAAAATTTAAGTTTTTAAAAGTTACTTCTAAAATATTATTGGATTGATGTGCAATTTCAATTTCCAAAGTTTCTTTGTAGCTTACAATGTGTGAACATTTTAAGAATTAAAATTTCCAAAGTTTCTTAACAGGCAAAAATTCCAAACTTTTTACCACTGCCTTACGTACTGAACTTACATAGGAACCTATGTAAGTTCAGCACAAAGTTTTACGATAATAATGATAGATTGCATATGCTGCAATATCAATCATATATGTTTTTTTTGCATATTATGTTTTTTATTAAAAAATATAGCATATGACATGGTTTATTTTATCATGTTTGAGATGTATTTTTTCAATATAGTTGATGTAGAACATTGTTATATTACGATATATATTACGATGTGTGAACATTTTAAGAATTTTATAATTTTTGTCAAAATAATTTTTTGTTTATGCGACACAATGATCACAAAAAGTGACCAATAGAGCCGTCCAGTTTCGTGGACCTGGGAGATGTGATAATAAAAACAGTTAGTAGATGGTGTCGTTGAATAAAAAATAAAAATCATAAGAAAATATAAAATGAGTGGTAAGGCTTTTGTGAAGGTGAAGAACCAAGTTAAATGCTCGGGGGGCAGGGGGAAAAACAACTAACATTCTAGTCACCCTGTGTGTAGATCATATGTAAAAAAGAACAAATATTTGATATACTGATTTTAGAGACTGTTGATGTCTACAGGTGTGATAGTGTAATGCATTAGTACATACCATTTGGTCGTCTAGTATGGTTTTGTTATGTTTTCGTTCACTTTCAAATCGAGTGAATAGAAAGCTAAACACAATCACTTCTTGCGCTTATACATCAGAGCCAGACATAAGACCTACAGAATGGATTTCAATTGATCGAATTCACACATTAGTCACTGTAGGCCACAAGCCATCACTCTTAGCCAAAAGAGCTACTGCCTCATACTGGTGTGGAATGATGTGCTATGAAGTGAGATTTCAGATCCGAGCACATAGTCAGCGAGCTTTGATCCGACCTGCATTGTGGAGCTTCCAACTAATTTGTGCGTGAGCGTCAGCGTAGTCATTAGGTTGTTGAGTGCCGTAACCACATCCAGTGGGATAGCTTAATGTCTGTTTTGTCCTTGTGGTGTACATTGGAAAAAGTTGGGGCTTACCAGCCACAAAAAATAAAATTTTTTCTTATGCGACACAAAGATCGCAAAAAGTGACCAATGGAGCCGTCCAGTTACGTAGACCTATGTAGGAGATGTGAAAATAAAAACAAATTGTAGATGATGTCATTTAGGTTAAAAAAAAAAAAAAACACAAAGTGAATAAAAAATAGTAATTAATAATTAAGAGTAACATTTATGGCTAAAATATGTTTTATAAATATAATAAGTAAGTACCACTCATAAACATTGATACTAAGTTAAGATGTTATGTGGTTAGTATGAAAGTAGTTAAACAAAAATATGATAAAAAATGTGGTAACTCCAATAGTATGTTCTCATATAAATCTTGCTTGATAAGTAGAGACAATAGCTATCACACAAATCAGATTCAGAGTAATTAAACAATGATAAGCCAGAGATAAAAAATATATACAAACATTAAATCAGTAGACAGAGAATAATGAGAAAATTAAGAGATGAGACAATAAATGGGATTTTTTACTAATAGCTTTTAACTACTAAAAAATGTAACGTTAAAAAACAATATTGTTGACAAAATGACCAGAGGAACATTAGTGAAGACTGTATATTACCACAACTAACTAACTTAGCAAGATTAAATGAGAATGTGATAAATCTAAGCTTATCTAGTAGAATTGTTCAGTTCCAACCAAGAATACATTTGTTATAAAAATACTCTAATATGTACTTTTGTGTAAAGTTGTATGCTTCTCACAAATATACGACCTCATTCACACATAATAACACAAATCTGAATAAATATACAAGGATAAGGTAAAAAAAAATTATTTTTGTATGTGCTATGAAGTGAGGTGTCAGATCCGAGCACATGTCAGCGAGTGCTGATCCGCATGCATTGTGTAGCTTTGACTGAATGTGTGCGTGAGTGTCAGCGTAGTCATTAGGTTTTTGAGCGCCGTAACCACATCCAGTGGGATATCCTAATGTTTGTTTTGTTGTTGTGGTGTACATTGGAAAAAGTCGGACTCACCAGCCGCAAAGAATAAAAATTTTTACTTATGCGACACAATGATCACATTTTAAATTATATAAAATGTTGTTTTATTGCTCAATAAAACAACATGTTAAGAATTACATAAAATTCTTAAAATTCTGTTTTATTGAGCAATAAAACAACATTTGAAGAATTTTATCATTTTTGTCAAAATAATTTATTTTAGAGACATTTTTGACTAGTGATTTCTCAGTTAAATTTTTTGAGTAAAAGTTCTCTTTTCTACAAATACTATAATGGGCACTGATCTAAAGAGCAGTCTTATATGCCTCTTATAATTTTTAAAATTTAGTTATAATTTTTTCTTGTGTTATTCGCTATCCAATTAAGTCTTATCATTTTACTGTGACTGTTCCTAAGTGCTCCAAAAACTCGTATTTATCTAGTTTTTTCCTCGAACATCAGTTCTTTTGAATTCACACCCTTTATCTCGCTCTCTGATTCATATAATTTGTAATCTTTAAGTCGTCTGTCAATCATTATCTTGCTCTATAAACTTCATCTTTTCTCTTCCAGTAACTTCCAACTCTAATAGTGTTTGATTGCAGCCTTGTTGGAAGCGAAGATTTAAAAAAAAAAAATAGTATTAATAGCAAAAAGTATGATATGATATTAAATTTTCCCCAGTCTGTGCATACTTTTCTTAAAAGTTTGTACAAAAGTTAAAGAATCTGTTGTTAGCAGAAACCAAATTGAAAAGGATCAAAATTTTATTTAAGTTTCTTTTGAGTAAAGACCCTTACTTAAATGAATCTCTAATAAATAGATGTCTTGTTCCTCTTATAGTTTTTAATTTAAAAAACCTTATAACAGGATTTATGTCCTACACATAAAACATTTTAAACAGAAAATGATTTAAAGTAATAGCCTTTTTTAATAACTCAATATAAAGACATTGTGCTAAGTCACAATGTCACGGCTTAGGGTTAATTAACAGGACTGAGACAACTGCATAGCTCATTGATTAGGAGGCTGTGCTCTATCTATGAATGAGTCAAGTTCTCATTAAACCCAAATCATGACCAAAGTAACCTAAAAAACCATCCCCACCACCTAAATATTTTAATATATCTTTTACAAATATTCGCGGTCTACGAAGCAACTTTCCATCAGTTGAGTCTTACCTCCTGCAAAATTTACCAGACTTGCTTGCACTCAGTGAAACAAATTTAAATTCTGCAATTCCTTCTTCAGATGTCAGTGTTGATGGGTACTATCCTTTAATTTGTAATTTCCCCTATTTGTCGTGAAATCAGGTTCGAATCCTTTGACCATTCTTTATGTGCTTTCGTCTAGCACCTCTTCACTCTATCACCTTTCTCTTTGTTCTTTATCGTTCTCCTTCTTCCCATGATTGCACTATCTTAGATGTTATCTCTGATCAAGTTTACCATGCCCTCTCTCTTTACCCCTCTGCCAATATTGTTGTTGTTGGTGATTTTAATGCCCATCATTAAAATCATAAAGCCTTCTGGCACTAACTGGCACTAACTTCTGCGTTTCTCAATCTCTTACTCAGATAGTTAACTTTGTGACTCGTTTTCCTGACAACCCTAATCATTTACTTTCACTCCTTGACTTATGTCTTGTCTCTGACCCTAGCTTATGTTCAGTTTCTCCCTTTTCTCCCTTAGGTGGTTCTGACCATGCAATGATCTCTATAAATCTTTCTTCTCGTACTTCTTTTTTGGGCTCACCTTCTCATTACACCACCTACTACTACCCTAAAGCTGACTGGGATTCCTTTCGTGATTTTCTTCGTGATGGTCCTTGGGCTGATGTTTTTTCTCTCTCAGCTGACAAATGCGCCTCCTACGTAACCTCCTGGATTCAGGGTGGAATAGAAGCTTTTATTCCTTCGCGTTGGTTTCAAGTCAAGCCTCATTCTACTCCATGGTTTTCTCCTTCTTGTGCAGCTGCTATATCCAATTGTAATCATTTTTTTCATCTTTTTCAAAAGAACAACTCTCTTGAGAACAAGCGGCTATTTATTATTGCAAGAAATCGATGTAAAAAGGTGCTTTCTGATGCTAAACTCCATTATTCTCAGTTCACTAAATCTCGCATCTTATCGCAGAAGTTAGGCTCTAAAGACTTTTGGAAAATCTTCAACAGCATTATTAACAAGGGTAGATCTAACATTCCATCTCTCATTTATGGGACTGATCTTATTACCTCTTCCAAGGATAAGGCAGAACTATTTGCAAAGAACTTTTCTTCTAATTCCACTCTTGAATCTTATGGACATTCTCTTCCTTCCATTCCAGTCAAACAGGTTGACCCATTGTTAGACATTCAAATCACTCCGGCTTCTGTTGCTAAAGTCATATCTCAATTAAACTCGTCTACAGCTTGTGGTCCAGACAACATTCCTGTCACAGTCTTGCAGAATTGTTCTCCATAACTTTCTTCAATTCTCTCTAAACTATTTAACAAGTGTTTGACTGAGTCTTGTTTTCCTGCTTGTTGGAAAATGGCATCTGTGGTTCCAATATTCAAAAACTCTGGAGAAAATTCTGACCCCTCCAATTATCGTCCGATCAGTCTTCTTTCTGTTATTAGCAAGGTCTTTGAGTCTTTGATCAACAAATTCCTCACATCTCATCTTGAGTCAAATAAACTAGCTTTCGACAAAATTTGGCATGCTGGTCTTCACCATAAGCTTTCTTCATATGGTGTTTCTGGGAAAGTTTTTGAGATTATCAAATCATTTCTTTCTAACCGATTTATTAAAGTCATCCTTGAAGGCCAACACTCTTCTTTATTTCCAGTAACTTCTGGGGTTCCCCAAGGTTCCATCCTGGGCCCTGTTTTGTTTCTTATCTACATAAACAATCTTCCTGACAACCTTTCATCTAAAGTAGCTCTTTTTGCTGATGACTCAACTTTATACTCCTGTCTTGACAAAAAGTCTTTTCTTTTCGATCGCCTAGAACAAGCTGCTGATCTTGAATCCGATCTCACTTCAGTCATAGATTGGGGTTCACAGTGGCTTGTGAATTTCAACTATAACAAAACCCAGTTGTTTACTGCAAACAACTACCGTAATATGGTCAACATTCCTATATTAATGAATGGCAATCCTCTTACTGAGTCCTCCTCTTTACGTCTTCTTGGATTATCGCTTACTACTGACCTTTCATGGAAACCATATATACAATCGATTGCTAAATTAGCTTCTGCTAAGGTTGCTTCTCTTTATCATGCTCGCCATTGCCTTACTTCTGATTCCATTCTCTACCTCTACAAATCTCTTATTCGTCCCTGTATGGAATACTGTTGTCATATTTGGGCTGGTTCTTCTAACAATTCACTTTCTCTTCTTAACAAGGTCCAAAATCGCATTGTAAATATTGTTGGACCTGGACTATCTGCTAAGCTTGAAGCTCTTTCCCATCGTCGTAAAGTTGTATCTCTTTCTCTTTTCTACAAATACTATCATGGTCACTGCTCAAAGGAGTTATCATCTCTAGTTCCATCAACTAAAATTCATTCTCGTTTTACTCGTCATTCAGCTAAGTCTCATTCGTTTACTGTATCTGTCCCTGTATGCTCTAAAAACTTTTATTCATCTAGTTTTTTTCCCCGCACTTCAATCCTTTGGAGCTCTCTCCCATCTTCATGTTTTCCTGACTCATACAACCTTCAACTTTTCAAGTCTTCTGTCAACGGTTTCCTTGCTCTATAACTCTGTTCTTTTTTCTCCTAGTAACTCCCAACTTAATAGTGTTTGCTTGCAGCTTTGTTGGGAGTAAATGCAAATAAAAAAATAGAAAAGTGCAAAAATGCAAAACTTTTTTTACTTCTATTGATATATTTTATATAAGATATATTATTATTCAAATTTCCAAAAGAATATCAATGTAATAATTGAATAACATTGGGGGTTTCGGTACTTACATGTGCCTTGAACTGTGCGATTATAAAGATGTATTAATGCAAAAATTTTATGTAGTAGGATCGAATGCACTTAAGTCACTCTTCAATGTTTCCAAAAACAGCAAAAATTATATTAATCCTTTGTTTTACATCCAAGATGTACCAAAAATTGTACAGCAATACAAGTTATTTATTTGCATATTGAGCAATAAAACATTGGGTATTGTGAATTTGCAGTTCAAAAACCAAACCGTTGAGCACCCTTTTTTAGATGATGTCATCGGTTTATAAATTCAAAATGAACTAAATCTAAAGAACTTAATGCAAAACAAAAAAAAAATAAAAATTATGGTCTTAAAAAATACAATTCCTAAAAAAGATCTTCAAACTATGCAATATATATATATATATATATATATATATATATATATATATATATATATATATATATATATATATATATATATATATATATATATATAATATATATATATATATATATATATATATATATATATACATATACATATACATATACATATATGTAAAAACTACTGTGATCAAAAAGGTGATATTGTTTATAAAGTGCAAATTCTTTATTCATTTTTCCAAGTCAATTTCATCCTCTTTAAAGTGATCCAATAAAATGTACTTTTACCAATGCTTTTTCCAGTCCTCGAAACAGTCAGAAAGTTCTTTTTTTGGTATAGCCTTCAAGGGCTTCTTCAATTCACTTTTTATTTCAATTGTATCAAAACGGCATCCCAGCATTGGCCTTTTGGGTTTGCTGAATAGCTAGAAGTCCGATGGGGCAAAATCAGGTGAATATATTGGATTATGCATTATTGTGATGAAGGAACCAAGAGTTGTTCGCCCATAATTCCGGCTGTTTCAGATGAATAACTTCATGCAACTGATGCATAATGCTCAAATAATATTCTTTGTTGACAGTTTGGCCCCGCAGAAGGAATTCATGGTGCACCACAAATGATAATCAAAGAAAACTGTCAACATGACCTTGATTTTTGATCAAGTTTGTGTGGTCTTACTTCACCTTTTGCACAATATGCGTAAATTAAAGTCTGTAAAACTGAAAACTGTCAACATGACCTTGATTTTTGATCAAGTTTGTGTGGTCTTACTTCACCTTTTGCACGATATGCGTAAATTAAAGTCTTGTCTCCAGTAATGATGCATTTCAAATCGTCCTGATAGTCAGACAACTAAGTTTCATACTCATCAGCGCGATACTTTTTATCCAAAAAATTATGCGATTTTGGCACCACTTTTGATTTTTTGGACGTATCCCTTGTTGGTAGACGTTGATGGTCATCCAGAGTGTGGTTCATCTTTAATGGATTCTTGGCCCTCTTTGAACTTATTATACCACTTAAAAACAGTTTTTTGTGCCATAGTTTGATCACAAAAAGCCATTGTAGAAATTTACTTTTGGTTGTTTACAAAAACATATGTAACTCAGAGATTGTTAAACCTTTCGACACACAGACAATTGGCAATTGTTATAGACAGTCCTACCAACCTAGGAAAAAATTACCTTCCTTCATAATTCCCGAGAGTTTTAAATGACAATTTCACCTTACTTTTTGATTACAGTTGTATATAGGAAAAAAAAAAATTAACAAAAAAATTGCATAATAAATTACTAGACCAAAGACTCACAAAAATTTTTTTTGCTTTAGACTCTCTGCTAATGGTAACTAGTGCATAATTCTACTGCAAAATGTTAAAATATATTTTGCATTTTTTTTTTTATATATTATTTTTTTATTTTAAATTTATACTTGCACTGTTAAAAAATTTACCGTAGAAGATTACAGAGATTGTAGAAGATTACAGAGATTGTCCAGCAGCAAAGTGACAACACTTTCTCTGTAAAAATTAACGTTTTCTGTAGTTTCTATTTTTCGTAAAAATCAACGGAAAAAGTCCATTAAAAAAGTTACAGAACTTTGTCCGTAAAACTCACGGTTTCCGTATTTCATTTTTTCCGTACAAAATAACAGAGAATGTCAAGCAGCAAAGAGACAGCACTTTCTCCGTAAAATTTACATATTTTATTTTTTACATGCATATTAATGGAAAAACTCTGTTAATTCAGCAAATAGACATTCAGCAAAGTAATGTTGAAAAATTGTATGAAGAGCGAGCATGTAGAGCATGCAGTTGCAGATAATCAGGATGTAGTGATATAGAAAAAAGTATAGGTCAGAAGTAGATAAAGTTAAAGAATACATTACAGGTAATATAAAAAAAGCTATGGATTTTTATAGATTTTTTATAAACAAGTATGAAAGTATATCATCACAAATGGCCCTTTTCATTGTACTTTCGTGTTTTTTGTGGCAAACGAGGAGCATTCTTGTAAAGTAAATCCATGATTTCAGCTGGCAGCTTTTCGGGGGAACTTTAAAAACATCTATCTAATTGTCTAGCATAGCAATGGAAGATTTAGATGCAGGTACATTTAAAGTTCAAGGTTGGGTGAACTTTAAATGTACCTGCAAACCAAAACCAAGGCATGAACCTAAGAAAAACTTTCAATCGTAGTATTTCATTTTAAAAGTTATAATTAAAATGAATCAATAAATACAAATTTATCATTAGATATTTTAACAATTATTAACATCAAAATTTCTATTCTACAGACAACTTTGTCAAAAACCACAATTTTAAATAATTTAAATAGAGACCTTTTTTAGACTGCACTACAAAAAAGTAAATATATAAATACATCTAACATACTCTTTTATTTAATATATACCTTCTTTCCATGCGTTTATCCTCCATGTGGTTTATCCTCCTCCGAAAAACTTATATAGTCTTATATAGAGGCTACATACCTAAACCCACAAAAACCAGTTCAGCTTGTTAAATAGCATCATAACCCCTTTGCAGACCAAAGGTAAGTGATTTTTAGAAGAATGAAGGAAGTTAGAGAGAAAGTTAGAAGAAGTCCAGTTAGAAGGTTGGCATAGAGACACAGGACAGTATTGCACTAGATGTTAGAATGTGCAATTTATGTTCAATATCAAGTTCACTTGATAGGAATCCATTTTATCGATAAAGTTTTACATAATTTATGAAAATTTTATTTTATATGTATATTAGGTATATATATTAGGTATATATATTATATATATATATATATATATATATATATATATATATATATATATATATATATATATATATATATATATATATATATATATATATATATATATATATATATATATATATATATATATATATATATATATATAATATATATATATATATATATATATATATATATACATATATATATATATATATATATTTATATATATATATATATATATATATATATATATGTATATATATATATATATATATATATATATATATATATATATATATATATATATATATATATACATATACATATATATATATATATATATATATATATATATATATACATATATATATATATATATATATATATATATATATATATATATATATATATATATATATATATATATATATATATGTATATATATATATATATATATGTATATATATATATATATATATATATATATATATATATATATATATACATACATACATGTACAAGGTATTAGAGAGAAAATTAGAAGAAGTTGAGTTAAAAAGTTAACATAGACACAGCAGACAGTATTGCACTAGGTGTTAGAATGTGCAACTTATGTTCAATATCAAGTTTACTTGAAAGAAACCCTTGTTATGTATGAAGTTATACAAAATTTACATTAATTTTAATATTTAAAATATTGAAAAATAATACAGATTTATTTATAATTTACAAAATTAGGTTTGGTGTCACTCGTATATTTAAGAACTATTCATTGGTGTGACACCTAACAAAATTAACAAATAAAGTAAAAAACAAACAAGTAACAAAAAGTAATAATATAGATAGTGACCAAAAAAAATTATAGCAAAAAGGATAATAACTATTAAAAAAAGTCAGACTAATAACAAAAAAGGAAAAAGTGAATGAGCTGAGTTGGGAGATAATGATTGCATCCGGCTGCTGTCTTGTAAAAGGCCTCCTAGGCAAAGACGTAATGGTTTGGGACGTAATGATTGCTTGCAGGGGGCATTTGAGCTTGAAAAGGATCTCGCTTCTGCTACAGCATGAGGCTCACAGTGGCTGGTGAACTTTAATTCAGATAAGACTCAATTTTTTTCAGCCAATCGTTATCGCAATAATTTAGACCTTCCTATATTTATGAACGTTAATGTGCTCGATGAGTCTCCTACCCTTCATCTTCTAAGATTAACTCTTACTTCTGATCTTTCTTGGAAACCTTATATTAAATCCGTTGCAAAATTAGCATTTGCTAAAATGTATATGTATATGTATATATATATATATATATATATATATATATATATATATATATATATATATATATATATATATATATATATATATATATATATATATATATATATATATATGTATATGTATATATATATATCGATTGATGTTAAATTTGTATTACAATAGTAATACAAAACTCTATTTCGGTTAAGAGTGCTCAATAATAAAGAAAGTAAACAACTTTCTAACTAGAGCGGTATATATATATATATATATATATATATATATATATATATATATATATATATATATATATATATATATATATATATATATTTATTTTTATTTACATATAGAAAAAACAACTTTTTATGGGACGTATAGTTTCATGCCTATACTCAATCATCAGCCATGTACTATATCAAAAACAAACAAACCGTTAATAAAATTACAA
Organism: Hydra vulgaris; assembly: GCF_022113875.1. Taxonomy (NCBI): domain Eukaryota; kingdom Metazoa; phylum Cnidaria; class Hydrozoa; order Anthoathecata; family Hydridae; genus Hydra; species Hydra vulgaris. Next base: position 14,453,400 of record NC_061169.1, read on the forward strand.
AATACAGTGGAGCGACATCTGACGTCTATATGTGTATATATATATATATATATATATATATATATATATATATATATATATATATATATATATATATATATATATATATATATATATATATAGTATGTATATATATATATGTATATATATATATATGTATATATATTGTTGTTTTATTGTATCAAATTAAGATACAAAAGTCTCTTGTTCGTTTGAGAGTGATCAATATAATGTAAGTGTTTACAAAATAGATCAATAATAATAATAATAGAAATACAAAAATGTTAGTTGTAGTAAACTGAGCTTTCTAGATGATGCAAATTATCCAGCAGTTCTATTTTATTGGTAGAAATATCTCTGCATTATATGTCATAAGAATAACCATGTTAACAGGAATGCCGTAATGTAATTTCAATTTAGTTAGTATGTTGAGTACATATTTTTTCAATTACAGATTTAGCATTTATAAAGTATGTACCTTCAGATCATTGTCAAAGCTTAGAAAAACTTTTTTCAGATTGTCTCTATTGGATAAACTGATTTAGCTGTATGTTTAGATATTTAAAAAGACTACTGTCTTCAGTTTTATATAAAACTTCTAAATCAATCTACTTAGGCAAGGTCAGTGCTCTATTGTGCAAAAATTGAAGTCTTTCAAACATTTGTTTTATATAGGTTTTATAAGATATAATCCTATAATAAGAACATGTTTTTTTCGACCATGTTTTGTTTTTAATTGTTTTCAAGATTTCAAAAAGTTATTGATTACCCGGTCACCATCAGTATTTATTTTGTTTTTGTCAACTTTTTTGGGTAGCTTCATTAATTGAAAGAATGTAAGTTTTTTTTGAATGAATCTAAATTAATGAAAAATGCTGTTTAGGTTAATTCAGGCTCCTCATTGTATTCATTTTTGAGTTCAATTGTGTAAATTCCCTTTACTTGGCAACTTGTAGTTGGCACACAAACAATTTATAAGTATATAAAATGATCATAAGCTCTACATATGATAATTTAATTCTACATAATTTCTCAATTTGAAATTGGTATATATACATATATACTATACATATGATAATTTCTTAATTACATATTGTATAAATATATTTGAATACATATTCAATTAAATAATATGCACATTCAATAAAATATATATGCTCAATAAAATACAATTGAATATACATATATATATTCAATAAAGCTCTAATGGTAGTTTCAATTTAGTATGTATAGTATATATTATATATCTAAGCTATACCTAATGATAATTTCAATTTAGTATGTATAGTATATATATCTAAGCTATATCTAATGATAATTTCAATTTAGTATGTATAGTTTATATTATATATCTAAGGTATATAAAACTTCACCTACTTTAACTTTTCTCATTTCATTAGCGTGTTTAAATAGAATTTTAGATGGGTAAAAACCTTCTTGATTCTTTAAAATTCAAACTGCTTTAAACGAATCTGATTTATGGTAAGATAAATTACAAGTTGTTCCATTATGGTAAGATAAATTACAAGTTGTTCCATTATGGTAAGATAATTTACAAGTTGTTCCATTATGGTAAGATAAATTACAAGTTGTTCCATTATGAATAGCTACATATCAATAGTCATTGAAACTTTGAAAATTTTGAAAATTTCAAAATTAAAAAATTTTGAAACTCCAAGTTTCTACATGTTTGAGCTGAAAAAGATTGTTATTGTAAACAACTTGATGAATTATTTTCAAAGGTTTGATGATGGGTTTAGTGAAAAAATTGTCTTCATTAAACCCATAAGCATTTATAATTGTTTTCCATATTTGGTTTCAAAAGATGCATTATCAGGCCAGTAGACTTACTGCTGTATTGTCCAAGACAATAAATCTGCCTTTGTATGATTTTTTTTTCTCCTCTCTGGGTTCTTTGGAAATATACAAATACTTTTGTTTCAGTCTGTTTCAATGATAATTTTACAGAGAAGTTTGCAGCATTTTAAAGTCACCTGTATCAACAATGGTTTTAAGTGGGTTAAATATTTAAAATATTAAAGCAGCTTCATCTAAATTAACTTTTACATTTTGAAGTTCAAAATGTAAAAGTTAACTTTAATCAATATGAAAATTTTGCTAAAAAAGTGTGAATGCAAACTTTTGTGAATCTAAAATTAAAAAATTAAAGTTTTAACACAGTATTATAAATTGGCCTTCAGTCAAATAATAATATTATACATAAAAATATCAAGGACTGTTATTATAGAAGGCCATGTTTATAATCTGTTGAAAAACTTATTTTAATTTAATAAAAAACTTATATTTTAATTAAAAATATTTTAACATAAAGTCAACAACAACAAACATAAAAAATATAAATGTTTCAGCAAAATATTTTAACATAAAGTCAACAATTTTATCTAGACATTTTTCTAGTTATGGTTTCTTAGTAGAAAGTATTGACATTTTATTAAAGAATTATTAAATTAATATATGAAAAAATTTGTCAATGATAAATAGAAGGAAGTATTAGCATACTTAAATAGTTACAATATGTTTACAACTTTTAATAAATTTATCGCTATAATGAATATTTAAATATAATAATACAAATTACTTAAGATTTTGAAATAAAAAAAAGGATATAATAACTTAAAAGTTATAGTTAGGTAATATAAAATATTTTGTCAGAATTTAACATGAGTATTTAAAAATGTCAGAATTTAACATGAATGTTTTAAAATGTCAGAATTTAACATTTTTTAAAACTTTTATACCAGCTTGAAGAAAAAATTACAAAGGAACTTGATACTTTAAAGCAAAAGATTAAAGATATGCAAAAGGTAAATATATTTTTAAAATATACAATAACATAAATATATATTGTTGTAACTGCGTATTCATATCTACAATGTCTTAAAAATGAGTTTAATAATGCTGACAGTTTTTCAGAGAATAAAGAAAAGAAATCAAAGAATAATGAAATGAAAGAAAGTTTTTTTTTTTACTGTCACAAAAGTCTTTCTTATCTAGTTGATACCTGCCCAAACTCAAATCTCAGTTGATGTATCTACCTATATATATATATATATATATATATATATATATATATATATATATATATATATATATATATATATATATATATATATATATATATATATATATATATATATATATATATATATATATATATATATATATATATATATATATATATATATATATATGTAATAATAATATTATAAGTTTTACATATTTTTTGTTTATTTTTAATTTTATTTAAAAATAGTTATTATATTTAACATAATTAAAGAAATATATGTTTAACTTTTCTTTTAGCAAATATTGTTATATATAAAATTTTTAATATTAAATAATAGGAACTTGCAGTGTATTCTGATATAAACACTTTAAAGAAAAATGTGGAAAATAAAAAGAATGTAAGTATAGAGTTTTAAACATATATATTCATATATGAATGTAAGTATATATTTATAGATAGTTGTTATTATTTTTGATATTTATGTATAAAACATAACATTTTTTAAAAACTTTGCAGATGTTGTTAAAAGAAAAAGATGATCTCTTAAAAACCAAAGAAAAATTATCTGGAGGTAGTAAATTTTTTCTTTTGGAGAAGCATGTTGCTTAAAGAAAAAAAAGTATAACTGACATTTTACTTTAGATGTGGCAAATCTTACTAAGGTCCATGACAGCAAACAAAAGAAACTTGAGCAAAATGAAACATATATTCAAGTAAGTTATAATAACTGTATTAACAACAGTATTTTTCAATTTTTATCATTAAGTTATTAACTTTGCTATTTACTGCAATTTAGTATTCAGACATTTATTTCTGAATGCAAGGTAACACCAACATTTTTGGTGTTATCTTGCATTCAGAATTCTTTGGTGGTTATCTTATTAAAGATAACCACCAAAGAATTCAATGTTAATTAATTCTATTAATTAACATGTTCAATTCTATTATATTAATTAACATGTTCAATTCTATTATATTAATTAACATGTTCAATTCTATTAATTAACATGTTGAATTGTATTAATTAACATATTGAATTCTATTAATTAACATGTTGAATTCTAACAACAAAGTTATTTACTTATTATATTGTAAATTGCAGTAAAAATTGAAATTGTTGTATGGTTTTATAAAATATATCCATGTGAAATCATGCTAGTGTATGAAATGTATAGTTTTTGTTGTTGTTATGAAAATATTAGGGGAAAAAAAATTTGCTGAAAGATACTGTCACAATAGCTTTACTTGATAGTCCTGAGTATTTGAGAATGCAGTAAAATATTAGTATATAGTGTACTGTAAAGCCTACTTCTTTGCTTATAACATTATTTGTTTCACATAAAATCAAGTAAAAAAAAAACATAGTTAAAAGTAAAATTTAATATTTATTTACACAAATTTAAGACAAAATAACTTTATTATCTTTATAGTAATGATACAATTGCCAGCACCGGTTAGTTTACTATTTATTGCCTGCCGCAATTTCCATGCAACACCAAGATACCAAGCAACATATTTTCTAAAGTTCTTTAATTTTTTTACTATGGAGGCACATCTGAACCAATAGTTCAATCAGTTTGGATTCTGTTATAATGTTTACAGTGTGGATCTCATCTTTCAGTTGTTTCTATAGGTTCTCAATTGGATTCAAGTCTGGAGAGTTTCCAGGCCATTTAAGTACATTTATAGAACTTTTCGCAAGCCACTCCTTTGATTTTTATTTTGTGTGGCACGGTACACTATTCTGTTGAAAAATTCATTCTCTATCTTCAAACCACTCCTTTGACTTAAGGAACTAGAAAACTTACTAGCACTTTAATTTACTTGTTCAGGTCTATTGTCCCCTCAACTATGTGTAGTCAACTTGTGCCGTACACAGATATAGCTCCTCAGACCATGATCTTTATTGAAAATTTCACAGTCTTCTTCATCTTCTTCTCCTGGCTTTCTGTCATCTAAGATTGCAATTGTAGACAAAATTACTGCAAAACCATTATATAACCTTTCTTCCTTGAACTCAAGTTATTCCTTTTATCCATGTACAATTCCTCAATGATAAAAATGAAAAATTTTGTAGATTTCCAGCAAAACTTTTTTTTGTTTAGAAATAAAAGTAGAACATATTGAATACCATCCTACACACTCACTTGAAAACTGGTTGAAAAGTCCGGACCCAGTTACAAATGTCTTTCTATCTGATATTGTCCTGTTTGGGGACTAATCACTTTAGAAACCATTTACAACCTTAAAATTGAAGAATATGCCTTATATAATTGATCCACAGCATGGTATATGCATTTTATCTCGTTTAAATTCAAAAAATAATTAGAAAAACAATTTTGTCTGCCTAAAATTGGATTTTTTGAAATTGTAGAAATCCATAATAATTTTAACTGTACTAAATATATATTGAAAAAATATATGTCTTTTAACTTTATTTTAATATAGATCTTTTTGAGATTTGAAACTATTCATTGGAGCTTTTTATTTGCTTATTTATTGGTTTAACAACATTTTCATTATCTAAATGTGTGTGTGTGTGTGTGTTTATATATATATATATATATATATATATATATATATATATATATATATATATATATATATATATATATATACACAGTCAGAGAAATAAGTATCCAAACAAAACATTTTATTGTGAAAAATAAACTTTGTCAGGTTATTTCAGATATGTTTTTGATAAATACTTTTATAATTATTCTAAAAGCAAATTTATTCATTAATTTTTAATAATTGACTGATATTTTTTTAAATTCATTTGATTTACTATTGATATCATCAAGTATGGGAGTTAAAATCAAGGAATTGTTCCACACTCAGTGCAATTTGCAGTGCAGTGTTATTGACTTATTCAAGCAAGGTAAAACATTTCAGTCGATAAAGTGACTGGAATGGCATTCCATCAGTGATCTGATTAAAAAGTATAATATGTTTGGATATGTGCAAAATCAGTCAAGATCCGGAGCTAAGCCTAAAATCAATATCAAGAATAGATCGATAAATTGTCAAGATGCTGCAAAAAAAAAAACGCTTTTTATCAGTACCAAAAGTATCAAGCCTCCTTGAGAAAGATTTTGATTTACAAGTGAGCTTATGTACTATTCGAAATCGATTGAAAGAAAGTGTATTCAAAGCAAGAGTTCCACACAAGAAACCATTCCTTTCAAAAATCCATCGAAAACAAAGACATTCGCTAATAAATATGTAAATATGCCGGTATCAATCTGGAGGATTGATACCGGAAGTTTTGTGAGTGGACAAGTCAAAATTTAATTATAACATTGCCAGTTGGCACAGTAAAATTTAGTGGAGGTAATGTTATGGTATGAAGATCAATGGCTTGGAACGAAACAGGAAAACTGGAGTTTATTGACTCTGAGGTTTATGTTAACATTCTCAATAAAAATCTTCTGGCTTTAACTAAAAAACTGCGATTAGAAAAACATTTTATCTTCCAACAAGACAATGACCCTAAACATACATCAAAGAAAGCAGAAGAGTTTTTTATCCAAAAGCAAATTGAGTTACTTAAATGGCCAGCACAAAGTCCAGATCTCAATCCAATTGAACATCTCTGGGCTATTCTGGAAAGAAAATGTGGCACATGATGTCTAAAAAGAAAAGTAGAGCTAAAGATCATGCTCCAAGAAGCTTGGACTGATACGACAAAGAAATTAAGTGAATCGATGCCATGTCGACTTGCAGAAGTCAAAAAAGACGGTCTAACTCGATATTAAAAAGTCATAAAAAATAGTTACTTGGAGAAGCATTAATCTTTAAAATTTTTGATACTTATTTAATGCTAAAAAATTGCATAGTTTAAATGTATCTTAACTTTTTATCAATTAAATATTATTATTGATATATATTTTTTTTTTGCATATTGAATTCGTAATTAAATTTTCTTTCAGAATAATCATTTTTTTTAATTTTTATAAAGTTATTTTTTTCTGAAATAACCTGAAAAAGTTTATTTTCCATAATGAAATGTTTTGTTCGGATACTTATTTCTCTAACTGTATATATATCGCTACTGATTTGCCAATAACTCGTATCTGACATTTTTTTCAAAATTGACGTTTTGGTATCAAATGGTTTTTGGTAAAAAATGAATAACCACAAAAATTAATAAAATTTGTTATATAATAGAATAGCATCTGAAAGTAAAACTATATGAATTAAAAATATTACCTAATAATGTCTTAAACAGAAATAAATTAGTTTTTAGTTGCTTCTGAAAAATGTATTGATTGTCAGTTACGTGTTGTTGCCAAATCAGTAGCGATATATATATATATATATATATATATATATATATATATATATATATATATATATATATATATATATATATATATATATTCAAAATTTAGCTAGGCAATTTAGAAAGAAAATGGCAACATTTGGAGCAAAACAACCTCTCAATAAAAGATTGTATCTTTTTAATAAACTTTTTATTAATTGTAATATTTTTGTAAGACTTGATAGGGGAGAGCGGAGAGAAGTGGGACATGTAAATTTTTTTTTAGGGTAATTGCAATATCTTTTTTATTTGATGTATAAACTGAACTAAACAAGTTTTTACAAATAAACCTTCTTTTTAGGCAGCGATTCAATCCCCTTAGGTTTCCAGCCAAATATAACTAAGTATATAAAATTTTGCTTTTAGAGAAACCGTGCCATTGGGGTGAAGTGGGACAAGTTTGAGTAGAAGTGGGACAAATAAATTTAAAACAACATTTTAACACAAATTATTAAATAGAAACTGATAAAATCATAAAATCACCTAATCGGTATAAAAATGTTCAAGAGCTTTCAACAATCGAAATAATCAAATTGCGACTGGAAGAAGCAGAGCATAAATATGTATTTTTTCTGTCCCACTTCACCCCAATCTAAACACTTTTTTAAAGTGCATTTTAAACTTAGGGTTTCTAGCGCACACACGAAAACAAAGCAATTTCTGCTAAATAGAGGGGAAGAAATTTAATTGTTTACATTAAATAACATTACCTAGGCACCACTCCTAATTAGAAATTTCAGGCTGTCCCACTTCTCCCGCGTCCCACTTCTCCCCACTCTCCCCTATGTAATTAAATTTTTATTTTTACACATTTTTTTATGTTTATATTCAATTATATTATTTACAAGGATCAATTTGTTTCAGTTTGTATTTTTACGTCTCCAATTTCTTAAAATTGGAGTTCTGGGTTGTCCTAGACTCTTGGAAATCTGGAATCTCCCATTTTCCTGGAATCTTCTAAACTCCTTAGATCATCTTCTGAGAGAATAATTTTTTAACATTTTTTTTAAATTTATACAAGTATCTTTTTTTTTTTTTTTTTAAACTCCAAAACCAAAAGATACTTTTAAGAAATTTTATGTTTAATTTATTTTTGGCAAATTCTTTAAAAAAACTAGTTTTAACGGGTTAATGGATTAGGGTTGTGATGTCATTATTGCAAACCATTTATTATTAACTGTTATAAGCCATGTAATTGTGAGCATAGAATCATCTTTTTTTTATTTGTAATAAATTTTTATCTGCAGTTTACATGATTACAGGTGTTACCTCTGATACTTATGATATTATGTTAAATTTTCATTAAGATGTTCAAAAAGTAAACCTCTAATCCATACTTTTTTAATCGTAAAGGTCTACGAGACTGTGTTTTGAATCTATAACTGGTGATTTTTATATCACCAATTATAGAAAACACAAGCTCGATAGTTTGACAAAATGGGTTTGACAAATTTAAGTTAACATAAACACTTTGACCACATGCAAATTTTTGTTCTAATGCTATATTTATAATATCGCTTAATCATTTCATGAATTCCATTTTTTTTTTTTTTTTTGAAAATATTATTTTACAAATTTAATAAAATTATTTCTTTATATTTTTAAATTTGTTCCTGCTTTAGTTTTAAAAGTGTCTAGTTTTTTCTTCAAAACTTTTTTTTTTTCTCCAATTTTTTATATTTTGTGTTCGGGAAAATCATCAAGTAAATCTTGAGATCCCGAGATTCATGTTTTTGACATCACCATTTAGAACTCATTATAAATATATTATTAGTATTTATTGTTAATATAATAGTTAATATAATATTTATTATTGTGAACTATCATAAATATTACATAATAGTGATTATGTTATTATTGTTGTTTGTTATTTTTTTTTAACTCGAGTTAGATATTGCGCAAAAAACTGCAGAAAGCAATTATACACCTATCAAACAAAACGTGAGTTCTTTGACACACTACATAAATCAGCTTACTATTAAGAATCTCAGCAGCGGAAAAACTTAATTTCAGATTTTTTAAGAATAACGAGCAAAGTAAAATTGAAATGTATATATGATACGAGTAAAATTTGTATATAAAAAGTAATCTTTAAAATGAAATAAAAATTAAAAAAAAAAAATCTTTTTTATCTTTATTTATTTACAATATTTCTTAAAGTACAATATTTTTTCATGCACACAGACATATATACAATATTTTTACATGCACACATAAACATATATACTATATTTTTACATGCACACATAAACATATATACATACACATAGACATATATACAATATTTTTACATGCACACATAGACATATACATACACATAGACATATATACACTTGCCCATATATAGAATAAAATTGGTGTTGCCATAATGCATTTTTAGTTGCAAGATTTAAAAAATTTTCCTGTTTTAAAACTTTTGTTAAAAAGAAGTCATTTGGTAACTTTAAAGAAATCTCACAATAGTTTCTAATATAGAAATATTTTTTAGAGAACATTAGAAGATTTATTAAATTATAAAATAAAAACAAAATAAAATAAGTAAATAATTAAACAAATCTTTTTGTCAAAAAAAGATTTACAAAATATATGCCAAATATGATAAAGATTGAACTTTGAATAAGTTTACCAGTTCCTACACTTTTACTTGCCGTTATCAACGTTGCTAATCGTAAAATAACAAAAGTATTAAAACTAAGAAATAAAACATAACAAATCAAAGAAATGAACTATAAGCAAAAAAAAAAAGAAAGAAAAAAACGATACTAAATTTTCTCAAATAAATTACCTACATAATTTCAATATTTTTGAAATTTTATAACAAATTTTTTGGATACCATTAATCATGTATGGATCGTAAAGTGTTATATAAGCATCATTTATTAAATTCGTAGTTGCAGATTCTTCCTCATATTTTATACTTATTTAAATTTTTGGTTGTGCAATTTATCATAGTATTTCATTGTATTGACTTAAATTTGTTGTGCTATTTATTATAGTATTGCATTGACAAAACATCAATACAATTCATGTTTGTTATACGGACAAACATTTGTGATTTATTAAATTTTCTAATTGAGTTTCGATTGGGTATTTTTAAACGTTGTTGTTAATCTGGGAAATGGAAATTAGTGTTGAACACTTTGTATTTGATTAGCATGTAAGTTTTTTTACGTCGTAATGTGACCGACACTCTAAACTCGATAGTTTGTGAAAGACTTTTTATTTTCAAGTAACACTGCCCAACAGTGATTTTGTTTCGGAACAAAAATTAGTTATTTCAAAAATTAGTTATTTCCATCTGCTCAATTAAAAATAACACATTAGCTCTAGTTTTAGAAATAAAAACAATAACTTTCTCTCAAGGGTTGAAGTTTTCATTTTTTGAAAAAAAAAATTTGCTTTTGTTTTTGACTATCCATAATGTTTTATTCATGTTTAAAACTTGTGATATTAGTTATGTGTGTTTGCTAAAGTTTCTGGTCTAATCTATTATTAGTTTTTTTTTTTTTTTTTACTAATGTAAAATTTGATAAATCTTACATGTCAGGGAATTGTTTAGATTTAGTGAACAATTTTTGTTATAATTGTGGTGAAATAACATTTCCCTCACAGAAAAGAACTATGACACTCTTGTGAAGACTGCTTGCTAGCATTACTTCAATATGAAGGTAGGGGACCAGGATAAGCCATAGGCTCCACATATATGCTGTAGCTCTTGTTCGGTCACACTACAAGAATGGTTAAAAAATAAAAACGATTTTTGGCTTTTGCTGTTCCTATGGTAAAGAGGGAGCCTAAAAACTATACAGATGACTAATATTTCTGTTTGACCCCACTCATTAAGGCTTTGTCAATGAAAAAAATACAAACAGTTAAATATCCGAATCTTCCATTTGTCATCCGACCTATTCCACATTCGAATAGTTTACCAGTTTCTACTCCACCACAAAGTTGTGAGTTAGAAGCAGAAAACAAGGCAGAAATGAAGTAGAAATTGAAGAAAAAGAAGAAAACATGCCTTCCACATCAAACGATCATGATTTTGTGTTAACAGATAATGTGCCACACAAATTGAATCAAGCAGAATTAAGTGATCTTGTTCGAGATTTGGACTTGTCACAGGAAAAAGCAAAACTTCTAGAGTCAAGACTAAAGTAGTGGAGTATTCTCCATTTTGATGTGAAGGTTTCAAATTACAGAAACCAGCAACAGAATCTTTTCTTTTTTTGAGAAGAAAAATAATCTTGTTATTTGGATTGATGGTCTTTGGACTTGTCACAGGAAAAAGCAAAACTTCTAGAGTCAAGACTAAAGTAGTGGAGTATTCTCCATTTTGATGTGAAGGTTTCAAATTACAGAAACCAGCAACAGAATCTTTTCTTTTTTTGAGAAGAAAAATAATCTTGTTATTTGGATTGATGGTCTTTGTATTAATGTATTGTCTTAATTTGAACTATAATCCAACTGAATGGAGATTATTCATAGACTCATCTAAGCTAAGCTTAGATGAGTCTATGAATAATCAGTTTCTACAGCTTGAAAATAGTAATACAGCTTGAAAAAGTAAGCTTGAAAAAGTAATACAGCTTGAAAGCTGTATTACTGCAAAATGAAAGCCATCTTCCTACTGCTGCTATTGGTCATGCAGTACACATGAAAGAGACTTATATAAACAAAAAGTTCTCCTCAACTCAAGTACTTCTGTAAAAATACCATCAACTTGGATGTAGCATGTCCCTTAAGATTCATTTCCTCCACTGGCCAGTAACTTATCTAAAAAAAAAAAAGGTCCTCGTTTTCCGACATTTGCCAATTGCCAACTATAAATCTAATTTTGCCGACTCCAGTGTCAAATTTGCCGACTAATAAAATTCGTAGGGGGGCTAGACACCCCTACACCCCCCCCCCCTCCCTCGGGACGGTCCTGGTCTTTGGAATGAGGCTATGCTTGCAGATTACTGTTGGTTTGTGTGTAGGGATACTCCAGAACTAGTCTACAAAAGGAAAGCAAAAAGATCACGATCTTATGACAATACCCCATAATCATCTTTATACCTATTAGCTTAATAATCATGATTTCTTAGTTTAAAACTGTTAGAATATATCTGTAATAAAAAAAAATGTACTTTAAATTCTATTAGCATATGTAAATTATGTCATATTGCTCTGTTGCAAATTAACTGAAATAAACATTTATTGCTATTGTATATCTTAGAAGCAAGAGCTAATAAAAATTTTCATAGTCATTTTCTTTTTTCTCAGCCCAAAATTAGTATAATTTGAACAAATTTGCTAAAGATACAAAAAAAATATTTTTTTGTTGCCCAGTGTAGTTAGTTATTTTATTTTTAAGTCTATAGCTAGTTATTTTATTTGATTTACTGTTTTTTTAAATATAATTTGCAGTTAAATTATAGATTAAGAAAATTGTTCAAAACTTCTAAAAAATGTAGATTTTTTAATTTATTTTTATTTCTTGGTTACTTTAGTTTCTTAAAATAGTTAAGGTAGTACCCCAAGAAACAAAAGTCAATTTCGAAAAAAAATATTTAATAAATTTAGATTATTATTTTTTTGTTCACAGGTTAAAAACAACTTTTAGTTTATCATTTTAAAATGAGGTTTTAATATTTTGGCATTATGTCTACCAAATCTGTTTTCTTTCCGTAACAACGCCATAGCAACCGATAAACAAAACATTTGTAAAAAGTTTGTGAAACGGTTACTTCATAAATAACTATGCAAAAGAGCTAATATTTTGACATTTTGTTCTTCATAATAAAATTCATTTGGGAAAAGTTTTTGTTTAACGCATTTTAGGTCTTTAAATTTTCATATTAATCTTGTTTGACTCGTCTAATTTGTTAGAGTTTGTTAGTTTTTTATGCGTTTCTAAAATATTCTTTTATTTCATTTATTTTCTCTCAAATGAACTTTGGTATTATGCTTATAATATGGTACAAATTTCATTTTAAAATGGCAGGTAAATTTAGAGTAATCATTTCACAAAAATTTGCTTATTTTTAGTTTTTAATTGGGTGATTGAGGCAAAACATTTCAAGTAAGAAAATTTTTTTTCAAAAATTTTAATGATATATTTATGTTTAAAATATTAAGTTTTACTATAGTTCCAATAAATTTTTTAAACATTTCTTGGGGCTTAAACTAATGTTCTTACTCTAAATACAAAATAGTTAAATTAATGTTCTCCAATACTCTAAAACTAAACTCTAAATATAAAATAGTTGTTTGTTGTTTTGTTTTAACTCTAAATACAAAATAGTTAAACTAATGTTCAAACTCTAAATAAAAAATTTCAAAAATCATTAAAAAAATCTCTGTACTATTAAATCTTTTATGTTGGCTTCAAGTAATTCTGCTTGTTTTTTGTTGTTGTTGTTGTTGCATTTTCATACATTTTATTTCGTTAAAGATAAACGAATTTCTTATTGCATACAATTTTATGAGTATATTCTTTTTAATTTATGGAAAAAAAGCATTTATATTAAAAACCAAAATACCAAAAAAATTATTAAAACAAGTTTGAAGAACAAAAAAGAAATTTGCTTAAAGAAACAGAAAGGTTATTAAAAGACCAAGAAAGAAATTTCATACAAACAGTGAGTGGAAATATAAAAATTATAACTGATAGACTCGACAAAATAGAAAATGAATTAAATATGAACAGAGTATGCGAAATATTGAAAAAAGCTTAAACGATGTGAAAGAAAGTCTTAACTTTCAAGAAGATAAAATAAAGGAAGAATTAACATTAATATAAAGAAATCTTGAAATTAAAAATTAATATGAAGAAATCTTGAAATTAAAAATTAATATGAAGAAACCTTGAAATTAAAAATATAACTATTAAACTATCAAGATAAAATTAAAATTTTAAGTTCACTTAAAAACCTGAAAGAAAGTGGAATATATATAAATGAAGACTTTGCTAAAGAGACGATGGAAGAGAGAAAGAAACTTTGGGAAGAAGTCAAAAATCTTCGCAACCAAGGTAAATACGCAACAATTAAATTTATTTAATTAAAATTAATTAAAATAAAATTTTAGCGTATAATTAAAAAAGTTACTTAATAATTCTTACAACCCAGATTTGCGTTTTTTTTAATAAAAATAAATTTAACTCGCGGTTTTTTGAATTAAGAACTTTTAAAAATGAATTAAAATTATTAAGTAATAACTTTACGGCGATACACATAAATATAAGAAGTATAATTAACACACGGCTGTTTCACTCAATATAAAAGCGAGCTTGACGTCACAAGAATTTTTGTGTTTAAAAAAAAAAATGAATTTCCGCATAAAAAGTATAAAAATTCACTAACTTTAAATTAATAGTATTTTTTTTCTATCAACGCTTTAATCTTGGAATTAAAACTATATATAAAAAACTATCTTTCTTCGTTAAATAAATATTTACATGAAACGAAATAAAAATAAACATTGTTAAAATATTTTAAATGATTTTGTATCACTTTTCTATTTTTTGCGTAATTTACGGAAAACCTGTCTTGGGCCAATCAAGATTTGATATTTTAATCTACATGCTTGATGATTGAAATTTTACATACTTATAAACGAATGTCTAATTTATCAGATTTTTGGAGGGCATAGATAAAAAAAAATGTTTAAGTTTGTTTTTTTAGCATTACTTTTTTTGTTTTTACTTGTTTTATATGAAAAACATTCAATTTTTGTTATGCCCTCCAAATTATTGAAATTTCAACCCTTTATGCACATGAAAATCATAAAAATTATTTTCTGTACTTCTAACTAAAACGTCTTCAACCTTGGCAAATTTTGTTCATGCGTAAAATTTTTGTTTATGTTTTAAAGCAATGACGTAACTTTAAATGCGTTACTTCCCAATTCACTATGTAATTAAATTTATTAAAACAGCTTTTTTAGCGAGACAAATTTTAGTGTATAAATAAAAATAACTTTGGCGGTTTTTTTTCTCTCGTGGCTAATCTACAAACATCAGATAAGTTGTTTAATCCTCTGATATCTATTGCATACTTGTTATTTGTCAATAATTATTATTTGATTTTATTTGTTTGTTTTATATTTGTATTACGAAGTTTATTTATCACTATGCATTCTTGTGAAAGGGAGATACTAATACCATACATTGGATGCTTAAAAGCTTAAGCTTTGAATTTTTAGGCATTTTTTAACATTTAAGTATGATTTTTTTTGTTTTTTAATAGTCCAACAATGTGTACATTTAATAATAAATATTGAAAACATATTCTTTCTGAGTTTTTTTTGATAAAAAGTAACATCAAATTACTAATCTTTAGCCAAGTTCAACATTTGCCGCGTTTATTCTAAAATTAAGGAAGTTTTTAATATATCTGTGAAACGTCATCAAATAAAACATTTTATTGATGTTTTTATTCTTTTTACAGAACAAAATTATCTTTAATGTTTCAAAAGTTATAAAAGTTTTAGTAACACCCCTTACGAAAATATTTTCAAAAAATAACAAGAAGCCGTAAAGCTCGCTTGAAACAGCCGTGAACAATATTGACAAACTAAAACATTTTCTTATAGAATGTAATTATTTGTTCAGTATGATTTGCTTAACAGAAACTTGGTGTTCTGACAAATCATCCATATAATTCCAAATAATTCCAAACTACAAACTATTATCTTATGAGCGAAAAGTTCAAAAACGAGGAGGTGGGATTATGACATACATTTATAATGATTTGACAACTAAAATTAGAGACGATCTTTCGGTTTCTGATGCCGATGGTGAGGTCTTTACAATTGAAATAATAAACAAAAAATTAAAAAATATACTAGTGCCCACCTGTTACAGACCACCCGAAGGTGATAATAAAACTTTTCAAATCACCTAAAACAATTATTTCTAAAAAATAACAAAGAGCGCAAAATATTATTCTGTATTGGTGACATAAATATAAACTGTCTACATTACAATGAAGATGGTGTTACCAAAACTTTTTTTGACTATATGTTTCAACACTACATCTTTCCTATAATAAACAAACCAACCCGGGTAACATTAAATTCAATCACTGTAATAGATGACACATTGACTAATTCATTTTATGATTTTTCATTAAAAGCAGATGTAATCAAAACGGATATATCCGATCGTTTTCCGATATATCCGATCACTTTCCAACTTTTCCTTTTTTCAAGATACAAAAAATAATCTCTAAAATCAAAGTCTATAAACGAAAAATTAATAATTTCACTATTCAACAGTTTAAAGACTCACTATCGGCAGTGAGGTGAGGACAGTGTGAGAGACAGAGTGAGAAGACAAGAAGTACCAAGAATGCAATCTTGGGCATACCAACTCCGCTTATAATGAATTTATAGAAATATTCTTAAAGCAACATAATAATCGCTTCCTTATAATAGAACAAGAATTAAAAGTAAGTACTTACAATGTCCATGGATTACTCAGGGCCGACGACACGGGTTTTAAAGTATGGAGGGAGGGGGGGGAACAATCATCAATTTGTGAAAAAAGTCCTCTATATCAAAATTTTTCTTAAAAAAAAAAAAAAGGTTCTTTAGAAAAAAAGTGGGAGGGCCTCTGGCTCTCCCGGTGTCGTCGGCCCTGTTATAAAAAGATCTTCAACAACAATAACAAAAAAAACTGTGTATCAAGTATTTAAAAAATAGAAACGAAAAAAATCTATATACTTACAAAAAATAAAAAAATTTATTTGAAAAAATAAAAAAAAAGTTCGAAGAAAAATTACTACTCGAACCAAATAAAAAATGCAACTGGTGACATCAAAAAAACATGGAATACTATAAAAGAAATAATTTGGAACAAAAAGTTAAATCCTGCTCAAATCTTCTTTACCTGCTCAAATCGTCATAGACAATATAGAGTACAGTGACAAAAATACGATTGCTGAAAAATTCAACGAATTTTTTGTTAACATTTGCCCTAATCTAGCCTCAAAAATTAAGTCTTCTAATAACTCATTTAAATCATGCCTAAGTGATACCCAGAGCGAACTAAAATACAAAGAGCTTAACTACCGTGAACTTAATGTTGTTCTAAATTCCTTAAAATTAAATAAAACTCCAGGTAAGATGATATCTGTAGTAGGGTAGTGGCAAATGTCTTTACAACTATAAATAAACCTATATTTGAAATTTTTGAGTCTTCCATTAAAACAAGAGTTGTACCGGACAAGTTAAAACTAGCTATAGTAGTACCAATATTTAAAACAGGTGAATCATACTTAATAAATAACTATAGACCTATCTCGGTACTCCCTACCTTTTCTAAGCTACTCGAAAGAATAATCTATAACAGATTGTATGAGCATTTAATCCAAAAGAGAATCCTAAATAGATCTAGTTAACAATATAAGTAATTCTTTTGATAAAAAACAGCATGTTCTAGGCATCTTTATAGACCTGTCAAAAGCGTTTGATACTGTAAATCATAATATCTTACTAAAAAAATTGGAAAGCTATGGAAAAAAAAAACATAACCCTTGACTGGTTCAAAAACTATCTAAGCAACAGACAACAATGTGTTTTTTCAGATAATTATAAACATTCAAAACTACTAAGAGTTGAGTGCGGTGTCCCCCAAGGTTTTATTCTTGGACCTCTTTTGTTTCTTCTATATATTAACGACCTTACAAAAGTCTCGGAAAAACTTGATGTAATTATGTTAGCTGATGACACAAACTTATTTTATTCATCGAACTCAATCAAAGACCTTTATGAATGTATGAACAAAGAGCTTAAAAGATTAAATTTATGATGGAAATTAAATGATTTATCACTAAATACACAAAAAACAAAATACATATTGTTTCATTCCAAAAAACAAAAAAATAATACCAACTACCCTTCCCTCACTAAAAATAGATAAGGTAAACATTAAAAGAACAAAAACAACTAAATTTCTTGGGATACTAATTGACAAAAATATATCTTGGAGAGCCCATATAAGTACAATAAACACATAAATTTCAAAAAAATGTTAGGATACTCTATAGGGGTGGGAGTTAAGGTTAGTTTTAGTCTAACTAAAAATACTTAACTAAATTTTAAAAATACTTAACTAAAGCTTACTTCATTTGCACCCCCTCCCCCTACGTCTTCGTTGTTCAGTACAGCCCTGTCCCCTGCCATATTATAGGAATCGATTCAATCTCTAATTTTCACAACAAATCTATGACTCCCCCTCCCCATCTCTTCAAATATCAACCTCTCCTAACGGCTATTACAACCCGCAAACACTATAGTAAGGCAGGCGAAAGTATTGACATGAACCCAAATGGAAATCGTTAAATAAGTAATTATGAATTTATTTTTTTTGCTTTCAGAGTATAGTTGTTAGCGATACTTGCAAAATTTAAAAGGAAGATTGGTATTTGCATTTGCATATAAGTTGTTGAACAGTGTATAAAATGTATTAAATAATACTTAACTGTTGAATAACGGAAACATTTTATTAAGTAACTGCGGTCGCTTTCATGAAATTGTTTATGACATAATTACTTGAAAAATGCAATACGTAGTTTTTAAGCACTTTAAAATACGGGTCGAAACAATTATCAATTAAAATTCAATAACTTTTTTATTATATTTATTTTTATATTTTTTCATTAGATAGATATTTAAAAAAATACTAAAGAATATATAAATAAATATTAAAAAACAAAACCAAACTATTAAAATAATAAAGGTAAAAAAGTTTGCTGTAGGCAACATTATAATAAAACCGCACGCTCAAGAACATTAAAATCACACATTAATTTTTTTAATATTCAAATTTTTCTTTATCTTTTTTTTAAACACATTTTAAATTTAAAAAACTATATTAATTTTTTAATTTTTTGTATCAAAAAAAAAAATCAGTTTTACACAAAAGTGTTCGAATACTAAATTTAATAATATTTCTTTTAGAACAATAAATATATTAAAAAATATTTATTACAAGAAAAAACTTCAGTATTAAATTTAATGAATTTAAACTAAATTAAAAAATTCCAAATTTTCGTACAAAAACATCAATATTTGAAAACATTCAGTTGTTATTCTGTTTTGCTTTGCATACGTAAGTATAAGTTTGCATACGTTTCGCTTTGCATGCATAAGTGTTTAATGCCTTAGAGAAAAGGTGTTCACTTAGTGCACTGGTAGCAGGCGTACATAAAATCATTGTTGAAATACAATACATTATTGGAAATACATGTTAATTTTGATACCAAAAGTGTAAAAACATTTTGCTCATTTACTGACAATTTTATATAACCACTAATTTCACTTTTTAAATCTAAACTTATTATTTTGTCACTATAGTTTCCGGAAATATCATCTTCATCGTCAAATGATAACTTAAATTTTTTTAATTTGTTTGTCACCTTTTTAAATGGAATTATATCACAAACTTTTTTTGTTTAATGAAATTTCGACAAAAATTCTCTAACGCAATTAAATTTTTTTTTCCCTTGTACTTTTCAAAGAATTGAAGACTTTTATAATTTGGATCCAAAAAAGTGGCACATAATAAAACCGAATTATTGTAATATACTGTAGCTTACAGGGCCGGCACAAGTAGGTAACACGTAGAGAGTGCCGTTAAAATTTTACTTACTAGAAAAAGGAAAAAAAAATTCTTTTTTTTTTAAATTTACCAACTAACTGTTCTGAAAATCTACATTTGCCAACTTACTAAAAGAGTCAAATTGGCTTACTAAATGAGCTAAAAGTTCATTGATGGGATGTCACACACGAAACCAACCAACCCATCCTTACACCTCTTTGCGCTGGCCTTGGTAGCTTATTCAATTCTATAGATATTTGTGTTTTACCATGTTTACTTTTTGGATTTTTTATGAAAAATTTTCTTGAAGTATCTTGTTTATAATATTTTCTTGAAGTATTTTGATACACTGATACTAAACCTTTGGAACTGAAAATTGAAAGAAAATTATTCTGATATTTTTTTATTTTTGCGGTATTATGCGATAAAATGATTATGTATTCGCAATCTTATTTAAAAATTCTAATAGAAATGATATCATGAACCCAAATTATTTATATTATATTTTTATAAAATTCTTTAGTTGGACTAAAAACAAAGTCGCGTATATTTAGTTAACAAAAAGCTTAGTTGGTTAATTTTAGTTAACTAAAAAGTTAGTCGACTGATTTTAGTTAACTAAAAAGTTAGTCGACTAATTTAAGTTAGCTAAAAAGTTAGTCGGGTAATTTTAGTTAACTAGAAAGTTAGTCGGGTAATTTTAGTTAACTAAAAAGTAAGTCGGGTAATTTTAGTTAACTAAAAGGTTAGTCGACTGATTTTAGTTAACTAAAAAGTTATCGGTTTTTACATCCATTTAAAACAATCACGACAACCATTTAAAACAATCATGACATTCATTTAAAACACCGCGACAATCAGTTAAAACAATGTGATTTTCAATTAAAACAATCGTGATTTTCAATTAAAACATTTAACGCATGCGCAATCTCAACATTCTATATTATTTTTTAAAAAAGGTTTTCTTTATTTATTTTTTTTCGATTTTTTAAAAAAATTTAAAATTTTATTTTATTTAAAATATGTTTATTTTCCAATTACTGTCGAGGTATGTCATCTGACCTAAGACACGCTTCGAAAAAGCTTTTACTGTGTGTGTAATAGTTTGATAAGTTAACATTAGGAATAGATAAGCATGCCTCACGCATTCTTGAAATTAGTTCATTTCTTCCAGCTGAGGCCGTATTTCTTCGCACGTTATTCTTAAGATAAAAAAAAATCTCTTCACACGGATTCAAGAATGGTGAATTTGGTGGCAAATATTAATTTATTTGAATGTTCTGAGCCCTCATCTCAACATTATGATGGATTCTGACATTATCCATCACCAGGGTGAATTCTTCCTCTGTCCCCAAAACTCGTACAACTTCATCAATATATTCTTAAAACAAAGCTGTGTTGACTGACACACTGACAGCTTCGCAGTGAATAATATTTAAACCATTGACGGCCATTATCATCGAAACGTTACGTTGCCTAAGGTGAATGATCGGGTTTGGTGTTACTCCTCTTCTTGCTCATGAATGACTGCGAACCATGTGCAAATTAAATAAACTTTCATCAATAAAAACAATATTTCGATAGAGATTAATATGCGAGATTGAAGTATACCACCTAACATATTAAATACGAAGATTTTTTACATCATTGTCGTTTCTTTTTTCATAAATTGGTCGAGTAATTTTATATGTGTATCCAAGATTGGTCACTCATCTCCAGACAGTTTTAATTGATACTTTACATTTAAAGCATATTTAATTTCAACTATAGTTGTCGTTGTGTTATCGTTTATAAGCTCTTCAATTCTTCTTCTAACCTCTTCATTATAAATAACGTGACGAGCGCCACCTCTAGAACCAGGAAGTGTTGAATTCGTTCGATTGTACCTTCTTAAAATTGATTGTATTGTGTTTCGATTAACTCCTGTTAACGATGAAGCTTCAGGTTGAGGTTTTCCTTGATCAACGACTAGATTTACAACAAGATCTCGCATGTTTTGGCAAACAGAATTTCGCTGCATGTTTTAATGAAAATCTAATATCCTCATGCGCTAAATATTTTAAAAAGAAATCATTGTTGTTTTAATTATCATCACGCATGTTTTAATTGAACATCATGGTTGTTTTGCCAATACAGTATGTGTATAAAAATTATGTAAAAAAATATGGTTTTGCATCAATTTAAAACAAACGTGACATCCATTCAAATTTAAAATAAATTCCATTAAATTAAAATAAATTAATATAATATTAATAAAAATAAATTTATATAATATTAGATAAATAAATATATAAAGAAGAACTTTTTTTTTTAAATAATATAGAATGTTGAGATTGCGCATGCGTTAAATGTTTCACGATTGTTTCACATTGTTTTAATTGATTGTCGCGGTGTTTTAAATAAATGTCATGGTTGTTTTAAATGGTTGTCATGGTTGTTTTAAATGGATGTAAAAACCGGTAAAAAGTTAGTCAACTAATTTTAGTTACGGTATTTTTAGTTAAGTTAGTTACAATTTTTAGTTTTGGTCACAACACTAATACTCTACTAAGTTAAACCTATGTTATCCCAACATAATCTTAAATCGCTTTATTTTTCTTACATCCAAAGTTATCTCACGTACGCTAATATTACATGGGCAAGTACACACAAATCCAAATCGAGTACTATTTACATAAGTCAAAAACATGCATCAAGATTAGTTTATAATAAAGATAACCTAACCCACGCTGAACCCTTACTAAAAACCTTGAATGCACTAAATGTTTACCAAATCAACATCTTCCAAAATGTATTATTTATGCTTAAATACAAACTTGGATTAGTCCCATCGCATTTTTTAGATAACTTCTTTGAAGTAAACTCTAATAGGTATATAACAAGAGCAACAGGCAACTTCACACTGCCCAAAAGAACAACAAAGTTCTCACGGTTTTCTATTTCCTACCGGGGTCCGTACCTATGTAACAAAATCATATCCAAAAATATAGAACTTAAAGTATTAAATAATGCTGCCAACTTGAAAAATAAATTAAAACACCTCATACTTAATACCAACAATTATATCGACATGTATTAAACTTAACATTAAAATTTATACTAAAATATTTATGTGTATCACTGACTGTATATTGTTTAACCACTTTTGACTATTTATAAAAATAAAATTTTATTATATCATTTAAAGAGGTACTCGATGACTTCATAAACTTTTACAAGTTTTCCTTTACAACAACATGGAAAATCTGAAGTAACAAAAAATTTCTAGTTTTTTTTTTTTCTTTTCTTATTTTTATTCTTTTATTTTTTAAAAATACTGGTAGTTTTAATGATAAGAAACACTGTTAATTTACGCTATACTTAGTTATACCTGTTAAACCACTTTTTATTATGCTATACGTGGTATTATTATGTTATATTTTTTACGTTGCATTATATTATGTCATGTAGTTATAACGTAACGATGTGTAAATTTGTTAAAGTTGTAAAAAAAAAAAAAAAAAAAAAAAAAAAGATTGTCGATATTTTATCTCAAAAATCTAAGCAATTTGATGGGCTTGAACGTTGATATTTTTTTGTATTTTTGATTGGTTCTCGAAAAATTAATATTAATTTTTTTAAGTTGGATAGCGTTTTACAGTGTAAGCAAAGAATTATTAATCAAATTAGTAACTAATAATGGTAATATTTTTATTGTAAAATTTTTCGGTATTTTACAATAGTTTTACAAAAGTTAAATACTCTAATTGAGTATTACATTAGCTCCAAGTAAAATTTAATATAATATATAGTATAGTTATAAAAATTACTAGAAATGTTTTCGCTATTAATTCTACTAAATTAAGAGTTAACTCCAAATTGTTAAAGCCAAGTTTATGTTGAGTTTTTTTAAATTTACTTTTACAATTGGCAAAAAAAAAGGCTAACTAGTTAGTCTTGTAACTGTTTAATTGTTAAGTCATTCAACATTAGTTTGGCTTTAAATAGTCTCTTGACATGCAGCTTGAGTACTCAAGCAAGGGTCAATATACTGGATGCAACTCTACATGCATTGTCCCATTTAATAAAAATTTTTCTTTTTTTAATTAGAGTTTAAATTTTTATGTTTGTTATAAATAAAAATTATTTTAATTCAAAGCTTTATTATTACATCTAAATAGTTTCTATTTTATCATCTAAGTTTAATGCAAAAATTATGTCTGACACCGACATAAACTATTTAGATTTATAAAGAGTCCCAGGCATCAATAGTCTTCAAGCCTTATCAAGTCAAAATCCGTTTCTGATTACAAACAAATTTTTTTATCAAACATTTATAAGGTTTCTTATTGACATTATTTTTATGTTTCGGTAAATTGTGCATACACAAATGCACAATTTACCGAATGCCTATTAACTAAAAATTATACACTATTTTTTAATATATTCAAGTTCACTAAACTTTAAAAATTCAACTTAAACTCAAATTAATATTTTTTTCTTCTTTTACAATATACTATTATAATTTAAATTTATTATACATTTTTATTCTCGATCAATTATTTAAGTAGTGTTAATCGTTGATTTTGTTCTCGTAGATAAATAAGTGTTTATGCTTCTTTCCAGGACTTTTTTTTTACTTTTTGTATTTTTTTATATGCAAATCAGCATGATTTCTTTTACTAAGTTGATTCATTGCTTAAAGTAAAAATCCAATTTCAAAAAGGCTAGTATTAAGAGTGTTTTTTAAAAATATTACACCATCTATGTTATCTATATAACCAATTTTTTCACTGTACTCATTTGCATTGTTTGCATTTTATAAGCTTTGCGACAACTTGAACACAGTTTTTGAGCCACAGTCTAAGTCAATACTTTGATATGACAACTTGAACACAGTTTTTGAGCCACAGTCTAAGTCAATACTTTGCTATGACAACTTAAACACAGTTTTTGAGCCACAGTCCAAGTCAATACTTTGCTATAATAATTTTCAAAAATTATAAGACAATAGTTATTTAACGGCTCTAAATTTTATTTTCAAAATATCACAGACTGTGTAGACTTAAAATCATTTATGTAATCCTGGTTGTTTTTTTTTATATGATAAATTTGTTCAAAATTATTTAATTCGTTTCTAAAAGTGTTTTTAGTTTCTTAAAAACTCTTTTAAATAATGCAATTGGGAAATAAAATAGGATTTGCAAGATCTCAGAGACATGCTCTTTTAGCGAAGTTCATATTTGGTGTCATGTATTTATTTTTTTGAGAATATCTCAGAATTATAAAAGAACTGGTTTATTTAATTTTCGTATGTAGAACCTTCATTAATATCTAAAATAATATCTTGAAATATTTTGTTTCTGAAGATCTTCAAAAGAACCAATAATAAAAATATCAGGTGTTAAACTTTTGAAAATGTTTAACACCTGATATTTATATTGATTTTTTGAAGATCTTCAGAGACAATTTTGAAAAATTTTTAAAATTTTTAAAATGTAAACATGACATAAAACTTTTATTAATTTTATGTAATTTAATATTTGATCGGAATTATTAAGATATTCAGCGTTTAATTGCGAAAATTTGAAAAATAAAATTTTTACCGAATGAAATCGAAGTTTGAGTATGCCTTAAAAAAAGCCTTATAAAATCTAAAACAATCAAAACATTTTAATCAAAAACTGTTGTAATGTTTACAGGGCCGACGATACCAAGGGGGAAGGGATACTGGGGACACTGGCTGCGTCCCCTCCCCCTCCCTTAACCCCTCCCAGGCTGATTCTGAAATTGGAGTATTTGACGTAAATGATCCATTATACAAAACGTTCTGCAAAATACTAAACTAAAAGAAAAACTATATAAAAAAAAAACAAACTAAGTTTAGTATTTTGCAGGACGTTTTGTAATATGGATCATTTGCGTGAATTGCTCCAATTTCTTCAAATTCTGTAAAAAAAAAAATTATTTTATATTTTCTTTCTAATTTATATTACACAAAAAGGTAGAAATTTTGTATTTTTTTCTATTTTTATCTCAAAATAGAAAGTTTTACCACAAATGGTCGTTTTTAATATATTTTAACTTAAGGGTATAATTTTCTATCTTAAAAAAGGTAGGATATGTGATATACTCTTAAAGTTAGAAATTATTACATTTTTTTTAAATGTGTAGCCAAACTTTTTTTACTTTAAAACTTACGTTCAGTTTGAGCAAGCACCAAAACATATTCTTTTTGCCCAGCAATGTTACTAGCAATACAGGTATAATTTCCAAACTCGTTTTTCCCAGGATTTCCTATGTCTCCAAACAACAGAGATTGATCTGTGCTTATTATTTTTTGAGATGGATTTTTCCAAATCCATGAGAGATCAGGACAACCATCAATTTTGCAACGTTCTCTAACTTCTGAACCTTTTTCTAAGTGGCGAGTAAAGATATTACTTTCAGATATCTCAATATCTAAATATAAAATCATGTAATGCAAATGTTTATCCAATGACTTCTTATAAACATATTTTAATTCAAACAAATGTTTAGGTATAAAAATAGTTTACTCTTTAGGTAATATTTATAAAAAGAACTTAAAAGATATATTATTTGCAACTTGCAAAGAAAAACAAAAACAAAAACAAAATTATACATGAAATAAAAAGTTTCATTTTTTTTACAACGGTTCCCCCGTCATTTGTTGCAGTACAGCTGTATTCACCAGTGTCGCTTTTTTGTGCGTTGTTAATTTCAAAAGTAGATGAACCATTTCCTTGTTTTTCTTTTATATCTGGATTTTTTTCAGAGCTCCAATAAACTTTAGGAGTTGGTATGCCTATTGCTTCACATTTATACTTTTTATTTGTGTTAATTGGGACGTATTCAGTGGACGAAAAACTTTCGTTGTTGATTTTTGGAGAAACTATAAAATAAAAATAGCATTTAGAATTTTGTATATAAATATTTGGCACACAAAGTTTAACAAATTAAACAAATTTGGTAAATAATTTTGGAGAAAATCAAATAAAAAGAGACAGTTTTAAAGCTTTACTAGCAAGGCCGGCGGAAAGGAGTCTCTCCCCCCTCCCTCCCTTCTCCTCTTCCTCCAATAATTATTCGTTCATTTAGTCGGCAAATTTTGACCCTTTTAGACAAGCCAGCTGGCAAATGTATACCTTTTAGACAAAAACTGCAATAGCAAGGAATAGTAAGTTAAAATTAGAATATGTTGGGAAACATAATGTCGTATTAACGACAACATTGTTTAATTAGTTAGTTAATAGTATTTTGTCAAAAATACCCCGAAATATTTTATACATAGGAATGGTCCTTTACCGTTAATTCTAATTTTCACATACAATTATCAAAAAAATTTTTGAGGGTGAAAAAAAAAACAAATTCACTTTTATTTGTATTTAGAGAAATATAGTTACTATTTAACGAATTACGCAAATGATGGTGATCTGAATTTTTTTACAAAGTTGAGCAAATGATTTATTAATGCATAGAAGATAGTTATCAGCGAAATAATAAACAATCGAATTATTTATAGAGGGAGGCAGATCGTTAGTATATATTAAAAATAGTAAAGGCCCTAGAACACTGTGGAGATCATATTTTATAAATTTATTTGTGGATTAAAACCCAATTATCAAGACAAACTGAGTACGATTTTGAATGTACGATGAAAATTAATCATTAGCTATACCCCGTATACCATAGTGATATAACTTTTTAATTAAAATCTTGTGGTCAACAGTTTCAAAAGCTTTTTGAAGATCAGTAAAGACGCCGTAAAAAGCAAAAGAATCACTATCAATTGCACCACGGATTATTTCTGTAATGCTAATAAGAGAATTGCAAATAGAGCGTTTTAAACGAAATCCAAACTGGGCTATATTTCAAAGATTGAAATACTATTTAGACCTTGCCATAATTAAGAGAAAGAAGAAGTGATATTACTTCATTTTTGTCAGTAGATTTAATGAAAATAGAGTCAAGGTTTGATGTTTTTAAATACTTATTGAAGTCAGTATGGGATGAGTGAATATTGTTTTACAGTTCTCCAAATATTGAAATAAAGGAGTCGAAAATTTCCGTGATTTTAACTGGATTATGCAAGATGATGTTGTTTGAAGATATAAGAAATTTCTTAAATATCTTACTTCGTTTTTCTATTAAAATATTTAAGAAATTAAGAATAAAGGTGTCTTGTTAATCAGAACTATTAGCCAAAATATTTTTTTATAGCACGAAACCTAATTTATTTATCACAAATTAAATTTTATTATGAGATTTTATTTTATGAGGAGGATTCTTGCAGGAAAGAATATATTTGATTTCCAAATCAGAGAGCATGCTGAATGTCATATTGCTTGATATGCAGGTAGGGCGAAACCATCCAGAAGCGTCATTGGAAAGCAGATTGTAAGTATGTTTGTCAATTGGAATACATTTTGCATTAATCTAAAAGGAGAAACATTATGGCTCCACGATTATTTTCCATTTTTTGTTACAAAACCTGCAATGGTGATAAATTTTCATGATTTAGATAGTGAAACTCTTTATAAAATATAAAGTATAAAAAATATAAAAAATAAGATATTGTAACAATAAATAGAAAATGAATAAATAGCGACAGTAATCAGTAATAGTAAACAAGATAATATATAAACAAGATAGTAATAGTAAACAAGTTAATTATATCTAATATATTTTCGAAAATGTAAATAAAAAAGTATAGGTTTATGCTTATAACTAACTAATAAAAAAGATAAAATAATAAAAATAGATAAAATTAAAATAATACAAACCGTAATAAATAATTGTATAAGAATATAAAAACTTTTTAATGTATAAAAGTTTTTAAATAATGATAAATAAATAAATTAAGAACTCTTGTCTAATGATAATTAATTAAATAAGAAAAAGGTATTACAACTGAAATATGAAACAGAAAAATCTTACCTATCTAACTGGAACTAAAGCGAATTAACGATAAATAAGAAATTAAAAATATAAATAAATAAAGTGAAAATATAGTTAGTAAGTTAAATAATAATAGTAAAAAATAATAATTAAAAATTAATACGCGTGAAAAAAAAAAAAAATAATAAAAATAAAAACCAATCTTCTAATTCTTTGTTTACTTTTGTCTTCCTTTTTTTTCTCTCCTTTTTCTTTGTTTACCTTTATTTACTGCCTTTTCTTTGTTTCCTTTTTTTTTCTTTTTTTTTTTTTTTGTTCAAGTTTATGAAAGTGTATTTTTTTTAGTAATTCGAAGTTCTTTTTTTTATTTCTTATCTTCGATTTTTTTTTAAATCGTTTGTTTCAAATTAGATTTTTAAAAGTTTGTTTAAAAAATTAATCATTTTAACAAACTTTTAATTAAGAACTTTGTTTAACGTTTATAAGAAATTTTATATACACAATATATATATTTTTTGTTGTTTTTTTACAGTTAAAAAATTACGTACGCAATTTGCAAAGTCCTACCCTTAATTAGG
Source organism: Hydra vulgaris (assembly GCF_022113875.1). Classification (NCBI taxonomy): domain Eukaryota; kingdom Metazoa; phylum Cnidaria; class Hydrozoa; order Anthoathecata; family Hydridae; genus Hydra; species Hydra vulgaris. Next base: position 14,482,811 of record NC_061169.1, read on the forward strand.
AACTTTGTTCCCTTAATTAAGAATTTTGTACCCTTAATTAAGAACTACCCCTTAATTAAGAACTTTGTTTAACGTTTATAAGAAATTTTATATACACAATATATATGTTTTTTTTAATCCTTTTTTTGTTGTTTTTTTACAGTTAAAAAATTACGTACGCAATTTGCAAAGTCCTACCACTTTTTTTTTAATTTTATTTTATTTATAAAAAATAGTTAAGAACTAACCTGCTTTGTAAAGCAAAATTGTACCATAACAAAGATTAAATTTTGGATACTGCACCGTACATCGATATTCACGTTCAAAATCACTATTTACAGTATTTTTTAACTTGAATTTAACAGTTAATTGATTTTCTTTTTTATCTAACTCAGGATCGATTCTTTCATTATAAATCAACATGTCAGAGTTATTGTTTATTATGATTTTATAGGAACCATCTACAAACTCAACTGAAAATAAAATCTTAATAGTGTTCAATGGAGAACGAACATCCACTTCAATTCTCTCAGGATTCCCATACTTTTCAAGTTTTATTATGTAAGTTAAAACAACACTTTTTCCAACTTCAGAGTATATTAAAACGTTTTCAACATTTTGATCCACTATTGTAACTTGACCAAATAATCCTAAAACAAAAATCTTTTTTAACAATATAAAATTATATCTATAATATAGATCAAAATTATCTACAAGGCGTACATACTATAAGATCAGAGCGCTACAATACTCTGTATTGCATAATACATTTTAATATTAAAATGTTATATTAGACGTTAAGGGGGCTCACTCCCTTCAAAATTTTTTCGATAACTACCAAGTGCATATGCTTTATTAGGGTATTCATTAAAAAGAATATTATAGAAGTGATTAAAAAAATATATTTTCATTTTAAAATAATGACAGTTGTTGCCATGGTTATTAATTCTGAATGGCGAAAACCATTAATTCTTGAAATTTGAAAAGATAATTCCTTTGAATTGGTAAAATATTTTTGAATAAAACTTTCTAACATTGTTTATTAACATTAGATGCATGCAATAAACCAAAAAAAAATCAAAATATTATTTCGGGAAAGATATCTATTTAATTTTTTAAAAAACCAACAAAATTTTTTTATATTTACGAGATAAAAACGAACCTTAAACATCCAAATTATAGACAATACAAAAAATTTAAAGCAAACTTTTGGTTTATTGCATGAAACAATCTATTTTGGGTTTTGTGTAAAAATTTTAGCTCAAAAGCTATAATAGAACAAGAATTATCACATTTTTTAATTCTAATAAACTCGGAAAAAATGCGAAAATTTTGCAAATTGAGAAAATAAGCAAAACGAATAGATGGGTTGACAGCTTAGTATAAGATCTTGTTTTTGGTAAAGATGCTGAAGTAAATGGAACAAGATTTAACAGCTCAGATTGCATTGACACACACTGTTTTTTTGTTTGTTTGATTTCCTTTAAACTTCCTTTTCTTTTTTTTTAAACTTGCAAATTTTACCTTTTTAATTTTATCATTTATTATCGCTCTTTTATCTGCAACGTTATTTTTTTCCATTATTAACTCAATAATTAAGCTCTTCTTTTTTACCAATAATTATTTTTAAACTTATCCACACAACTAAAAATTTATAAATTAACACAATAATCACTAAATAATCTACTGAACATAATTTAACTTATAATAACACATGTGAAGTGTATGCTATGCACAAGTAAGTAACACATGTGAAGTGTATGCTATGTGGTTGTGTCGCAGTGTGCTTAACATGCTCAAAAAGAGCTATTCCAGACCTACATAGAATTACTTTGAAAAATTAACAGTTCACAAACTTGAATTAATCATATAAGATTAAGTTTTATGTAAAAAGTGTTGTAGATAGGTAGAAATGATAAAATAAAATTGTTGCTATGGGCGTTGCTAAGGAAATTCTTTTATACTATGTTCAAATAAACAAGAAATAGACATACTTATGTTTTGTTTTTTTTTGTTTTTTTTAAATCAGAATCAGATTCCTCATTAAATTTTATACTTAAAAAACGAAAAACCCAAAATTTCAAATTTTTTTTTTGGTGCTATTTTGAAGGGGGTGAGCCCCCTTAAATCAATTTAAATCAAACCCCTAAAATTTAGGGGTCATTCATAAATTACGTCACGCAATTTTTGACCTTTTTTGATCTACTCCCCCTTCTCCTCGTCGCAACATCATCACTCTTTAGTAACAAGCTTGAGAAATCTCTTGCGCTAAAATGTTTTTCACAAAAAAAATACTAATTAATTTGCGCTAGTTAAGTTTGCCTAAATATATCAAGTTTCTTAATATTAAATAATAAGTAAAAGATTGTAAATATTTGGAATAAGTGGTCGTCCATGAAGTACTTACACTTTTACCCTGCCCCCCATTTCATATACGCCATTTGTATTCCCCCTCTTTCCAAGTGTACGTACTTTATAGAGTAAATACTCCATAAAGTACGTACACTTGGATGCAGCATTAAAACTAAAGTTAACTCTATCAACTTCAAAAAATACTGTTCTGGCTAGCTAATTTTCATTTAATAACTGTGGTATTATATTAATTTATATTTTTTTGTAGTTTATTGCTAATTAATCATATTATGCGCTAATTAATCAAAGGTTATGATACGGAGACTGAGAATTACAAAAAAAAAAAAAAAAGTAGACCTTCTCCACTGTGTGAATAAAATGAAAAAAAAGATTTAAAGTATATATTGAGTAAATGGTAAATTTGTGACTATTGACTCCTTAACTCTCTTAAATTTTCAACTCCATAACTCTCTTAGACGCTCTAACCATCTGAGCTATCCCGCCATTTTTTAATTGTTAAAGTAACTTTTAAAGTCAGGTAATTTATTTAATTTTTGCATTATCATAATAAAACAATTTAAGTCATTTATCAATTGTATTTAAAATATATTAATCTGCAATTTTTAAATTAAAAGACAATGATGATTCTAGAAGACGTTGCTCTTTTCAAAGGTCAAGAGGTCAAACTCCAAGTTGGTTTCCAAACATTAAATCAAGAAGTTAGGTTGAATGGAAAACTAGCAATCCTGTTAATAATATTTTTACACAATTCAAAGTATCACTTAATCATATAGCTACAGCATTTAAGGTAAATGTTTATTAAAAGTTCCTTTTAAGATACCAGGTGCTGGGTATTGTAAAAAAATGGCCAATTCAGGGTACCCGAGAACATAGCCGAACTACGGGGTCCACGGGTCCCAACCGGATACCCGGCGAATCACTAGTTTGAAAAAGCATTAATTTGGCATTAAATTTTTAGATATACAAATTTTAAAATTATTTATATGGAGAGACCATATAAATTATTTTGAAGGTAAAATTTTGGAAAAAAATTGGTCTGCAGTAGGTTATAAGGGTATATGGGGCAAGATAGTAAGCATTTCGAAAATTTTAGGACAAAACTGTTAGCTCATTGAAACAAGATTTTCAGTTTGTTTTATTATAATGATTCGTTACTTTTAGTTAATTATTTAAGTTAATAAATAGAAAATTTGTAACAAAAATTGAAAAAAAAAGTTCATGAACTTTTATTGCTATTATTTATTATTACTATTTTTTCTTTTCAATTTTTTTTAGGATGTCCCAAAATTACCTTACGGTCTGGTACCGCTTTGGTTACAGTAATCACGTGACCTTATTTGGTCACTTGATTGGGGCAGCACGGCTTACAATGCATTTTCTGTCCCAACTTTATTAAATTTTTTGATAATTATATTGTTTACAAAAGGTTTTTCAACGTCTGTTCTGTTTTATAATAAAAGATTTAAGCGAATAGCACGTTCTTGATTTTTAATATAAGATATTATTGTTATTTCGGTAAAAAATCATACAGGTTATTTTTAGGTTACGTTTAAAAAAAAAAAAAAAACTCATAAAAACCTGAAATAAATTACTGCAACCACTGGAGAACTAAACAAAATATTAGAACTACGATACTTCATAGTAGGAATACATTAACAACTAAAGAAAGAGAAATTAAAAAAAGAAAAAAAAAATTGAAAGGAACGAAACATATACATAATTTATATAATAACTAATTTCTTCTGTGTCGGAATACGGTTAAAACTTTTAAAAGTTTCTAAAATTGCGTTGGTTTCAGATGTTCTATTGAATACGCAAATTTTGTAGAGTCGACTATTTTGTAAAGTAGACTGTTTTGCAGAGGCGACTATTTTGTATAGTCGACTCCCTGCGTCATAATTTCTTTTTGTTCCCTAAATGATTTTTCTAATTGAAAAACTTGAATGCAGTTAAACAGTTAAAGCCTAAAGTATGCTGTGCTTACGTCACGCAATATTTTAGGCTTTACGTCACGCAATATTTTAGGGGGAGTAGATCAATTCATATTATACTTTTCTATGATTTTAATCTAGTTAACTAGTGACATTTTTAATGGTTTTTGTATGACGTTTTTTTTTGCAACTATAGATTATTTAAATATTGTTATGATTTTGGGTTGGGCGGGTTGTTCATTTCCTTACACTTTTGATTGGTTATCATATTTCGAATGAGGTATTTATGACAACGTTAGAGCTTATTAAAGACTATTGTTGTTTTGTTGATTTAAAAACTTTTTTAATGAGGTTTCTGATTGTCTTGAGTTTAATGAGGTTTACTGCTTTCTGATTGTCTTGAGTTTAATGAGGTTTACTGCTTTCTGATTGTCTTGAGTTTGTTTATACTAAAAGTACCTCTTTTTTACGTCTTAAAATACATTTATTAGTATTTTTGTGTTTCTATTAGAATTTTATTTTATTGTGTTTTCATGTTTTCTTTCGGTGGTATGGTAAATGATTTATTTAGTTATTTTTGTTTGTTTAGTAGGTCTACACTTTTAATATCATATCATCAAAAAAATATTGTGATGATTGGGTTTTGGCTATTTGTAGTGAGTCCTTTTTTTTTACGTTTACATTCATTAAACATTAAACAAAAAAAGTTATTATTAGTTTTAGTAAAAAAGCAAATTAATAGTAAAAAATAGCTTATTTAATATATTAATAGTTAAAAATAGCTTATTTAGTAGTTAAATAAGCATTTTAAACCAAATGGGAGACAAAATTAACAAAAACAAATTTGACAATTTTGTTTAAAATACTTTCTAACCATAAAAGCATGAAAGTGAAAGTTTTGAAACCAATTTGTTTTGATTGAAGACTTTGATTTTTGATAGAAAACTAATTAAAATATTGATCTAACACGAGAATAAAGACAAATTTAAAAGTTCCAATCTTATTTGCAATACATAATTCTTCAAGTCTAGTTTTAATTTTTTTGAGAGGGATTATTTGCAAACTAATTTAACGCCGTTAAAATTGCATTAAAGGAATTGAGAACTGCTTTAGTGGTATTTTCATGAGCTTCTAACAATGTAACAATGTATTGAGTACTTTTTTGTTTCTTATGTATTATTTTAAGACGTACCAGCGATGAGTCAAATTTGAAAAAAAAGTATGTAATAGATGCACGAAAAAAATTTAAATGCAAACGCAGCATTTCACAGATAATTTTTTCATTTTCAAGTTTTGATGTTTTGTTCTTACCAATATTATGCAACATTGTTTGGTGTGGATATTAACTTTTTGCAAGTGTCGGCTTTAGAATCTGTTGACATTTGATGTATTCGTAAATTTTTTTTTAATTACTCTTTTAATTTAGGGTTTGCTTTTTTTATTCCATTTCATGTAATTGTGAAAGGTTTATCAGATAATGAGAAAACATTCCGCCAACTTTTGCTTGATTCTTGGTCCATGGGGTGACTTAAGCATTCCTGTGAATGTTACCCCAAAACTGAAATATGCGTTGTGAAAATTAGTATTTAGAAACATCATAAAAACACATGTTAAAGATATATTATGTATGGTTTTAATTATCTTTTGACCAAAGAATTTCAGCAACAAAAAAACTAGAAATTAGTTTAACTTATGCCCTCCATATTGTATTTTTATTTACACTTACTATTATGTAGATAAAAGTAGTTATATTTGTTCATTTAACAGCTGGCTGCAACAATTTTTCTTTTCGTAACTTTACATTTTACAGTTTAAAATTAAAGAGTAATCAACGGGTAAAAACATTTAATCTAATACATGTCAATGTTACCCACATGTCAAAATAACTTCGCAGTAACCTTACACAAAAATTTAAACCAGGGCTATTTCAACATTTATTTTTTGTTTTCTTCCAGTTCAAGTAAAAAATAAAAATTTGACAATTAGACAAATTGTCATTTAGTATACACTGGCACTTTTTGCTTCGTTTTCTGCTATTTCGTCAATATTTATATTCACTTGCATGATTAATTTTGTTTTTTATATTCTCACTTTTTCTAGCATAAGTGTTTATAAAATAAGTGCCACCCAATCCTTGTCAAAACATTCCAAGCATTTTTTGTAAAGGATCTGTCGTAAACTTACCGAGTACCATATACCTAAATCCAAAGTTAATAAGTTAATTGACTAGAGCAATCATTGCTGAACACGTATGCCAAAGTGCTGTATCTGAATCACGTGTGATCTTTTTCTTTGCCTGCCAGTCATTTTCTCCGCTGTACTAGTAATTTGTTCAAAAATAATATAAAATTTTCTTTAGATATACGTTTGCATATGAATCTTTAACATTAACAATCTTACAAAACATAATATAATTTCGATAAATCGTATGATCCCGCCAGCATTACTTATACTAGAATAAAGTTTTCATCACAAAAAATGCAAAGCGTTGTCCTTAAATTACGTCACGCTCTAGGGGAGGAAGGGGGGAGCGGAGTATTTTTAGCGAGAGTTTTTGTGACGACTCATATGGAACTTGTTACAGTAGTTAACTCATCAAACAAAGTTTTTTTTGCATTTTTAAAATTTTATTTATTCAAATGTTTATATTATAGGTTATAGATGTAAAAAACCAAAATAAGGATCTATTTCTTTAAGTTCTAAATTTGTTTCATAATTATTTATATTTTTGAAGTGACACTCATGTAAAAAGCAATAACTATACTTATTATAAAGTATAAAAACTTAATTAGTATTAATTTTTATACTTTATAATAAACATAATACTCCTTTAAATTTTTATCTCTCTAGCTCTTCAATTACACAGCTTCTTGTTTATGTTTTTTTATTTATACTGGCCCATAGTTTATCCCTCAACTTATCCTTTTGCAAGGCGCGTTAGTTAAAGTTACTTGTCTTGCTATGTCTCATGCAACTATTATTCTCATTTATGAATATATATAGTTTTTTAACTTTTTTTTTCAATTGTGTAACATCATCAATATTTATTGTATTTATTTAAGTCTTAAAACATGGAAATTATTCGTTGTACTGGTCTTTATTATTGCAATTAGATTTGATATGAATTTAACTTCTATTTTAATGGTAGTATAACGTCGGATATAGGAAATTGAAACGGCAAGATAATCGCTTGGCGTCATTTAAAACGTTGATAAGATTTTTTTGAAAATCGATCAAGTAACATATATTCTCAGCATCATTCAAGTAACATATCTTCTTAAGTAACATATAAGATCAAGTAACATATATTCTCTTTATTTTTTATTCATGTTACCCTTAGAAGTATAACGTACTTTGTACCTTAAAAGTACGATTCAGATAAGATAAGATTTCTACTTATAAAATTTATGATTTTTGTCTGAATTTTGATTTAATAATTATAAATTTCTAATATATATACAAGTTTATAATATAGTATAAATTTATGATATTTTAATAATACACAAAAACTATTTCAAAGTATATTCTGTTTTACAAGAATAAATCAAGTCAAAAATGTTTTCTTGCTTTTTAATAATATATACGTTTTTATTATTTCGCGATAAGATAAGTATTTATCTTGACTATTTGTATATACGAGTACTGTTATGTACGTATTATATATACAAGTATCTTATGGAATGTGTTTATAAGACAAATATGAACAAGACAAAAAAGTTAAATAAACTACAATTTATAACTACGAATTAATAATTAGCTATAAACATCTTAAAACAACTTTAGTTGTAATAAATAATTAGCTATAAACATCTTAAAATAACTTTAGTTGTAATAAATAATTAGCTATAAGCATCTAAAAATAACTTTAATTGTAATAAATAAATAACTATAAACAAATAAAAATAACATCTATCAGGATGCTTAACAAAGTTTACTAAAGGTATATTTATTAATTAATCCGATCTTGATGATTTGATGTCGACTTTTGCCAACATTATTATAAATATTAATTATATTAACATAAATTAATTGAATTCACTGAGTGTATCTTAAGCTTACTTAAGATAAATTGAGAAAAAAAAACGTTGTGAACTAAAAATAAAACATACCTTTGTAGTAATAATGTAATAAAAATAAACCCAAGAAAAACATTTCTGATAATAATTGTTTTCCAATTTTTTTTTTGGCTTAGAATAAACCTTGCTTTAGAATTTTATATTATCATTTTTACAGAAAAGTTTTCTTCGCTACCTTTTTCAAAGACAGAAGTTTTTATTTTTTAAAAAATGAAAAAAATTAAGCCTCTTCTTATTTCAAAAATAACATCACATGTGTTTTTTTTTAACAAAGATAAGTGCAAATAGATAAGCACATATGTCTTTATTAATAAAGATTTATTCAATCTTTAATATTAAAACAGTTTTATCCGATTTTGAGTATACTGTACATTACGTTTTAGTTTACAATTTCAAACGCAGGTGACATTGTATTTACTGTGATTAAAAATTTGTTTCGAAAAAATAATAATTTATAGAGTTCTAAATAAATTTTACAAAATTAAAAAACTATTATGATCTCAAAATTGTTTAATACTTATTAATAAGTTTTTCTTAAATAAATTATCAATTTATTTAAAAAGTTTTTTTTTCTAAAAAACTAAATCTAATAAATTAATTTACAATAAACTTTGCACCCACCCATTGATATACTCATTGTGATGAGTGGGTGCAAGCTTCGAAAATATTTGTTTTAAATGTGGCTGTAAACTCAAAACTTTTATGTATTTTATAATTATTTTATACTCAAAATATTGCGTACTCAATTATAATAATCCTAAAATAAATAGAAAAAAGTATATTAATTTATATAAATGTATATCTATATACTTATTTAGTAAATTTAGCATATCTTTATATATATTTAGTAAATACAAATTGTTTCATGCAAATGTTTAACTTATTTAATTTAAATTCACTTATTAATTATTGATAGTTTCCTCTGAACTTTCAATTTGCAGTGAGCAAATAAACTTGTTAAATTGGGTAGAAAATATACATTCAAATATTAGAAATAAGGTTATTAAAAATTATACTAAACTATAGAAGTTATACAAATATAGGTATTGTATAAACGTAGATTTAAAAAAAATAAAAATAAAGAAAATAAAGGAAAAGCTGGAGACAATAAATTTAATAAAAATTGTTGTATTAAAGTTGTTTTATTAAATACCTATTTCATTAAATAAATTTTTTATAGAATTAACTCTCATGTAAAAACATTTTTGCGCTCCTGTTAGTCTATTTCAAACAAATAAACTTGGAGAGGTAATTTATTTTAAAGCATAATGAAATTATTAACGGGACTTAATTATTTCAAACTCCTGCCGAAATAAATTAACTTTATACGCCATTTGTGTAGTTTAGCACTTAAAAATTTTCTAACAGCAAAATCGAAACAAAATCTATATATCTACATGCAACACGAGCTCGTCAGCCTCAAATAAAGAGAATAGGAAAAAATTCAAATAAACTATGGGATTTTGTTAAGTAGTTTTAGGAATTTAGACGGATGTTTAGAGGAAGAGGTTTTTTTTAATTCTGATTCACTCCCAACAAGACTGCAAGCAATAACTTTTAAGTTGGGAGTGACTAGAAAACAAAGAATAGAGTTATAGAACAAGGAAGCAGTTGACAGAAAACTTGAAAAGTTTTAGGTTAAAGATGGGAAAGAATTCCAAAGGGTTGAAGTGTGAGGAAAAAACCAGACGAATAAAAGTTTTTAGAGCATACAGGGACAGAGTTTCCTGTATAAAATCTTTTTTTATCAAGGCAAGAGTATAAAGTGTGGATAAGAAATAAAGGAGGAACAAGGACAGAACCTTGAGGTATCCCAGAATTCACTGGAAAAGGAGAATAGCGTTGGCCTTTGAGGATGACTTAAAACGAAGAATAAAGCGGTTAGAAAGAAATGATTTGATAATCTCAAAAACTTTCCCAGATATACTAAAAGAAGCTTACGAAAAGACCAGCATGCTAAACTTTTTCAAAAGCTTTAAATATGTCAAGAGCAACAGCCCTTGCGTCACCGCTTCCATAAAATGTTGCGTCACCTCCTCCATAAAATGTTGTAAAGACGATAAAGTTTTTAAGTCACAACAGCAAGTCAGCCGTAAAGCGAGAGGATTGAAAACTGTATTGATTGTCTGACAGTAAAATATTTGACTCAAGATGAGATGTTAGAAATTTGTTGATCAAAGAATCAAAGACCATAATAATAACAGATAGAAGACTGATCTGACGACAGTAGTAGGGGTCAGAATATTCTCCAGATTTTTTAAAATTAGGTAGGAAAACAATATTTAGTTTAGCACTTATTAAATAGTCTAGAAATAATTGAATAGAGTTTTGTAGAACACTTTTGTAAGACTGTGACAGGAGTATTGTCAGGACCACAAGACAGACTTAACGGTCTTGTTACAGTACACCGCGAAAGAGCATTTAAATAAGAATTTCACTCTTCCTTCCTTACCAATAGCGCAAAATATGTCCAGAGCTCGCTTCCAACTCAACTTGGAAGCTAGCTCTGGGCACATATTGAAAGAAGCGAGGCTGCTTTAGCAACAATGGTTGCTAAAGCAGCCACGGCCGCTTTCCAAGTGCTTTCATGAGAAATAAGCCCCAGCTAAGAAGACTGTAAAATCAAGAAGCACCAAATCAGACATTGTTTTTTCAAAACTATCAAATCTCAAAATCATGTCAAAAACTTCAGTACGTTTTTCTTAACTTGTAATTTTTTTTAATGTTCAGAATATTTATATAAAGCTATTTATACCTTTATAATAATCTGATCTATTTATTGTAAATCAACTGATAGTTTTCTCACTACCTTTTCTTACGTTTAGCGGCTGACGCTTTTTTTAACTTTATTAGGTCTTAAAACTAACCAAAATTAGTTTTAAGACCTAATAATGCTTAATTTAGTTTAAAGTGCAAAAATAAAAAAGTTTTTACACTTTTTTATGCTGAGTCAGCATTAAATGCAAAAAAATCAATTAAAAAGAAAACTACGTTTTCTCAGCTTTTTTATGACATTAGAAGCTAAAACTTACAACACTGTTAGACTATAGTGTAATAAAGAAAACCTTACTAGAAAAACTAAAATTAATAATTATTTTTAAAATGACAGCTCTTTTAATTTTAAAGGATATTATCGATGCCAAAACCTTTAGTAAAATATAAATATATTCAAAAGGAAACAAGTTAAAGGTTAGTTCTAGTAAGGTATTGCAGCTCTATCTATAAAGAAACAACCCTAAAAATTTGAAGTTAATTGCATATCTGGTTAAAAAGATATGAATGATTTACAGTTCGCAGTCAGACAAAAAAATGCAATTGAGAAATTGAGCTTCAAAGTTTAAAAACAATATATTAATTAAAAATTTCCTGAAATATAAGAGTCAACTCCCTCTTTTTCTTTCTCCTTATCAATGTAACCTTTTTTGATACATCTTCTTTTCTTCCTAGCCATTTTTTGCTTAGGATTTGAATTTTTAATTGTTTTCTTTACCCTCGATATGTCTTTCTTCCACGATCCTTGGATCATAAAACTTCCAGGCAAGAGATGCAAATAATCAAAAATTCTTGTAAAACCTCTCAAACCATCATTGTAATTTATTACAGCTGAAGCAACACCTAGGTCTAGTATCTTTTTTGTAACAAAAATATTTTTTGAACACTTTTTCCAAATTATCTGGTTGAAAGCTTCGTTTGGATTTTGTGTTGCACCATCAAGGCATCTCGATAATAAATCATCGGACCGTAGTGCCAAGAATGTATCCTTAAGAACATTTTTAATGGCAATAGGCAGATTAATTGAAGGCTTAAAAGTAATATTACTATGCCAATACTTTCACCAGCTTTCATTTGTACAAGGGCAAAATTGATGTCTCTCTTCACTGTTGCTTATATCCGTACAATGCCACTATACAGCTAAAACTGATTTTTTCATGTTGTACAAGGCTATATTATGGTCTCCGCTCCATGCTACCAAGATATTTTGTCTAATGCTCATTCCATAATAGTTTTGCATTTTATTAATAATCTTGTCAGTCAACCTTCTATTCCCTGATACAAATTTTCCATCATCTAACTTTTTAACTTTTAAGTCACTTCGAATTTGACGCAATCGGGTGCCTAAGCATTTTATGACATGACCGACACACTCTATTTTCACTGGGATAAGATCATCCCATAAGGCTTTGCCTTCACAACACTCTTATATGATTCGGTATCAAATCTCCTATATAATGAGAATTAGGCACATTGTACTTTGTCATTGATTCCATAAAAAAGGACAAAGCACCTGCTGATTCCATTGCACCTGAAGATTGGAAATGGTTGAGGTCACAAACATGTGTCTTTAAAAACTTTTTATAACCAGTTTTATTGCTCTTGCATTTTCAAAAAGCACATCCACGCAAAAACTTTGAAAACACCTGAAAACCAATGACTTTATGGTTAGCTTTAGCAACAGCAGTGCATACACCATTTAGTGATAAATGACCACGTTTTTGCCAAGAGTCATCAATCCTAATTTGTATATCTATAATATTATTTTCAGCTGCAATTGGACAAACAATTTTTCTAACCTCTTTCACAGCATTTTTCATGCTATCACAAGAAGCAGCTTCATAAAATGGTAGGAGGTTAGAGTTTATTTCATTATATGTCTTGAGAGTCATTGGTGGGGACATATTCAAAATTGAAGCAAATGTTTTCATTGCCTCATGACCTTGCCCAATTTCTCTAAATGCCATAACAGTTCTGATGTTAATTTCTTGAGATTTGACTCCTCTGGAATCTCTATTAGGCATACTAAATGCTTGTGATGAATTAAACAAGTAAGTCCAATCACAAGATGCACATTTGATACAAAATTGTATTGAAAATCCTTTTGTTTTTTTATCAAGGTATTCAAGTTCAATATCTTTTGATTTACAACAATCACATAATCCAATGTTATAAATTAAATCTTTTAACATTGGGAAATGAAAAAAGAAGAAAAAAGTCATCATGTTTAGCTAAAGGTCGATTGGCTTTATTTGAGGATATGTTTAATTTTGATGAGCTGGCACATATCTACTCCATCATTGTTTGTTCCTTCTGCAGGCTGTTCCAAAACAACATCAATTGGCTTCTTAATATATCTGTTTTCTTGAAACACTCGTTTAATTTTTATTTTTTTTCAACTTGTATGCTTTGCCATAATAATATTTTTTAAAAAATAAATTCACCCTTGACTTCCTTCTCTCCTTTTAACTAACAACAATATTAGATACACAACTTTGTTTTTTTAAGTAGTTTAGTAATTATACAGACCTAAAAGTTCAAACAACTATTTAAAATTTAGGTCTTAGATAAATATATCAATAACAATTTTGGTTGCTATGGACGTAACTAAGTAAATTTCTTAACTCATAATCAATAAAATCAATTTTTTAACAAATTTTGTTTTTAAAACCACATCATGTTATATATGGTTGAAAAGCCAGTTAAATTTTATACAAAGTTGGCTAATAAACTGAAAATTGGTTTTTTTAACGAAAATCGCTAAGTTTTTACCATATAACCACCTTAAACAAGGTTGTTTCTAAAATACTTGAAGAAACAAAAAAAAAAAGTTACATTAGTTGATGATTACATAGTTATATAGAATAGTTGATGATTACAGATTGTGATTACTCACAGTAGTATAAGTTGAAGTTTGTCATGAATTATTTTTTAAGTTAGTTTTTTACTTTTTTCGTTTTAAGTTATTTTTATACTTCTCTAGTAAATCATATACGTTTTTTTTTTCAAAACTTTAACTTTAAAATTGTTTAGCGTAATTTATATAAACAATTTTATTTTTGTTGGTTTCATACAGTTTGTACAATCGTTTTTGTTTAAGTTTTTTGTTAAAATATTGACTTTTTTGGTTTTAATAATCATATAATAATATTGTTAAGTGTCCGTGGTAAAAAAAATGTTTTTTTTTAAATTGTTTTTATTAGATAAACTACCTGTCTTTCAAAGGAAAGTGATTTTTTATATTGTTTACATTAAACACTGCTTAAAATAATAAATTTTATTATAATTGCTGTTCATAGCAACGCACGTAGCAACCAAAACTTTTTGTTGCTAGTTGGTCACCTATAAAATCAAAGTAATTATAATCTGTGCTACTTAAAATATATCTACTATGCTTTTAACTATTCTTTTGTTTGTATTTCAATTGTTTTTTTCATAAATTGCTTTAACTACTTTATCTTGTGTGTGTGAATTGTTAAAGTTATTGAGTTGAGTTTGTTATTGACTTATTGAGTTATAAGTTTATTGAGTTATTGAGAAAACATGCAGCATAGCATGCTGTAGATAATATTGATATGTTCACATCATCTACAAGCTCTAAGAAACTTAAACTTTCTAAAGTAAAAAATGAAGACTGCTAATAAACTTATAAACTTTTCCGTTATTTGTCATATTACAATATGTTTGTTACATGTGAATATGCAAAATAGGGAAAAATAACACTTAGATCGCTTACAATTATAACATTACCCAACTTTATATTTTATTTTTGTTGTTGTTTGTTTAACTTTTTCGTTTACTCCATTGTGCATAACTACGAATTTATGGGGAATAAATGAAAGAAAAGTGAAAGATTTTCTAAACACAGTAGAAAACTACGAGGATAAATTTTGATAAAAAATAAAAATAGTGTTATGAAAAAATGTATTTAAATAGGAGTTTAGAAATACAAATTGTTTTTTAAGCAAAAAAATGCAAATAGAATGTTATATTGTGTAAAAAAATATTTTAACAAAATTGAAATGTAAGTTACTTAAATTACGTTTATTTGTTCATTTCTAAAGTTTTCAGTACCAATATGGTCTCATTATGCAAAAGATGAATGTTTTAATTAGTTGAGTCAGTGCAGTATTGAGCTGAATTAATCAGATGTTTATGTTATGAAGATTGTTTGAAATTTTTCAAATTATTATTTCGGAATAAATAAAGAAAAAGAGGAGATACGATCCGGCTAAACATCTTTGTGAATAAAATGAAAATAGAACATAAAGCAAAAGTCTCTACATCTCAAAATGGAATTGAAATTTTTTAAGTATTAAAGAGAAATCACAAAAACTCAACAACAGTCAGTCAAATTGGTTGTCACAGTATGTTTAAAAACACGCTCGCTATCCCAGCTAGTTACATAATTAAATGCTAACTAGATAGCATTTAATTATGTAACTAGCTGTTCTTCTTCTTCTTCTTCTTCTTCTTTTTCTTCTTCTTACTGTTATCAATACTAATTTTAATATTATTATTAATATTGTTATTATTTTTAATATTATTTTTAATATTATTTAATATTATTAATATTATTTTTAATATTATTACTAATATTATTTAATATTATTAATATTATTTTTAATATTATTATAAATATTATTTTTTTATTTTATTATTAAGGTGCCCCAAGAAGACTTAACGGTTATGCCGCAGAGCACTGCGGAAGTGCATTTTAACTAGGAAGTTCACGCCTCCTTCTAAAGAGTTGGAAGGGACTGTAGCAACAAATCACGTAGATAAGATTACATTGATTTATATTTCTTGAAGATACGCTCGTTATTTATAATTAAAAACATGGATCGCGCCAAGTGCTCAACGTAAGTGCCGTAAGAGCCGTAAGAGAGCGACAGTCATTTCGAACTCCGCTATATATACAATAAGAAGAAACCTACTGGCTGCTGTGTTAGCGGATCAACATTTGCAATCAACAAGTAAATGTATGTTTATTACCAGAGGAGCTTAGAGGATTTTCAAACAAATTTTGCATATTGTGTACTTCTTGTAATTGTAAATAAAGTTTTCATTACCTGAACATAGATAAAAGAAAGCATGATATAAATTATAGCGTTGTAATTCCATTCCGAGAAATTAGTAAGGGACATAAAGCTATGTAAGTATTTACAACTACGATAAACATGCCACCATCAATGACTAGTAATTCATACCCAGTTTGCATCAAACCAAAAAAAGACGTCTTTAGAACGTTCAATAGACGTCCAAAACGTTCAAAAGACGTCTAAAACGTGTATAAGACGGTTAAAAGACGTCTTTTTTACGTCCGTGTCCACTGGGTATGATGTAATAAATGTAAATCTTAACAAGGCTTATACATAAATTGCAATTTCTAGTATGAAAAATGCTGCTAAAAAGATACATACCCAATTTTCCAATAAAATCAATTTTTGACTGACTACCAAATTAGCATAGATGGTACATGGCTAAAGAGAGGACACAGCTCTCTTAATTGAGATGTTTCCGGAATCTCAAGATTTAATAAAAAGGTTTTGAACTATCATGTTAAATCTAAATTTTTTAAAAGCTGTACCGTGTGGGAAACCAAAAAAGGTTCAATAAAGTTTGAAATTTGGAAAACCAGCCGTGTTTGCCAACACAATCATCATAAATCTTCTGGTGCGATGGAGGCTAGTGGATCAGTTGTCATACTTTGTTCGTCAGCACAAAAATATAATTTGAGATTTGAGAACGCATTAAATTGATGATGGTTATATTAATTCATTTTTGAAAGTTTTGGAGGCCAAACCTATTAGGGAAGCATTGATTCCAATTAAGTTTGAATGTGTGGGCCATTTTCAGAAAAATTAGATAACAATAAACCAATTTGTAGAAGAGGATGATTAACTGATAAAACAATAAACAAAATGCAAAATTACTATGGAATTGCTATTCGACAAAGAATTGGCTCATTATATGCTATGAAAAAATCAGTGCTAGCTATTTTGTAGCATTGCAGCAACATTCCTAACACTGTTGAAAGGCACCAATTTTGTCCCCGCAGTTTATGTAGTGGGAGAGGGATCTAAATACTTGTCAAAAACATATAAGCCCTGTACTAGTTTGCCTCTTATTATAAAAAGGATAGTGCAACCAATTTTTATTGATTTTAGTGCAGACTATTTGTTGTTGAAATACTACAGCCCAAAATCCTAACGAAACTTTTAACCAAATTATATGGAAAAAATATCCAAAGAACAATTTTGTTTCAAGACAAACAATAGAAAATTGTGTAGCATCAGCTGTTTTAAAATACAATGATGGATTATTAGGATATGAAAATTTATTTAAATGTCTGAATATTTTGTTTGGAAAAGATAGCGTTAAGGAGCTCACGATATGAACCATTCAAAAAAAAATGAACAAAAAAAGTAAGGTACCTCAAATTAGTCAGAAGAAAAAATTGAGAACTTTAAAAAAATTTACAAGCTTTCATAACCAACGAAAAAGAAACTGATGATTCAGAGTCATATTCTGCAGGAAATTATTAAATACTAAATTTCTTTTGCATTTTTCTTCATTTTTTATTTTTTCGAATATAGAAATCTTAGAAAAAATATAAATATATATTACGTATTTTGAATTTTAATTTAGTATGTCTAAATCAAAAGAGTTTGTCTCAATCGCTCTGATGAGAGAGGTACTAAATATTCAAAAAGAAACAGTTTTATCTTTTTTTCGCGAATCGCTATTGAACATAAATAAAAAGTTTGTTAATTTTCAATCAAGTTTTAAAGACAACGAGTCTTGTAATGAAATGAAAGCTTAAACTTTATTGGCGATGTTATTAATGATAAAGCTAAAGCAGTTGAAGAAAAAATTAATAAAGTTCACGATGATTTAACAAATGTACGAAGAATGCAGGGTAAAATATCTTGTGACAATATCGAATTAAAATTAAAAAGTGTGGCTATTGAAGACCGTAACAGAAGAAACAATTTAAGAATTGACGGTATTGTAGAAAATAACGAAGTAAAGGATTGGCAAATTACAAAAAAAAAAAAAGGTAAAACAACTATTTAAAGATAACCTTGGTATTGAAAAAGATATTATTATTGAACGGGCTCATTGAATGGGAATAGCTAAGGAAAAACAAGAGCGAACAATAGTCTTAAAGCTCCGTGATTACGATGACAAAAAACAATCATGGAAAGAACAATAAAGTTAAAAAGAACCAACATTTTTCTAAACAAAGATTTTAGTTTCACTACGCGAAAAATGGTTATTACGCAAAAGTTGTTTTCAACAAACTTATTGTTCATGAATTTCGAGAACCCGCTACACAGATGTTAATTCGACAAGCGTAAACGAGTATTTTTTTTTTTTTTTTGAATATTTTTTTTTATTATTATATTAAATATTTTTAAATTATTAATTAAAAATTTAAAAAAATAGCGCCTTTTGCAAAATTTTGATAAACTTAAATAATTTTAAAATATTTTAAACACGTTCGATGTCATATCTCTTTCAGAAACCCATGATACAGAAAGTTCTCTTGAATTAAATTCTAATTATATTTTACCATTTTACAAACTAATTAGTCAACGACGAGAAAGTGGGGAAAAAAGGAGGAGGTTTAGGAATTTATGTCTTAGACAAGTATGTATTTAAAATAAAAACATGATATGTTTTTCAAATAAAAATTATGAAAGTCTCTTGAAATTATTAACAAAAAATACCGAAATATTTTAATTGGATGTGTTTATCGTCCCCCGAGTGGAAAAATAAAAAACTTCGAAACTTTTATCAAAAATACGATTATGAAAATAAGTAAAGAAAATACAACATTATATATTACTGGTGACATAAATCTATCTAACACAAAATTTAGAGATATCTAACACAAAATTTCCAAATATAAAATCTTTTTTTGATATGCTTTTTAAATTTAATATCTTGCCAGCTATTAATAAATTAACGTGAGTAACAAAAACCTCGGCAACAGCAATTGAAATTATTTTTATTCACAATTATTTAGAAACGATATTCGAAACCTATTTATGGCAGATATAAACGATCATTTCCCGATGTTCATAAAAATAAAAAACCTTAAATCTACGTCTGATTGTCAATCTAAAATCATACATTTGAAAAAACGAAATCTCAAAAATAATAACGCTAATAAGTTTAACAACACTGTGCGGCCATAGCGCAGTGGTTACAGCGTTTGCTTTATAAGCAGGAGATCCAGAGTCGAAACAAGCTCTGGACATATTTTGGCGTCACAGTAAGGAAGAAGGCATGAACTTCTTGGTTAAATGCACTTCCGAGGTGCTCTGTGACAAGACCTTTAGGTCTTCTTGGGGCACCTAACAAAAAAAAAAAAAAAAGTAGACTAAAACAAGAAACGTGGAACAACGTATATAAATGTCAAGATACTAACGAAGCTTACAATTCTTTTCAAAGTCAAAAGCAATTGCTAATTCGTGGATGGATAAATCGTTATTAAAGTGCTCGAAAAGAAAAAGCAAAAACTTTACAATAAATTTTTGAAAAATAAAAACAAGAATTGATTCTTGGTCCATTCCTTTTTCTAATATGTATAAATGACTTATGTAATGCATCTTTAAAACTTAATGCAGTCATGTTTGCAGATGACATGAATCTATTTCTCACCAACAATGATATCAAAAAATTATATGTGGACATGAATGTATAACTAGATAAAGTAAACAACTGGTTTAAGGCTAACAAACTCTCGCTGCTGAGAAAACAAAGTATATATACTTTGTATGTAGTATATATACTATTTCATAATAGTATATATATTATTTCATAAAAAAACACAAGAGAAAAATCTTCCTCTCAAGTTGCCCAACCTATTCCTAAATAATAAAATATTTAAAAGCAATCCAATATAAGATTCTTAGAAATCATTGTTGATGAAAAGTTATCCTGGCTTCCTCATTTAATATACATCCAGTCAAAAATCACCAAAATCATAGGTTTGATGTATCGAGTTTGCTCTTACGTCAATACACAAAGTCTTAAATTAATCTACTTTGGACTAATTCATAGCTTCACCAGATATGCAAACATTTCATGGGAAAGTGGTCAAACATCAAAGCCTAAAAAACTGTATAATTTACAAAAACATGCTTGCAGAATCATTTACTATAAAGATAAGCGAACAAGTTAAACCCTTAATGAAAGATATGAAAATGATGAATGTATTAGAAATAAATGTCTATCAACATTTAATTTTCATGTATCGTGACAATAACAATGTTATCAACATGTTAGTAACAGTCGATTCTTGATTTAAATTTTTATTTTTTTTTAGGCTTTATTTAGGAATAAAATGAGCTCATTTAAAGCTAACACCAGGGTGAAATGGACCCTTATTAACTCTCTTTTCAACGGTTGTTTCTTAACCTATAATATAAATACACTTTTAGATTTCTTATGTTAATTTGAAGAGCATATGTTGATTTTCTGAAAAATATATATTTTGTAATTTTTGGCTGTTAATTGTATTATTTTAAAAAAGGTCCGTTTTACTTGATTGAAGTCTGAAGATTTAGCTTTAAATAAGTTGAGATTTTTAACTTTTGTTTGTCCCAAAATTTGACTGCACGATTTGTAAAAAAACCTTCACGATTTAACCCACATAGTTTTTTACCAGTAAAGAAATGTTATTTGTTACTTCAAATATTTGAAATAACAAACAAAAGATACATGGAAAATTTAAAGATATATATATATATATATATATATATATATATATATATATATATATATATATATATATATATATATATATATATATATATATATATATATATCAGGGTGATGCAAAAAACAACTTTTTTAAAAATAGTCTCCTGCTCTTAACTAAATGTGTTCTATATAATACAAAAACACTAGGTTAAAATTTTTTTTGAAATAAAATATTTTCAGGGATGCCTCATGACCCTTAAAAATTTGACGGTTCCCTAATATTTTGAAAAAAATAGTTTTTCTAAAGTATGTCAAGCTGGTACTCAAAAGAAGCGAAATTATATAAAAACTTGAAAAATAATAATCAATTTACATAAAAAACATGTTTTAATAAATTATTTTAAAAAAACTTGAAAATATTGACTTTTTTTATTATCACCTTAAAAACAATAGTTTTTAGGCAATTATATCTGAAAAAAATATTTTTATGTAAATTGACCCAACATGATATGCTTTTGAAGAACTTTTTTTTTCAAAATATTAGAGACCCGTTTGATGTTTAAGGTAGGGATGTACCGAAGCTTCGGCTTCGGCATGCCGAAGCTTCGGTTCGGCCGAAGCCAGGTCAATTTTTTGCCGAATCTTTGGCTTCGGCAAAAAATTTTAAGTAACTAAAGTTATAAGCTACTGTTGTACAAGTTATAAAAATATACTAATTGCCTGTGTCTAATTAAGTTGTAAATTCAAGACTACAGAGTTAAAGTTGGAGTCTATACCATATACTTAGTATTATTTACTCCCAAATGTCTTGTTATGGAGGGGATGATAATAAATAAATAGAAATATTTTGAATATAATAGTAAAATTAAGGAAGGTTCTCATACACTTTGAACGCTTCCAAGACTTTAGATGAACTGAATCAGCATTTTTATGCAGAATAAAAACCTTTTAATTTAAAACAAATTAAAACTTTTTAAAAACGAAATGGAAAAAAAACCTTAATTTGTATTATGTAACGAATTTATATTAATTTTTGTGTGGGATTACCGCAAAAAGAACAAAAATTGGTTTCAACATTTGACCTATAAACCTTAGTAATCTCACTTTAAAGAAGATTAAATATACGTTGCTACTATTTTAAATTCTGTGTATGTTTAATTTTTTTAAATTTTATTTAACCATAATAATTAAAATTTACAAATTTTCATCGTAAGATTACAGAAATTGGTTAGGTGTCACTTATATAGTTACAAACTAGTCAATGGAGTGACACATAAAAAACATAAAGTTCTCAACAACAAAAAAGGAAGAAAAGCAAATAAAATATAAATGAGGAGAATAAAAAAAAAAAAAAAAAAAGTCAACCAAAACTATATAAATTAAAAGAAAAAGAAAAACAATGATAATAATTATCCTTGCTCTTTTATTAATATTATGAATACTTCTAAATTGAATTTATATATTAAACATATAAACTTATATTCTAATTTCTTCTTATGATATGAAGACTTTTAAATTTTATCTAAAATAAATTAAAGGTTAAAGCTTAGATTACTTTGAGCTCTTATATTTATCATCAAAATTTATTTAAATTAAATAAACAATTTAAATCAAATAAATATCAGCCTACTCAGTCCCTTTTTATTTATAAATATAAAGTAAATAATAATATAATTATAAATAAAAAATTTATAAAGTATTCTATTTATTATTTTATTTAAAGCTCACTCTACTGAGTTGTTGGATTACTATAGAAGTTTTTGTCACAGATAGTTAATATTTGATATCAGATACTGATGCAGATTTATCCATTACAGAGACAGAAGAAGAATAAATACTATAATTTCAGAGTGTAAAAGATTAATAGAAGCTTAAGAAAATGTTATGTAGTGTAAAATTAAAAATAATAAAAAAAAACCAACAACAACTTAAAAGTGTGTAAAAAAGAAGTTAGAGAGAAATCTATCAATTGTACTTTTTTTTAGCAGCAGGTTCACCACAGTTGTAGTGGAATACAAAATGGTCTTAACTTGGGTTTTTTTTTAGTTTAGAAATTGTTCGTTTAATGAATACAGAGAAGTAAAAAAAAAGATATTGAAATAAATAGCAATAAAAAGATAAAGTGTGTTTGTAAGATTTTTTATGTTATAGATACAACTAGATCAGCTAAGAGTGTTTATTTAGAGAAAGAGTGTTTAAGTGTAAAAGATAAATTTACTTGAGTAATATTCACTCTTAACAAAAGGCGCATTAAAAATAAAAATAAAATATACAGCACATGAAAAGATGCGCAACAGTAATTTATGGGGAATAAAATTTGAGGATGTTCAGCTAGCACACGATAATTAGATAGAGCAAACAAGATGATTAAATAGAGGATTAAAAATTAGATGATTAGATAGAGGATTAAAGAGAAACGATGTTTATAGAAGAACAGTATGGCTCTAAAAGATCAAAAAAATAGCAATAATCTTAGAAGAATATTGGGAATAGTTGGAAATATATGTGAGTTACTGATATTGTGCACTATATAACATTAATATGGTTTGCACACAGAAAAAGTAGAACTAGAAGTAGGAAAATTTGGGGAGAATGTTTCAAAAAAACTTAAGTTTAAAAAAAAACACTAGGTGTGGTGAAGTATCAGAAACGACATAATGAGAAACTTTCAAACAGGGGCACTGAGAGCTTTTGCCCTGCCTGGGGCAGCAACCCTGACTTGTGTCCTCATCTTTATACATTTTTTCTATATTATTAGTCAAGGATCTTAGTTTTGGAACCTTTTTTGTTTTACACCCCTGCTGATCTGATTGCTGATTAAATTTTAAGCATATATAGTGCCGAAGCTTCGGCTTCGGCAAAATTTTAGCTTCGGTACATCCCTAGTTTATGGGTCTTGAGCGACCCCTAAATTTTTTTTTAATTTAGTGTTAATTTATTACATAGAACACATTTAGAGGGT
The DNA here is from genome assembly GCF_022113875.1 of Hydra vulgaris. Lineage (NCBI taxonomy): Eukaryota > Metazoa > Cnidaria > Hydrozoa > Anthoathecata > Hydridae > Hydra > Hydra vulgaris. The sequence goes on from NC_061169.1 coordinate 14,506,621, forward strand.
GGCAGTAGACAATTTCAAAAAAAGTTGTTTTTAGAGGCACTCATATATATATATATATATATATATATATATATATATATATATATATATATATATATATATATATATAGACACACACACAGATATATTAACAGATTCATAAAGATACATCAAAATATCGTTGTCCCGATCACAGAATTAATAATTGGTATTCATTATGACAATAATTAATAAAATAATTGGTATTCAGAATGCAATAATTGCTATTCAGCAAATTTAATTTGACAGAGTTATTTATTCAGAAAAAATCCGTTTAAATTACACATTTTTAAAAGCTTTCAAAAATCTTTATTTATGCAATTGAAAATTTTAGATTGATTTTTACAATTAGCAAATGTATATTTTTTAAATGTACACATAATCATATTGGATAAATAATATACATACGTAATACAAAAACACGCGGGCACAATTTTCTGGTTAGTGGCTCTAATTATTTTGTCAGAGCACAGCATTGATCTTGCTATTTATATCAATTTTTTCAATTTTCCCATTGAAAAAAACAAAACAAAACAAAAAGAGCATAGGTATTTATATTAAAACATTGAACATTTAAAAGATTTTAAAACATTAAATATTTAAAAATATAAATGAACTAATTCTGAATTCTCGGAGCCGATCCAACCAATCCACGATAAATTTAACTAGAATTATTTTCTTTATTACAATAGTTCAAACGTCATATACAGCAAGCATCCAAAAACCATCGAATTTTGATTTAATTTAAAAGCTCCGTTAATAAGAGTTGATGTTATAGCATCTAAATTGTAGATATATATATATATATATATATATATATATATATATATATATATATATATATATATATATATATATATATATATTAAACATAATAAAATATTTAAAAGAGACTATGTTTTCAAAATATATTTGGCAAATAAAAGAAAAAAATATTAATTATAAATTAACTGTTCTATTCTAAAAACTGCGTCTGCCTATAATAACTTTTCCAAAAAATGTATACTATGTTTACAAGAAAAGATGTGAAATGAGAAATAATTTGAAATTATTATTCATTTGGATCAAGAAAACAAAAAATCTGAATTAATTTCTTAATGCAGAAAAAAATTAATTTCTTAATGCAGAAAATAATTACCTTTTGAAAAATTATAGAAACAAATGACCAAACTAAAACTATCCTAATTTTAAAGAATTCTTTTTATGATTAATTTTTTAATTTTAATGTAATTGATGCAACTTCCTGGTTGCAAAATAAATGCAGTTATTACATAATTAAAACAATTCCCAACTTCCTGTGAACTTTTTCTATAATTTGAATATTTTGAAAAAAATCTTGAACATTCATGAAGAAAATCGATCATGGAACTACAAACAAGTGTCAAAAGCTACTAGAATTTTTTTTTCTACTTTTAGAAAGGTTATAAAAGGATATAAGAAGACTTTCTAACAGAGAAAGAGCTAAAAAGTCCAAAGCTCCTGATTTTTTGGTAAGGAAAGTGAAGACTACAATTAAAAGTCTTTTCAAGCAAAAAAATACCCAAATCGTTCTGACAAACAAAATTCCATCACCAAAACACGAGCACGAAAACTTTACACCCAAGTTTTGACAAAATTGAATGGCCGCATTTTGATGGAAAACAAGATTTACATAAAATGTTACTTTTGTCAACTTTCTGGTGACAAATATTATACTTCAATTATTGGTGGAAGTGCAAGCAACAAGTATAAATACAAACTTTTGGACAAATATGGCGAGCAATTTGTTTTTTGCTATATTCTGTATGACCCAAATCTTGTTTGTAAGGACCTGTTTCCCATAGCCTGATGAAATTTGAATGAACTGATTCGGACCTCTTTAAAAGTTTTTTTCGTAGAGTTGGAGGAAGTCTTTGCTGAGTAATATCATGCATTTCAGCCTGGTTGTCAATTAACTCAGGTATGCGCTTGATAACAACATGAACTTTAGGTGTAATTGAAATTCCTAGAGCATTGTATGTTTGATCAAAAGAAAGTATAGAATCTCTTTAAGAGGAAATTAGGACATTCCCAAAGCATGTCTATCTGGCTGCATTGAATGTTTTAAATGCAGCAAGAAATTTTTCTCCTTTATTTCAAATTTAAGCATTTGCAAGCAATTCTTCTTTCACCTTAACACTGTCTAGGAAATGCCTAAATTGATTGTGGATGCAGCTGAGCCTAATCCAAGAAAAGCATTTGCAAGTTTTATATCTGCAGCTGCAGTAAAAATAACACTTTTAAGACAAATCAACTCTAAAACTTGCTTCAAGTTTTTATAAGATTCTTTCAGACTCAAGAATTGTCAAGATCATGAGTTACTCCAATCCTGAGTCACAAAATGCTTTAGAAGATACATAGAAGAAGAAGACCTTTTAAAACTTATGCTTTGTTTGTTCTTTTTGGATATCTAATACATTCATACAAATCTTGAGGAACCCACCACCTCTATCAATGTCTACTTTGATCATGTACTCATCTTGTGGAAGGTCTTGATGGTCAAGTATATGTTTAACCAATCCGAAAATGTCATTACAAAAAATAACTGATCGCTGAGCTTTTCCACTTTGTTCATCATTATGAACATCAAATTCCATTGTTGTATAATTGTAAAAAAATTCAAGTGTTGTGTCTTGTTGACTTGATTTTCTAACTGAACCAATTCAATTGATTTGCAACCACTCCAAGTTCTGAAAAAAGAAGCAGCATTAAGAATTTATTTCAAAGAGAAACCTAAAGTAGATTGAAATCTACTATTTTCCTCAGCATACACAGAATTTAAACAGAAATATGCTCTTGATTATTCAGAATTTACACATTTTTTGACTGTTAAATCCCTCTTTCTTGTTGCTAAAAAAGAAATTGAGCCACCATCTCCAGATGCTGCAAATTTCCTTTTGATCACATCAGAAGCAACAACTTCTGCTGCAGAAGGAACTTGGCTAATAACTGTCTAAAGATTTTCCCTTGCATCTTGAACAGTACAGTACTGGCTGCCAACTGACACACTTTAACTGGCCCACGAGGTGGTAAAAAATCTTTGGCTGCTACTGAAGATCTTTCTACTTGGAAAGGAAGAGCCTTAGCTAATCCTTGTCTCATTCTGATTGAATTAAAACGTGCAACTTCACAAATCTGACAACAGCACAAAAGATTTGATCTTCTCAGTGTCATAAAAATAACTTTGGAAAAATCAAAAGGACCAGGTAGATCGTTATTTGTTTTTTCCTCTTTTCAATCTTCAGAAGAATTAGTCTATATCTAACACAGATAGCAGAAGGTAAATACTCTTCATTGGGATCATAGTTGAAATATTTTTGAATTCTTGGAAGTATCGAGTCTCTTCTAGCTGGCACCATATTTGACCCTTTTTGAGAGCACACCAGGCATAATTTAGCACAATTTTTACTGTGTGATAAATTCTTGTTAGACATTGTGACAATAGAATTTGACAACAAATATTTATGCGCCTCTACAACTCTGGATTTTCCAAGTTTATACAATTTTAAATTTTCAATAGTACTGCATATCTCTTGATTGGAAGTCTAAAAATTTTTTACTTGAACTAAAAATTTATAAAACCAACAAATACCAAAACCAACCAATATAATTTATTATTAATTACAAAACAACAATAAGCATATAAATAATAAGACAATTAATCTCAACAAAAAAATAAAACTTAAAACTTAAATTGATAAAACTTAGAAATAAAAAAAAGTAAACTTAAAAGTTTACTTTTTTTTATTTCTAAGTTTTATCAATTTGGAACTTTTGTTTTGAAACTAAAGTAAACAAACATTACAGTGTTTTAGGTTTATTCCTAAAATACTGAAAATATGAATTATCAGTTACATAGAAAATTGCAAATGCTTTTCTTGGATTAGGCTCAGCTACATCCACATATCCCTGCCCTTGGTATGAAACTTCAAAGAAAGATTTTGGAAACCAAGAAGTGACGAGACAATTAAGGACACTAGGGATGATTAGGATTTTCCTATTTTCATAAAAATTGATTTTGATGGGAATATTAGGCTATAACTTTTTACGATGTTGCAAACTATTTTTAAAAACAGTTGTGCAGAAACTAATACCACCAGTAATGTATGATTATTTTTTAAAAATAAAATATTTTTTTAAAAACTAAAAATATTTTTATACTCTTTCATTTCTTAACTTTAAAAAAATAAAATTTTTTTGTAAAAAACCATTTTGAATATTTTTGATTTTCATTTTTTTCAATCTCATGCTTTAATATAGGAACTTAAAAACTATTGCAATTAACTTTGCAACTCCAATAATTAGACATTCTTCCTAATTAAACAGATAAACTGGCAATAGATGTTAGATTAGTGATTTTTACTAATTTATTTAATACTTTAGGAACTAAAAGAATTATTTCATTAGTGTTCTTTATTAACCGCCATTACCCATTTGAGAATAACTAAAACTCAATTTACATATATGTATGTATGTATGTATGTATGTATGTATGTATGTATGTATGTATGTATGTATGTATGTATGTATGTATGTATGTATGTATGTATGTATGTATTAATGTATAAAATTTATTAAAATAAATTTTAAATTTTGTAATGTATTTTAATAAAATTTTTTTTAAAGGTTATAAATAATTTATTTTGAAAATAGTACTTTTCAAAAACAATACGTCTAAACAATGTCAATGATTAGTTGTCTGGAAAATGCACATGCATGATCAGAGCTGCCGAGAGCTTTCATGAAACCCATAATTTAGTAGCAACTAGGCGCCCTTATAAGCATGTATATTTTTATAAAAACAACTATAAAAATTAATGACTGTTTTTATTTTAAATACTATTATGTTACATCTATAATTTTACGAAACATCTAATCTGGATTTAATGATACAGATTCTTTGAAATAAATATTGAAAAATCATTTTACCTTGCTTTTTTACTTGCAAAAATTGTTATTATTATTATGTCATCTTACGATAGATTTTTATTTATTTACACTTTTTTGCCGACAAAAAAAATTTACAGTCGTAATTTATAAAGAAAATAATTACATGACCGGGGCTAGAAGAAGACAAATTTAGTCTTATCATTAAGCCCCAATCTTATCATTAAGCCCCAAAAGATGTTTTCTATTTATTTTCAACATCTATGCCTGATAGACATTCTTAAATGTTTTGATTTATAGTGGCCCTACAATCATTTTTTTTAAACAACTTTAGTTTACTTTAAAGGTCATTCACCTTCTGTGACAGATTCATGCACAGCTTTAGAGTAGCAGTAATTTTTTGTGGCCATTTTGCAATTAGTCTCATAGCGGCAATCTGAGCTGAACGTCTGGTGTCCAAAAGCTTGTAAAGCAACATTTTCCATCTAGTGGGACTGCAGTTGAAAGTTAAAAGATTTTTATTTATTACAATAGTCAATGAAACTTATACATAAAAAGATTAATATTGATGAAAGAAAGCAACACCAGGCTTTCATATGAAAATGATTAACATTGAAGTTGAAGTAGCATCCAAAAAATACTTTTAAAAGAATTTATTGTAGGTAGATTAATTACACCATGTGCTAATTTATTTCAACGGTTTGCAACACGGTTTTTAAAAAAGTGCTGACATTCTGGGTAACTTTTGATTAGTTGGAATTTCAGAAAGGTCATTTTTAATTAACTATATGATAACATATGAACTTGATAGATACACACATACCAACGTTTTTAACTTGGTTTTTTGCAGCAGCAGTTCTTTGTGTATTATTGAAAACTATACAACTTTTGGTAATATAAACAAAGCCAGTTATTTGACACATCATCAAGTTAAAATCTTATCATGATTTTTTTTGTCTTTTGTCTTCTGGCACCCCTAATATCTTAACACTCGAGGCACGTATACCCCTATTGCCCAACCCTCTCGGCAGCCCTGTGCTTAATTTGTTCTTAATTAATTAAAACATTTTTGAAATTGTACACTTATATTCATGTATGCACCTATCTATGTATGTATGTATGTATGTATGTATGCATGTATTTTCAGCCAATACTTTTTATATATGCTTTATAAGAAGAATCAAGATTACCAATAGTTGTAAGGTTTCCTATCAAGTGTACATTTACTTGTAAGAAGCTTTTTTTTAACCTGCATGTAATCAAAGCCTTTATAATTCATAAGCACATTTAAGATTAAAATAATAGTTTAAATCTTCAAGATTTTCAAGTTTTTACTTTTTAAACATACTTTCATATTCTTTAGGGATATCTTCAACAATGGCTATATTAAAAACTTTATGAACTTCATTTTTTTAATCTATTTTTCATTCCATTTTCCATATAATCCATTTTTTAATCTATTTTCAGGCATTTTTCCCTTTTTCAAAAACATTCAAAAACAATTTTCAGGAAGCCTACTCAACGGTATAAAGAAACTTTTTAGAATTTACACATGAAATTATTTCTATATCTTTCTTTAACAATATGCAGGATCAAATCAGAAAGATTTTTAACATATACTAAATATCTGACTAAATCTCATTCTGATTAAATAAGTCTGATCTTTTTTGCTACATTTTTAGAAAGATCAGTCTTTATGTTACACTTTTAGAAATTTTTGTCTTTATGCTAGATTTTTAGAAAGTTTAAGAGACTTATGGCTGTTTGAAGACTTATTACTGTTTTATTTACTATTTATGTTACAGTTTTATTTATCATTTATGTTACAGTGTGGAGCTTTAACTATATTAGAGATCCACATGTTTTTAATTTTAATGCATTTGATCTCCTTTTTTTTATATGCTTTATAAGCAATTTTACATGCAATATTCTCCTAATTAAACAGTGTAAACAGTGACCAATTAAGTTATCTACAACAGCAACTTGTGTATATTAATAAAAATTCATAGACATGAAGAATGGCTTTTATTCATTCAATCAGTCTAAAACATTTCAGAATTTTTTTCAATTTTTTTATAAATATATAAACATTTATGCATATGTATTGATCTAAATGTGTACATAAGTCAAGAAAATAGAAAAGAAAAGTATAAAGTCCCTCCCTTTAAAAGTATAAAAAGTATGGCAAAAAGTATGTAAAGTATGTAAAAAGTATGCCTTTTAAGAAGGTATAATTTTTGTTTATAAGTATCACATACAAGATAGAAAGTCATAATTTTTTACCTATAACCATTATACCTGTTTAATAATATCTTGTAATCAGGTACTTCTGATAATTTTCTTACCAACACACAAACCGAATCACAAAAAAAAATTTCCAGTTTTGTATTATACTTTTATTCTGCAAATATTATTATATAACTAAGAATCCATCCTGACATTTTAAACTAAAACATTAAAGTTTTAATGTTTACTAAAATAAACTTATTGTCTTAAAAACAACTATATACCATACTTACATTGACTGACAATAGCCAATGGCGCAGCAGAGTGTACATACATAGACTGAAGGTTTAATTAAATATTTAATTTTTCAACTTTTAAGTTTTAATTTTATTCTGGTCTTTGTCATGTTTGTAATGAGATGTTTTGCTAAACTTTTAAACATGAAAACTGTTCTGCCATAAAAAAAGTTTATGCCAAGGTTTTAAATTAAACAACAAAAATTACACTTTCCATGTATTAATGGTACCTGTTGTCATGGAAATGCTTCTTAAAATAAGCTAAAGAATGATAATTTTTTTTGCAATAATAATGCATGTTTTTAGGGAATATAAGTTGTAGTCCACCCAATTATCCCATTACCCAACTACACACTTTAGGACAAAAACTAAACTTAAGGACAACAACAATATGAAGATTGTGTTCTCAAAACACAAGAATACTTATTTTTTAAATAAAGAATAACAAGACTTACACAACTAAATAACTAATCTCTACAAAGCTGAGTTTTGGTGCAAAATTAAACTAAACTATTAACTGTATAAATTTAAAATAAGTTAACTGCATAAATTAAGAATAAGTTAACTGATAAACTAAGAATAAGTTAAATAAGAAACAAATTTGCATTATAATTATTTTAACCAATTGAAAAATTTATTCTCATTATTTTAATCAACAATTGATTAAAATGTTAGCCATATAAAAGTCATGTGACAATAATGCAAACAAGTAAAAAAAAATATTTACTTTGATAATATTTACTTTGATTAGCATTGAAAACAAAAACTTTTTCTCCAACAATGTTGTTAGCTACGCAGGTGAAATTTCCAAAATTTCTTAGGTTTTCAATTTGCAAACGTTTATTAGAGGTAATAAATTCACCCTGAGGATTAAACCATTTATATATGGGTGTTGGAACACCATCAATGTTGCAGTCAACATTTAATGTTGAAGATAAATTGAAAATTTGACTTTGAAATCTACCAGAGTTGATATCTAAAAAATTACAAGTTATTTTGATCTATTTTTAATTAAATACCAATTAATAACTGGGTCACTTTTTTAAAAGATTGGTTAATTTTTACATTTTTATCATAACTTTTAATTGAATAACAACAGAAAGTTTGGATAAAAATGTATTTGTAAATTAGTCAATCTTTAAAAGGTTATTAATTGAATTTACGCTTTTAATATATATTGTATATTTATATACTATATATTATATATTTATATACTAAATATTGTATATTTATATACTATATATTGTATATTTATTTTTAGATTTAGTTATTTATAATAAATGTATAACTAATTTTCAAATATATAACAATTAAAAGTTACAATAAAAATGTTTTTTGCAAATTAGCCAATCTTTTAAAAGAGTGACCCAGTTATTATTTAATTTTATGATTATACTATACATTGTATATTTATATACCATATAATAAATTTATTCTATATATTGTATATCTATTTTAAATTTTGGTTATTTATAATAAATAGCTTATAATTTAAGTATAACTTTAGATCAATCAAACTCCTTAGATTATTTATAAATTGCTAAATCTGAATATCTAAAGGAATGAGGTGGACTATCTTTCTAAAAGAATGAGGTGGACCATCTTTTTTTGACAATTTTTATTGTAAAATAAAAATTGTCAAATAAAAAAACTTTTATTATAAAAATGAAATTTAAAACTTGGGAAGATGACAAGGAGTTTTTTTTCTCTTCATATCCACTTCCAACAAGGCTGCAAGCAACCACTATTAGAGTTGGAAGTTAATGAAAGAGAAAAGATGAAATTTAGAGAGCTTAACTTAAAAGTTTGCAAATTATATGAATCTGGGAAACAAGATGTTATAACAAGTTATAGTTGATGGCTATATAATTTATAAACAAATTTTTGTCTATATAGTTTAAAACTTTTTGTCATAGTTTCTAAATTCTCTCTAACCTATCAAAAATTCTTTGTTCAACTCAAATTTATAAAAAGCATAAACTTACACATTCTGATGTTAAAAAAATAATCACAACTCAGAACTGACATTTTAAAGGGTCATCTTTAAGAAAGGGTCATCCTTATGAAAGGGTCATCCTTCTCACACAATAACGCCTATGAGATTGATATATTTATATATTATTATAAATTTTATTATAAATTCTTTATATTGAGATATATATATTTTTTAAACAAATTTGTAATTAAAAAAAAGGCTGAAAGCAAAAGTTCAAGTTGAGAACAGAAAACAACTTAAAAAACTGTAAGTTGTATGAGTCAACACGTCAGGAAAACGCGAAGAGTAATCAAAAGCACTATGCAATGAAAAAAAACTAGATAAATATGAGTGTTTTATGCATGAAGGAACAGTTGCAGTGAAAAGATGGAACAATGCTTAATGGTATGTCACTCAAAATTTGAGTTTTTATTGGAATAAGGGCATCTGAATATCCAAAAGTTTTAACATTGATTATGTTCAGATATTTGTATAATGGTCTCATATAAATGTTAAAGAGTTTTAGACCTAAGACTGTACCTTGCAAAGCTCCATACTTTACATTTTAGTTAGAATATAAGTTACAAATTTTAACTTATTAGGTATGGTTAACTAAAAATAATTTAAACCAACTCTGAGCTGAATCCATTATACCTATTTTACTTTATCAAAAAATTCGAATCATTGATGAGTTTAAGTAAAAGTGTTTCTGTTAAAAGACGTTTTTTTTATCAATATACAATATATTATTTTGTATCCATATACAAGATATTCTATATAAAGATTGTTTATTTTTCATGTGGATATAAAGATTATTTGAAACTACTCTTTCTATTAGTCTTTTATTAGTCTTTCTATTAGCATAGTCTTTCTATTATAGTCTTACTTTTTTTACTAGCTTACTCTTTCTATTATCTGTAATCCCTATTTTCAAAAAGTCTAGAGAGCCATCTGACTTGTCTAACTACCGTCCCATTAGTCTTCTTCCTCTCATAAGCAAGGTTTTTGAATCTTTAATTAACAAACACTTAATCTCTCATCTTGAATCTAATAACTTTTTGATAATCTCGATTTCAAACTTCTTGTTTTACAGCCAATTTATTAACAGTAATACCCGATAGGTTTTATCATACATTAGATAGAGGTGGAGAGGTTAAGGCTATCCCTCCTGACATTTCTAAAGCGTTTGATAAAGTTTGGCATGCTGGTCTTCTCCATAAGCTTTCTTCTTACATTGTAAGAATCAGGTAACATTTTTAAGATTATTGAATCCTTCCTAACCAATCATAGTATAAAAGTTGTCCTCGATGGACAGCACTCTGCTTCATATCCTGTATCTTCAGGGGTTCCTCAAGGTTCTATCCTTGGCCCTATACTCTTTTTAATTTACATTAACAATCTTCTAGATATTCTCACATCCAGGGTTTCAAAAAAAACGGTTTTTTTGAAAAAACCCAAAAACCATAGGTTTTTTTAAAAAAACAAAAAAACAAAAAAACGGTTTTTTTGGTTTAAATTAGGTTTTTACTAAAAAATGCGGTATTTAGTTATCCTTTTAAATTAAAAAAAGCATAATGTATTTCATTTGAGTAAACTATATTCTTTATCAATATTATTGTTATATTTCATCAAAATTATTTAATACATCATTGTTTAATGTTCTATATATAAATACAAGCTTTGCTGCTTTTTCTACTGGTGCATTTAATAAACCTTCAATATCCATTATGTTATAGTAGATTTGGCATTTAATTTAAATAATATTGGTAACAAATTCTTGAACTCTTTATCAGCGAAATTCATGGCAGCTTCATTTTCATTTTCAGAAATATTAGATCCAATATTTCTGAAAATGATCTAGGATCTAGTGTGTTTGCCAGAAAATGAGCATCACTGACAGTCTGAAGGTATCTATATTCAAATTTTTTTTTTTTTTCCGTTGGATAAAATTGATAAACTGTTCATCAAATCTTTAAAAACTTCAAGAGTCACTTATTTTTGTTTAATCTCTTTGCAACTTATCTAGAGCTACTGCAATTGGTTTCAATATTTTCAATAAATCTTATGTGTTTTGCTTTATCTGTATATCACTTACTTTTTTACCAATCACGGGATCCAAGTCTTAATTTTTTTCAAACATTGTAAAAATAATGGTCCTTTTGTTGACATATTTTTCAAGTGAATCACATACAGAATTCTAGCGAGTTTCAGTAGGAAGTGGCAATTTTGTTTCTCCGCTTAATTTATAAAGTGCTCCAGCTTGATGATTATTTCTTATATATTTTATTAGTGTAACATGTTTGCTCACATTTTCAATGTTAAGATCATTTGCTAAAAAATTCAGCATATGATGAGCACACCCATAAGTCATGATAATATCCCTTTCAGATAACAATAGTTGTCTCATTGATTTCACATTAGCTGCATTGTCAGTCACAAATCTTTTTACTGTGCATCCAAATTTACGTCTTACAAAATCTATTGCTTCTCTTGCTAATTGTGTAAGATATTCACCAGGATGCAAATGACCAGAAGTATTGATTGTTTCTACTAAAATATTAATTTTATCTGTAATTACAGAGATACAAACTATAGGATCATTATGTATATTACTCCAGCCATCTAAAGACATGGCTACAATTTACCGATTCAATACATTACATTTTTCAATTTCTTCTGTGTAAACCCTATTTAATATTTCTCCCCTAATTTCTGTTCTATTAGGTAGAGTGTATCATGGATGAAGCATATTGATAATATATATCTATATTGAAGATTAGTTATATTTGTGAACATAATCCTGTCTTAGTTTCCTGTTGTAAGTTCAAATTTTTTTAAAAAAACATTAGTTTGGTTTAAACTAACATTTTTTTAATTGGTTTAAACCATGGTTTAAACCATTTGGTTAAAACCATGCAACCCTGCTCACATCTAAGGTGGCATTGTTTGATGATAATACTACCATTTATTCATGTCTTGATAAGAAGCCAACACTCTCTGATCGTTTGGAGGGGGCATTTGAGCTTGAAAAGGATCTCACTTCTGCTACAGCATGGGGCTTACAGTGGCTGATGAACTTTAATTCAGATAAAACAATTTTTTTCAGGCAATCATTACAGCAATAATTTAGATCTTCCTATATTTATGAATGATGATGTACTCGACGAGTGATCTACCATTCATCTTCTAGAATTGATTCTTCCAATCTTCCTTGGAAACCGTATATCAAATCCATTGCAAAATTAGCATTTGATAAGGTTGCATCTCTTTATTGTGCTTACCACTTTCTCACTCCGGATTCTATTCTTTATCTTTATAAACCTCAAATTCGTCCTTGTATGGAATACTGTTGCCATATCTGGGGCGGATCTTCTAATGATGCCCTTTCTCTTTTAGACAAGGTGCAAAAACGCACTGTAAACATAGTTGGATCTGCTATTTTGGCCAACCTCCATCCAATAATTTTATTTAAAAATATTTTATTTTTATTGCATTTAAAAATATTTTATTTTTATTGCAGCCAATTAATATCACAATGTGTTACTTGTCATTTAATCTTTTTCTGTGACTATTCTTAAATGCTCCAAAAACTCTTATTTGTCTAGTTTTTTTCCTCGAATATCAATTTTTTGAAATTCGCTTCCTTCATCTTGCTTTCCTGATTCATATAATTTGCAATTTTAAGTCGCCTGTCAATCGTTATCTTGCTCTATAAACTTCGTCTTTTCTCTTTCAGTAACTTCCAACTATAGTGGTTGCTTGCAGTCTTGTTAAAAGTGAAAACGTTGAAAAAAAGCTTGCTAATAAATACTCAATTAGAAACTGGTCTATAATTTTCAAAGTTTTTAGTATCTGTGGCAAAGCTTATTCTATATTATTGGAAGTAACAATATTTTTTAGACAGCCCGTACTGTTTGATTATAGTGTTTACTATATCAACTCATATATGTATAAATGTATATAAGTTTTTTCTTCATAGATATGCTGGATTAGATCATCTGGATAATATTTTACTCCAAATGACATGATAATTTTGTAAATTTCTTCATATGTCACTGGATTATAATTTCTTAAAAACTAACCATTATGATCTGATTTATTTTTCTATGTTTGGGGTATTTGAAGATTAGATATAATTTTTATTCAATTAATCATTTTGCTGATTTTTTTAGTAAAATAATTATTTAAGTCATTAGCTAGATCTTGGTCTGATTCAGCTAATGGTAGTGCAAATTCTTGAGGTATTCTGTCTATTAGCTTATTTACCATTGAGAAAAGATTTTTACTTAAAGTGTTTTTATTTAAAATATTAGATGCGTATGTCCTTTTTTTAAATAATATTCTTGTTTTTTTCCTAAGACGTATTCTTTTGTTTCACCTTCATTTTTTGTTTTCTAAAATAATTTTTCTGCTTTTTCTTTCTCTTAGTTGCATATATTCTCCATCAAAGCAAGGAGCTGTTTTTATTATTTTATTTTTCAAAGTAGCATGTTTTGTACAATTTCTTTCATTACTTGATTTGTCAGAATTCATGTCTAGTATATACTCCATTAAATGTGGCATATACTAGACAGGAAATTTGTAATGATTACATCTAGAAGTTTATTAATAACATTTCATAGTGAACATAATACAAGAATTATGTAAGTTCTATCATCCTTCTGAGCTTAGCATTTAAATGATTGATTTCAAACTTTTCTTTCCAAAATCTTTTGTTCTCTTTCAAGTGAAAGACATCTAATATCAAATGCACGGTGAAAATGATCACATTTTGTCCATCTAAAACATAGTTAACACTTTTTTCATCTAATGAAGACCAAAGATTAATATTATTATTTTAAAATGATCTTTAAAGTTGTTTAACTTACTAAATTCTTGGATAAAACTGTTCTGTGAGTATAGTGATGTATACAGGTTGATTTTTACACCAGCATACTGGTTTAGGCGCTCAAATTCACTTTTAACTTATCTTAAAATAATTTTAACAGCAAGTTTATCATAAAACAAGTTAAAATAAAACGATTCTTTATTATTTTGTATTATTACATCACCTAAATCTAAAATTGTTTATTGTTAATATGTTAAATTTATTTAATATTGTTAAATGTACTTTATAAGTCAATTAAAATGTTTGATTGGAATTCACATAGAATACAATTAGATTAAAATTTAAAATAAACACAGTGATTAAAATATAAAACGTTAAAGCATTTTAAATTTTTTTATTTTCTGAAATAAAAACAATAACTTGTTTTAAAACATGTTTGATGCATGATTCTTTTCGACATACAATTATCATAGCTATAAGTTACATTGAAAAAAACTTTATAGTCTTAAAACTTATTATGTTATTAAGTTTTTTGAAATTTATTAATATAATTATAATAATCGTGCTGAAAAGTAAGTGAACAACAAATTGAAAAAAAGTCATTAACTTAAAATTGATGACCTTGTTATGCTATACTTTAAAAGTTAATATAATAGTTATATACTTTTACATACTTATGCAATATCTCCAAAAGACTGCCACAACAAAAATTCTCTTACACATTTTTGCGAGAAAAAAAAAACAATGAAAAATCTGTTCAAAAGTTAATTTTCAAAGCATTTGTATAACAAACCGCAAATTCATAGAGAGGTAAATCAGCAGTTGATTTCTATAATAAGAACAAACGAAAGCAAAATTGTTATCAGAAGTGAACCCACCAAAAGCATTATCCTTAATATCAACAATTTGTTATTAGATGGACGTATGGACATGATGTGTCACTAATCTCAGCAAAATGGGAAACAATATTTCCATTTTCTATTTATTATGCAAAAGATCAAGGATGGTTAGGTATTCTTGCTTATTAACACAATGGAATATCTCCAATCAGTGATCTATTTTATGTTATTATTACCTAAAACTTATTAACACAAATAAATAATTTTTTTTATTTTTTATTTATACTTTATAATGGAATATTTGACCAACAGATATTTTGCTATACTTGGTGATCAGATCTTTTTAAAAATAACCATATATTTATATTATAATATAATATGATAACAATATTTTACTTAGTTATATAATATTATACAAGATCATAATTTATATAAAAATAATATAGTTTATGTTTTTATATTTTTATTACACTAGAGATCTGCTAATACAATTTTAAATTTTCTTACAAGTAACTAAGAATGATACATTTTTCTGTTCAACTCCGCCAATGTTCAGCGCTCGACAAACATAATTTCCATTCTGATTACTCTGAATATTGTTGAACTTTAAAACTGCTGAACCAGATCCAAAGGAAATAACTGTTTCATTTAAAAGCCATAAAACTGAAGGTATAGGTTTTCCGTTAGCACGACAAATAAACTCATAACTTAAACCAATTGACAGGTAAATAGTAGCTGATGTAAAGAAAGTTGTTTCATAGACTTTTGGAGGAACTAAAAAGAAAAAAAGAGTTAAAAAAAATTTTAACAAAAAAATTTATAGCCCAGGGTTACAACCATTATTTTTTAGTTATAGAATTTCTTAATTTTCTTTGATTTTTCAATGAAAAATAAAACCTCTAGCAATAAAACTTCCCTCTAAAAAGAAAATCTGAAAAATGCCATGAGAATCAATTATTTGATTAAAAATGAAAATAAATAATAAAATACTTTCAACAATCTCATACCATTTTTAAACACAGCTGAAGATAACAAATAAATATAGAAACTGAGCATAATCCAATGGTTAGAAAATACTAAATGATGTAAATATTCTTATAGACTACATGGTTGTCCCCTACATAATCGATGAAGCAATGACAATTTTTTTATGACCTGATACACCCTGTCACTGGCCAACTTTATACGGATTACCGAAAACTCACACAAGGAGTATATTGTTACAAACTATTGTTTCAGCATTAAATGGCCCAATGGATCATTTATCTAAATTTATCACACTACAACCTGTGGCAGAATCTCTTCTCTTATATATCAAAGATACTATTCATTTCCCCCATATGCTTCAATCCCACCAATTTATCTCTTCTAACTACTTTTTTGTAACAGATGTCACATCACTCTATACCAAAATCCCAAATCAAGAAGAAATTGAAGCAACCATCTTTTATATGAAACAAATTCCAATTCATCAAAGATCACCATTATGTCTCCCTTTAGCCTATATTAGTATAATTTTAAAAATTTTCTTCTAGCGTTTTCCAATTTGCTGATAGGTTCTACCAACAAATAATCAAAACAGCAAATATCCATTTAAATCTAAATAACTCAAAAGAATAAATGGCATTGGATATCTTTTCAAGAATGAGAAATATAATTAGGAATAAATATAAAAAAAGTCAAAGCAACAAAAATATCAACATAATTAGAAGACACTAATAAAAATTAAAATTGAATAACACTGTATAATGATTAAAAAAGTAAAAATTTTATTATAGCATAACCAAATTTTTCAATTAGAAACAAACAATTCTTGTTTCTTTTTTTTTTTTTAATGTTTATCACACTTTCACTTACAAACACTTTATTTTATAAGAAAGGGTTTCTTTTTTTAAATATCTTTTTGCCAGCTGGTGTGGTGAATGTTTTCACTGAGCATATTACTGTTATTTCTGGAGCCCCTCTTAATTGATGCTTAAATAAGTCTGGAGTGCTGCAATGCTCAATTTTAACTTCCAATAAAAAGTGTTGTAACATTTTATTGGAAGTTACTTCCAATAAAAAAGAGATTCAAATTTTTCTTAAATATTTTTTAAACGTTTGATGCAGTAGAAGGCTACTAAACATTAAGTTCAGTTCAATGGTTCAAAGCTCTAATCCATCATGTGCCTACGGAAGTACTGCCCTCAATGAGTTTCTATGTGCAGGGGCTTTGTTTAACAAGAGTTTAGGGTTGAAAGAGTTTTAAATAAAAAAGAAAAAAAAAGGAAATGAGTAGACTCCTTATCAGTAGTTACCCCTCTGGATCTTGTTTAATTTTCAAACTGTTAATGGTTTTAAGTATTTTAAAATTTTCAAACCCATTTAATTATTTGTTGGAAACAAATTTTTATAAAAACATGATATCATGGAGGCATATATCTTCATTATACATGTTTTTCATTAAAAAAACTAATATCGCAAAGACTGTTCTACCATATTTTAGCACTAACTTACATCACAGAAACTGCTCCACCATGTTTTTACATAAACTAATATCACAGAGACTATTCCACCATGTTTTTACATAAACAAATATCACAGAGACTATTCCACTATGATTTTACATAAACTAATATCCCAGAAACAGTTCCACCATATTTTTACATAATTTTGCTCACATTTTTGATAATAATATAAAAATATAGTTTTTCATTTTTCACATTTTTTAACAAAGTTTCTTATTTTATTTTTATTGATTTTATTTTTATAAGACATAGTCACCATAATGAACATTAATTAAACTAAAGATCTCTTGAAGAAAACTAAACAACTTGTTGCGTTGGTTTGAAAGGTTCCAACTGATATTATTTCCAAAATTGAGATTATGACTTTATTGGAGTATTTGTATCATGACAAACAAAATAAACTAAACTTGCCCATTGCTAATAATGACTAAAGTCATGCATGTTTACTACCCTCTCTAACTGTCAGTTAATGAATATATAATTTTTAATATAGTTGATGAACAAAATATTATAATTTTAATTTAGTACATCATATACATTAGCAATATTAGAAAAATTGAACGATTTGTAATAAAATGTTTATTAGCAATGTTAAAAAGTAGGCTGTATTATAAATAAAAAAGATTTTTTAAATAATTTAAAAAGCCTTTTATATAGTACTGTAAATTAAGATGGTAATGTTGGAAATAAAACTATTTTTTATGAGAGAAAGCAAAGTGTGATTAACTTGGCAACATATTATACTGCAGCTAAACAACAATACTGAGCATTATGGACTGAATCAATGGTGGACAATATTGGCAAGCATTTTTCTAGTGCCTTTTGCAAGATATTGGATATTATGGCATAGGAAAAGCAACATAATCAAATTAGTTACTTGGTCTGACTGCTGTGTCCCTCAAAATCGGAACAGTATATTTTTAAAGGGAGATTCCTAGCATTAACTTAAAATTAAATTACTTCCTTCCTAGTCATTTGTGCCCAGAAAGTGGATCATGCGCATAATTAAATTGAAAAGCTCACAAGAATAGCTGATTTTTATAGACCACTTGGATTGATAAGGACCTTAAAACAAGTTGAAAAATCATTATCATTATTAATGTTATTCAAATAAATCCATAAGACTTCAAGGACTATTATTTAACAGCAAAGGTGTTTAACTACAAATTAGTTCCTTTTTCTAACACTGCTGTGCTAAAATTATCTATCTATGATTGAAATGAACCTATGACTTATGCTAATGTCAAATTTAATGATAAAACTAACAGAAAAAATGCTGACACTAGCCCATCAACTTCTAGAGTTTTGAATGGTTCTTTACCCATAAAATGACAGGATGTAATAAAAAACTTTTAGGCTTTTAAGCCATATGGTTATTAAATATAACAGTCGAATCATGTTAGATAATATGGTAATTACCGTTTAATATGCTATTGTTTCAGTTACAAAATTTAAATTTAAAAGCAAAAAAATAATATTTGCTTTAAAACAATCTTTGAGAACTCATTTACTTTAAATTTTAGAAAGGTTTTACAAAGTGATTGTGAAAAGGACTTTAAATTTGTGAAAAAGATTTTAAATTTAAAAATTTTAAGAAATGGTCAAAATCTCAAAACATGCAAATAACTGTGGTCAAGTTGTCAAAACAAACTAATACTTTTTTACAGTGAAAAATTCTTAGAAAAAATTCTAAAAATATAAGTTCATAAATTTAATACAAGACACACATATCATGAATAAAAATCACCAAACTGTATGGATAGAGCTATAAGATAAATTATATAGTAAAAATTTTTTAATAAACCACTACCACTCAACTAAAACTTATGGAATGACAAACAGTACTAATACCCTAGCACAAATAGCAAACAGCATTAACACCCTATTATGGTTAGTTTTTACAAAAACCGTAAAGTAGTTAAATTTTACCTTTGTAAAAGTAAATGGAAAAAATGGAAACAATATTCTTAGTTGTTTTTACCTTGAAAACACCATTGCTATAGGTGTTACAAAAACAAACAAAAATTGCAAAAAATGCTTTAACCGATATTTTATCTTGTGGGAAAATAAAAAAATCAATAGTTTATAAATAGGAATAACTAGTTTTGTTTAAAAATTTAGTTTAGTTTAAAAGGTTTAGTTTAGGTTGCTTAAAAGTTTAAAATATAAATATATCTTTCAAAGAACTAAATTAAAGTGAATTTAGTTCTTTGAAAGTTTAAAAAATAAATTTAAAACTTAAGAATTGAAATTGTGATTTTTTTTTGTTGTTGTTGTAGTTTTTAAGTAAAAATAAAAATAAAAATGGTTTATTTAATTTTAATAGATAAAATGGTCATATTAATGAATTGATGAAGTTTTAGTAGTTAATTATATATTTTTAATCAATTATAATTAAATATAACTTTAAACTATTTTTTACTTGACAAAAACTTTTAAAACTTTTTATTTGCTTTAAAAAAAAAAATTTTATTACTAACTTGAAACTGTATTTTTTTATTACTAACTTGAAACTATGACTAGTATTTAAAAAGATTGAAATAAAAAATTTGTCATTTTCTCACTGCTTTATGGTTTCAGTCGTTTGATGACTTTATTGAATAAATAAATTTTACAACTTGTATTTTTGGAAAACTTTTTGGATTTCCAAATTGACTTAAATAAATATCTGGAACTCCAGATTTATCCAGAAAGAGATAATCACTGACTAAATAATTTTTATTCACCTATTTAAATAATATTTACTTTTCTAACTTTTATAAAGTATAATTTTTTCGAATGGGTACTAACGTAAAAAATCATAAAAGAATAAATATTGAAAAAATATCTCAAAAAATAACTTAATATAACCTGCTTTAAGTAAAACAATGTTGGCATAAGGTTGTTCAAAACTTGAATAAACTGCAGTGCATCTGTATTCTTTATCATAATCACTTTCTGATACATTTTTTAAAGTAAATATAACTATTAAGCTATTTAGATTTTGTTGTAAATCAACATTAATTCTTCCATTATAATGTAACACATCTGAATTCTTTTTGGTGTATGTTGTTACTAATGGTAAATCGTTTGTCATATCAACTGAGAGTAAAAAACTAATAAGGTTTGTATTAGAAACAGGACGAGTATCAATTTCAATGGCTTTTGGACTAACTTGTTCATAGTTAATAGAATAAACAAAATTAATGTCTTCATAAATACTAGAATATATTTCTGCATTTTCCACTGATACATTAAAAACACCAAGTATCACTAAAAGAAAAAAAGTATATGTTCCTATATAAAACAATACAACATTATAATTCATAATTTTTTTTGGTATATTCCTCAATACATTGTTAGTACAGGTTGCATTAAATATTTTTTTAAATAAATTCTCTGACATTTATTATTTTCATTTTTATTCTTTTAGTGCACAATAATTATTCTGATTTTTATAGAATTTTTTAGAGTGTGATCTTACTACCTCCAAGCTAGATCACCTCAAAGACACAAGAAGTGGCATAGGGTGAAGGGGGGGGGGGGGGGAGGTGCCACCAAAATATATTATTATATCATTTTGATTCTTCTAGTGCACAATAATTATTCTGATTGATATAGAATTTTTTAGTGTGTGATCTTACTACCTCTAAGCTAGATAACCTCAAAGACACAAGTAGTGGCTAGGGGGTGCCACCAAAATTAATAAGAAGCAAATATGCCAGAAATTTTTTTTTTTAGAAATTTCTAGATATAGAGGACTTTTTTTTTACCCTTCACCTGTTAGCCTTTAGGGGTGACATTTAAAATTTACTGCTCAGGGACACCAACCTCACCGATGCCACTGGACATGAGACTCATGAACAAGAACAAGACAAAGCAAAAATTAAGTTAAATTTGAAGCTTGAAATAGACAAATAAAAAAAAAAAAAAAAAAGAATTATAAAAGATAAAAGAACTAAGTTTCTCATGCTAATACCTAAAATAAGTACTAATAACTAACCCTAATTATAAGCTCTTGAAAAAACACATAAAAGATATAAACAAGTAAAAAAAAAGCAACAAAAATAAAAATATGGTTAAAGTTAAAATGTTCAAAATGTCCATAATTTCTTACTTTTAAATAACAAAAATATAAAGGAGGAAAAACCTTGTTGTACTCATCCAAGATCATCTTTAGATATGGAAAAGATAATTATGGTCTCATTAATTTCATATATATGATGCCTTGAATACATTAAAGCAAACCAAAGTTCTGGACCTGACTATGCATTGACAAAGTTCTCAAAAAGAACAAAGCTCATAAAAAGATCATTGACCAGCTGAATAAAGTGTAACAAAATGAATAACAACAATGGGTAACATTTAGCAAACTTACACTAATCATTATAATCATAAAAGCAAAAATCTCATCTAAAACAATAATGTTCAAGAAAAGTCAAGAAAAAAAAAGAAAAGTTTATAAAACAATTTTAGGATTAAAAAAGAAACACAAACAACAAATAAAATTTTTATAACTACTATCGTTATTAGTGATGTACCAATGATGATGTATTGTGGCCAGTATCAATACAGATGTTGATAGATAATAAAAAGCTGATAACGATATCAATACTAATGGATAAAAAAAGATAATAAAATTCCTGATTTTTCACATGTAAAAAAATAGAGAGCAAGTAATTAAAACCTAACTAGAACTAAAGGAGTGCAATATGTGGAGGATCCATCATAAATATAAATTTTAATGCCGTTTATCAAAAAATTTACCCAAAAAGGAAAAACTTTTTTTAATTTCAGCAAAAAAAGTATTTATAAACTACTTTTTATGTAAATAAAACAGCACACAAATTTTAACATAAATTTTATAGCACTAAAAATCGATTTTGTTTAAAAGACGGAAGTTGAACTGCCACAAACAATTTTTAAGGAAGAATTATGAAAACTTTAGAGCTCTCAAAATTTAAACTTTTAAATCTTATATCTTTAAGTAAAACTTAAGATTCTAAAATTTAAACTTTTAAATCTTATATCATTAAGTAAAACTTAAGATTCTAAAATAAAAAATTATATCAAGCTAACCATTAAATAGGCAACATACAATCAAAATCCACAAGAATATTTTAATTGATAAAAACATTGTTATTTTAGTCTTAGTTAATTCATGCAATGATTATAAACTTGCTTTATTTGCCTGTCTTGTTACCAATATCAAAACATTATTAACTGATTTTTATAACTTTATAACCACGATAGGTACACGATACAAATCTTACACATTCACACATGTATCGAATTTCGCACAACTACATGTCTTTTTGTTAAATAATTTCCAAATATTATAAAAGAAACATGTTCTAATGCAATACATGAAATTTCCTTTGAAACAAATTAAATTTAGATTAAGATTCATAAATGAATAAATTTTTAACGTTAACGTTGAATGTAAAGGATAGTTCAATTGAATTTTCTTTAACCACAGGAATATAATTATTCCCGTTAGCGTAAAAGATAAAACAATCTATAAAAAAGTTAGCATCAGTTTTTTTTTTTTTTTTTTTTTTTTGCGGTTATTCATTTTTTTTTTTCTTTCGCATGTTGCTCAAAACTTAAATATTAGTCCACCTTAAAAGTTTTTAATTACCTTTTTTTTATTTTTAATATTTTTAAGAAAGCTATAATTTTTTAGCTCTTAATCGAATAAAGAAAAATATTGAATATTTATTAAGTAATATTCAATATTTATTTAGTTTTCAATTAAATCCGCTAGATCACGTCACGAAAATAAACTACGTAAAAATTGTTGGACTCGAAATTTCAAAATCTTCAGCGTTTAAAATCTCGAACTTTCACCCTTATAACTTTTTTATGAACAAACTTTCAAGTTTTTTTCATAAAAACCTTAAAATAGAAAAATTCAAAATAATTAAAATGGAAAAAACTTCAAGTTTATATTTAATTCAGTATTTTTTAACACATTCAAAAAATTTTAAAGTCAAATTTCTAACGTTATAAAGCTAAAAATTATTAACGCATATTAAGAATATTTTTCGTAAATGACGACATAGTAATTTCGAAGTTGAGGTGTAAAATGAATAAAACTCAGGGCAATTTTTTCTTAAAAATTTTTCTCAACATTAATCTTCGGGAATTTGTCTTTGAAAGTTACGTTCTAAATGTCTTTTAAATGTTTTTTAAACGTCTTTTAAACGCTCTTTACGTAAGAATGGGGGACCTGTGGTTCTTTTAAAGGAGGGAGGAGGCAACGAAAACTTGTTATTTTCATATATAATGTTTATTTAATGATTATCAAACTCCACATCTATGAAACAAATAAAAAATGTAATACTTGCATCAAACATCGTTCATCTCTACAAAAATGCAAGCTGAAATTTCCGAAAATGTTTATTCGTGTTTGACATTTATTATTTAACTCATTTGCGATCTCAACCATATCAATTTTGTCCATTGCTTTTACGTGAGTATGAAGAACGACCAAATTGTTTATGCGGGAATCCGTTGTTGTCGATTGAAGATATGTTTTTAAAGCGGAGAAAGTTCTTTTAGTAGCATTAGTAGCTGGCATGACAAGAACTAGCTTGGCAATTTATACAACTTCGGTAAGTAAATCTCTTTTAGAGAGATCTAAACTCTTGAAAAACAAGATGAGATCTTTGATAGTGAATTTTTTGATGTCGTAACCTAATGATGTTACAATGCTTGGGAGAAGGGCAATTTGTGTTTTAGCTAAAGATTGGTTAATATCTTAGGGGTCATCCAAAAAGGACGTCACGCTAAGTTCAGCAAAAGCAGTTAGTAGAAGAATGTTGGTTTTCGTGCGCAGAGATTTTAGAGTAGGGGAGAACCTTAATGAATGGGACAATTATTGAATGGGACAAAATTAAATTTGCATAGAAGCATCTACGGTTGGCAATCCAAACTCCTGTGGTAATAAGTGTTTGACACAACCATTCAACAGACCAAATCTTTATTTCTATTATGGTCTAAACATAATGGCATTGGATGTTATTGTGTTTTGAAGAACAATAAGTAATTTTTAAAAACAATTATCTGTGTTTGATTTTGCAGCGATTACTAAAGTTAAGGAAAATGAAAATCCAATTTTTAACACCCAAATGTCTCTACTTTTTAAATTTGTAAAGTATTTTTGTTTAGGTATTACTGTTTTTAACCTGTCCTGTCATTTGTGGATATAGTGGGAAGCCTATTGAATGGGACAAAATATTGATTATTGAATGGGACTTGTCCAAACAGCCTGATATGAAAAAAGTAGAAAAATATATTTCGGCAACTTAGTTATGGTCACACATAATTTTATTTTTAATAAATTTTTTTGTTTTACTAAAAACAATTATTCGTGTTTTTAATTTAATTTTAATATACATATATTTTTTAATAAAACTATTTTAGGTTTGTCAATATATGCAGACATTCGGCCATATTTATAGCTTTTTTGGGTTCCCTAATGGTAGAAACTACCCTTACTGCTTGACTGGCTTGAAAGTTACTTAGGACCTCTCTTCTTTTATTAATTTTTTAGATTTGTCCCATTCAATAATTTTATTTGTCCCATTCAATGAGTAGTTCTTAATGAATGGGACAAATGTCATGGTCTTATTAAACTCTCTTTTTACCAATACCCATATGTGGAATCAATTTTTTTGTTTTTGTTTATCATAGTACGAGAGTTAACAGTTATCAAACTATTTTCAAAGTGATTTTTAAACAAATTTATCAACCTCAAAAAATGCATTTTACGAAAACTGTCCTATTAATTAAGGTTCTCCCCTAATATAGCGTCTTATGTTCAATGAAAATCTCCGCGAAAGGGAGCCAATAAACTTCTATTTCTGATTAGCATATAAATTCTGAATAACGTCCTTCGCTTTAAAGTAATAGTGGTTATTGAATGGTGGCAACGTTTTGTCACATTATCTTTATATTAAATTTTATTGCATAAATACTCCTAACGTGCGGATCGTAAAGATACTCTGTAAAAATCAGACTAGTACCGTAATAGCTTACGTTATAAAGAAATAATTCATTTCACGCGATCTGCAAAAATAACTATTCACCAAGAACGATGAGTTTGTAACGCGTACGGATTTTTTTTAACATTAGGAAATAATACATTCTATTTTTTTTTTTTTTTGGTTTGTTTTACTGTTAAAAAGTAAAAAGTAAGTAATGTCGAGTAAAAAACAAAAAATGAATAAAATGAAAAATACATCATGTGCCAAACCAATAGCACACACACCATTTCAGCATGTTTTAGAGATTACTAAGACGTAGAAACCTAATAGTCTTCTTACCTTTCTTCATAATAGTCAATCTTCTTACCTTTCTTCATAATAATCTGAATGCAACGCTTAGGCTTGGAGGAAATGAGCGTTTGAAGTAAAGATTGGTGGGGCTTTGTTTCATTCCATTTAGATGGCCATTTTCAGTTCCGTGACGTTACTGTATTGTTTTCCATTTGCATACACGTCAAGAAACAAGTAACCCCAAATGTTTTCAATTGGATTCAAGTTGGATGACAGTGCTGGATGATCAAACAATTGGATGTCATGTTCCATTACAAACTCCATCACGGTCTTTGCCGTATGTATCGATGCGTTATCTTGCATAAAGACAAACGTATGTCTATAGTTGGCATGCCCATATGGCATTAAGTAATTAGAGACTATAATAATATAGTCTTCAGCTGTTTGTTTAGATTAAATTCCTTCTTATCAGACCAAATAATTAAGCCCCAATCAGGTGGACAAGACAAATGTTTGTTCGCATACGCCATACGTTTTTCAAATATGTATTAGGAGCCTTCAAAATCCTCTTGATCACCTTTCGACTTCGCTGTATATGTCTCGATACCTTAAACGTTGATACATTGGCAGCCTTAAATGCCTTGATCATAGCGACTTCTTCAGTACTTAACTTAGTTCCACGTCCCATAGTTGTCCTCTGTAATGCATATGATTAGTTCACATATAATGGCCCTTTGAACTACGTTAATATATAAATCACTTACCTAGCGTTAGCAATTTGTCTGTTGCAGTCTAATGTTAAGTGACTGACGTATGCTATTCGCTTGTCACCAGAAAATATCATATGGTCTACTGTATATATGTGTGTATATATACACATATATGCATGTGTGCATATATATATATATATATATATATATATATATATATATATATATATATATATATATACACACACACACACATATATATATATATATATATATATATATATATATATATATATATATATATATATATATATATACACACACACACATATATATATATATATATATATATATATATATATATATATATATATATATATATATATATATATATATATATATATACACATACATATAGTGTGATACATACATATAGTGTGTGCCAAAATTGTCACCATGTTTGAGCAATAAAATATTTTATACATATTTTATTAGAAAATCTGTGAAGAAAAATGAAATTTTAACTATTTTAATTAAATTTATAACTTAGTTAACTAAAAATATTGCTTTTTGTTAAATTAAGAAGATATTGAATTTTTTTTTAAATTTTTATGTGAAAAGCTAATGGTGACAATTATGTCGCGAATGAAAGCAATTAACAATTTGTCCACAGTTAATTAAGGATACGACATAAATTAATAGACTTATGAAATGATTGAACTTTTCACAGATTTTAAGGATTAAATATTATTTAAAGTTTGATTTTGTTTACAAAACATAAAAAAGTATTGTTATTATCATTATGAGGAAAATAAATCTTAAACTAGAAAAAAATATTGTAGAAAAACTTAAATCCGGACAATCTTATTGTGAAATTATTGAAATTATTAACAAAAAATACCGAAATATTTTAAGTGAATGTGTTTATCGCACTGCTGAGTTCGGAAAGTCTCAAATTCTCATATATAAAATCAAATTGCGCAATAATTTAGAAGTAAATAAGCCTAAAAGTGGTCGAAAGAAAATTTTTACACCAAGAGACCAAAGAACAATCGCTCGTTTTAATTGCTTAAATTTATTATATTTATATTTCATATATATATATATATATATATATTTATTATATTATAATTTATTATAAATTAATTGCTTTAAAACAATCAATCGTTTTAATTGCTTCTGGTGAGTCTAAAACTGCAAAGGATGTTACTAATTTAATGAATAACAGCTATGGGATTCATGCTTCAGTGCGGACAGTCAATGAGAGCTCAAAAAAAATGGTTTTCAATCCAGAAGGAAGCTCAAGAAGCCATTGTTTGCTTCTCGTCACCGCCAAGCTCGTTTAAATTATGCTAAACTTCATGCACACATGACTTTTGATCGAGCTCGAGCAGCCTCAAACAATCGTGGTTAGAGGGCTTACTTTAAATGTCCGAGATTCGATACCGTAAACTTTCTTGTGCACAAAATATAATAAGAAGTTAATAAAAAGTTATGTATTCAGATTCAATACTTGCAACTTAATTTTTGCACAAACCAAAACTACAGCTTTAATTTAATTATTGCTCCACATTTTTATGAAAAACACATTTGATGTTAAATTTTATAATATATTATAATAAGTTTCATAGAATTGCAACAGATGGTAGTAATTAAGGTTTAACTAAGTTTTTCCTTTTTGTCAATATTTTAATATTTATATATACAACTAACCTTTGTATTCAATATTTTATTATTTATATATACAACCTTTGTATTGTTACTTTAAAAAATTTTATTTAGATTTAAATGAGTAGGTTTCTGGCCAAACAATTCAAATGTAATATTTAGTATAATTTTAAAGATTCAACAAAAAACAAGCAAGGTAATTGTTACCCGGCATCATGCACAATACAATACAAAATGCAGTAGATAGAAGTTGTTAATATATTAGAATTATTTATTTATATAATCAGGATTAAAAACCTTGAATTTTTTTCAGACTGAAACACGTTTTGTCTCATTTTAAGTACGCGTTGGTTTTAATTGCAACATGCAGTAGAATGAATACTACCATATACTTCAAAATCATTATTTCAGAGGAAAAAGTTCCGAAACCATTTTAGCTTTTT
Source organism: Hydra vulgaris (assembly GCF_022113875.1). NCBI lineage: Eukaryota > Metazoa > Cnidaria > Hydrozoa > Anthoathecata > Hydridae > Hydra > Hydra vulgaris. Next base: position 14,535,297 of record NC_061169.1, read on the forward strand.
TTAACGATCTTTATGTGAAACCTACCTGTTTTTTTATTTAAAGCCGAACAGATATATTTGAAAAAGGAATTAAAAGTATCGAAAGAAACAAGACATGTTGCGTTAAATTTTATTTTACAGACAAGACATTGATTGGACAAGGATAACCGTATTTTCACACGACCAACTATTATAGCCAGTCTTTGAAGGAGTTCCCTCGTTTAATTATTCATAATTTAGTGTTTCGGTTTTGTCTTTTTTAAATATGGTCATCCTTACTCTTTTAATTACCTTGCAAGTAAGAGAAATAAAAACTTTTTTTCTCAAACACTTTTAATAACAGAAACGAAACAATATTTACAGAGTATTTGAAATTTTATTTACAATAGTAGATGAAAGTAAATTAATCATTTTCTCAATTTCAACCTGGTAATTAGATGGAAACGAGATCGTGCTTGAATAATTTCTTAGAATTTCAATATTGAAGGAAATATTATCAAGACATTCTCGAACTGATTGCTGAAATATAAAAACTATTTAATTAAATTTTATTATTATTATTATTATTATATATATTTATATATATAATTTATCTTTTAATTATAATTAAAATAAAATATTTTTATTGTAACCAAATATAATCAATAAATTTGATTGCAAAACTATATTAAACCTCAACATTAGAATCAATATCTTGGTTTCCATGGTTGTTTTGCAAGATTTCATAACTATTTTGCTGTAATACTGACCAATGAGTTTTTGATTTCTAAACAAAATTCATAAATAATAGTTTTAAATCTGAAAATAGCAAAAAACACATAAAGTTAGTAAATTATAAAACACTATAATCTATTAAAAAATACATAAAGTTAGTAAATTATAAAACACCATAATCTATTAAAAATACATAAAGTTAGTAAATTATAAAACACCATAATCTATTAAAAAATACATGAAGTTAGTAAATTATAAAACACCATAATCCATTAAAAAGTCTCTAAAAAATTGATCAAAAATACTTTTAACAAAAGTTATAAATAAATACTTTTAAAAATGACTTATAAAAATAAATTATTTGAATGGGTTCATGTAAGAAAAAAATGAATATAAAAAATGGGAACTAGGCCTAATCTAATGCTAAGGCCAGTAATTTATTTGTTAAGTAGACTGCACCTTCTCACTACAAAATTAGGCATATAGTCCATCCACTATTTTTATAAGGTCTAATGTAATGTGCAATAACTTATGCCAGTATTATTGATATATGCCTAATAACAGTACAATGTTAGCATTTAATTAACTTTTTGTCCTTACATGAGAAAAAACTGTTTTGGAAACATTCATGAAGAGAAAGATGAAAAATATTTGTGTAGCTAACAAGTACAAAGAACTTGTACTCAGACAATTGTTGAGGACAGAATAAAAATGTTAGGGATAAAAAACTCTGTCTTGATTACTGTTGACTTACTAACTGAACATATTTCAAAAGATGGAGCATTTTTGTCTAGTTAAAAGCCACTCATATCTCCCTTATGACAGAGATTTCAAAACCATAAAAAAAAGTTAAACAATCATGACAGATAATTCTCTGTTGACCAGATTTTAAACTTATTGAGCAGTCATGGTAAAGTATTAGGTTGACCGGAAAGTAATGTCGTATTTTTACGTCAAATTAAAACAAATAATTTTTTTATAATATTTATTTTTAATCAATGATATAATCACCCTCATTTTCCACAACCTTTTGCCATCTAGCGGGCAAATTTTCTATACCAGATCGAAAAAAATGTATTGGTTTGTCATCAAAATATCTGGAGATGCCATTTTTTAAGCAGTACAAAGTTTGAAATTTTTTGTCACTTAGAAAGTGTTGTAAGGATCGGAACAAATGAAAATCTTAAGGGGCGATATCAGGTGAATATGGAGGGTGGGGCAGCACCTCCCATCCCAATTCATTAATTTTTTCTAGCGTCCGTCGTGCACAGTGCGGCCTTGCATTGTCATGTTGAAGAATGACACCTTTTCTGTTGACGATAGCCGGGTAATTCTCAACTAGAGCTTGGTTCACTCGATCCAATTGTTGACAATAAAGGTCCGCATTAACAGTTTGTCCAGGAATAAGCACTTCAAAGTGGACGATTCCGCGGATGCTCCACCAAACACACAGGAGCGCCTTCTTGGGGTGTAATCCCGGCTTTGCAGAACTGCGTGCTGGTTTATTTGGGGAGAGCCACTGCCTTTTGCGTTTTGGATTATTGTATAGGACCCATTTTTCATCTCCAGTGACCAAACGATCAAGAAACGGTTCTGCATGGTGCCGTTGAATCAATGCATTGCACGTGGTTGATCTGTTGGCTTTGTTTTGCACTGACAAGTTATGGGGGACCCAAACACCTGCTCTGCTGATTTTTCCTATCTGGTGTAAATGTTCTTGGATGGTCGACCAAGGTTGGTTAAGGGTGTTCGACAATTCTTCGATGGTTTGGCATGGATTTGCTTCAACTTCTGCCCTTAGAACGTCGTTGTCTAATGACATTGGTCTTCCTGGTCGATGGGCGTCAGAAAGATCAAAATTCCCAGATCTAAACTTGGAAAACCATCTTTGGCATTTGCGAACATCTAATGAACCTGGGTAAACATCACTAATGTTCTTAGTCGCAACTGTAGCGTTATTACCCTTGCGAAATTCAAAAAGCATACAATGACGAATATGCACTTCCTGTATTTCGTATGCCATTTCACTCCAATTTGCAAAGAAAACTATTTAATTTTAAATAATTTAGAAGTAAACAAGTCACACTAATATAAAAATAACCTGTGCACGTGTTCGAGATACACAATAAACTGGCCAACGATTATCGAATGTCAACATGCGCAAAAACGACATTACTTTCCGGTCAACCTAATAGTTTAATATTAAATTTTAAATATTAAAATATTTAAAGTTCAATGTTAAAAAACTAGAATTAAGTCATGAACTTTAAAAATTAGTGATCTGTTTTTGTTGTTGTTAAAAATGTTTTTGTACTATTCTCAACCAGACTTATATTCATTGATAAATTTTAAGTTTTATAGTATTCTCTCAGCGTTTAAACTATGACCATATAAAGTTTAAACCCCCCTCAATTTGATATGGTTACAAATTTTATATGGTCATAATTTTTGAACGCTAAGAGATAATACTATGAAACTTAAAATTTATTGATGAATATAAGTCTATTTGAAAATAGTACAAAAAATTTTTTATCAGCTTGTTGCCATAATCATTGCAATTTTTTGCAACGCATCATTATTTGACACAAGTATAAACATAAAAAAGGTAAAAAGAACAAATAAAAAATCATTTTTCTATCATTACCTACATTTGCTGCACCAAACAGGATTTTCAGACTATGTTATTGTTCATACTCTCATTTATTCAGGTGTAACGTGAAAACTCTTGATAGACAAAAATTGTGTTTATCAGAATAGGTTTATTTAACAAAAAACCTCTCAAGATAAAGTTCCAATAAAAAAAGCAAAAAAGAGATATCATTATGAAGCTTTATGTATACATTCCAACGGAGTTTTAACAATTTCATAGCGATATTTACACATGTCCTACAACTTATTTACAATTTAATATGAAATACTTTTACCAGGTAAGATCGTTGCTAAACAAACAAAACAAGTAATAATCAATCAAGGCTAATACACATGAATACGGTGGGTGAGGTAATATCTCCCAGTTAAACTCCAATAATTTTTGATGAGTTGATTTTGTAACAAGTGGTCAAGCATTGTCATAAACAAAAACTTTTTTTTGGGTTGCTCTGGGTTAAGCGTTTTTGCTAAAGCTTTTCTAGTTAAGCAGATCTCTACTAACAGCTGCATTGGTAGGAAGCATCTCCCAATATGCAACACCATGTATGCCTCGCCACACTAAATGGATTACTTTTTTGGGGATAAAGTCCGTACTCTTAGGTGCTTAATACACGTTTTTTCCACCCACCCTAAGCTTATTAATACCCTCCGTTTATGAATTTTTAGTTGTTATAAACAAAAAATTAACATCTCAAAACTAAAAAAAATAAATCAGAATATATATATATATATATATATATATATATATATACATATATATATATATGTATATATATATATATATATATATATATATATATATATATATATATATATATATATATATATATATATATATATATAAATAAAAGGTTAGATGAGAAAAAACAACTTTTTTACGGTACTTAAAGTTTCATGCCGTTTTCGGCACTCATCAGCCATATATTTCTATATATATATATATATATATATATATATATATATATATATATATATATATATATATATATATATATATATATATATATATATATATATATATATATATATATATATATATATATATATATATATATATATATATATATATATATATATATATATATATATATATATATATATATATATATATATATATATATGTATATATATATATATATATATATATATATATATTTATATATATATATATTCTTCTCTCTCTCATATTAAAAGTACATTAATCAAAGATTCAAAAACTTTACTAGTATTAGTAAAAAGGTTGCTTTGGAGATAATTAGAGAGGTCAAATGGATCTTCAGAGTTTTTGAAAATTCAAACCACAGATGCCATTTTCCAGCAGCAATTTAGAAATAAAGAGAATTTTAGAGAACATTTTTGAAAGACTGCGACAGGAGTGTTGTTTGGACAACTACATATTGTAGGAGAATTTAAATAACTTAACCTGCTTCTTTGAGATGATAGGAAGATTGTTTATTAAGCTCAAGATATAAGTTAGTGGAAAAGTTCTTTTCAAACAATTCTGCTACATCATAATGATGAGAGATGGTAGATCCACCTTTATTAAAAGATTAAATATTCAACTTTATTTAATATTTTAAATTTATTTAAATTTTAAATAAGTTTTCATTTTATTTAATATTTTAATTTTTTTAAATTTTATTTTGAATAAACTTAAATTTTATTTAACACCTTAGGATTTAATATTGATATTTAATAATATAATATGAAAGATTTAATACAAGATTGTTAAAGATTTTTCCGAAGTTTCTTGAACCTAATTTCCAATAAAATAAGATTTGAGAATAACGGGTGGCAAGTTGAAAATAGGACAAAGTTTAGCATGTTGTATCACATTATTTATGCTAATGTCAATAACCTATTTTGTAGCAAATTTCATGCTGATCATTTATCTGTATTTGCTTGAGAAATCATTTTCAAAAATGAAACCAAAATGTAGAGGCGAAAACAAGACACAAAGAAAACGTGTGTATGAGTTGTATCTAGCCAATAAATCAGAGAGAAAACCATTCATTATGTAGCTGAGAAAGTGCAGAGAAGTACCATTTACTGGATTATTGACCAAGATAAAAACGTATCTGGCCACCAAAGAGCCAAGGGTAGTGGCAAAAAATCAGTAATCATGACCAAAACCAATGTAAAGCAACTAATAGCAATGTTTGACCATAAGGATACTATTTTGCAATGCCAAGCAGCTCAACAATTTTAATCCAGTTATCAATACATCTTCTTGCTCAAAAACAAGTCTTCTATCCTTTATTACTAAAGAAAATCAGGATCCCAAAGCGAATGGAAGACCATAAAGCAAAGATTAGCTTAAGATGCCGTAGCAAATTACTTGCTCATCTGGCTTTACTTTTCAGAGCATGGCATCTCAAAGCTTTTCTTCCTCCCAAGCATTATGGCAATCAACCAGCAAGTCAACTTGAACGAGTATATTTAAAATAGATTAATGTCCTTCATTGCAGGGCACTATTCAGATAATGCCTATATATTTTGGCACGACCTAGCATTGGCGCAATACGCGAAAACTGTCTTTTCCTACCTGGAGGCCAAAAAGTTGGTCCAAAAAGAACACAATACTCAAAATGTCAAAACATTTTGGGTATTGTATTTTTTTTGAACCAAATTCTTTATGACTGTCAATTTTTTGCATAGACAAAGTCTATGCAAAAAATTGGCAGACAAAAAGTTTAGATCATCCGCACAAAAAGATCAAGAAATGCCTTAAATAAGTTGACATGGTCAGCGTACAATGCCTTGCGCAACAGTTTCCAGCACTTGTTGATTCTGTTCGACAACATGGCTTAATTAAAGATCAATAAAACTTTTTACAATAAAGAACGAGATGCTCTAATTGAATCTTTTTAATTTTTTGAAAAATTAGGGAGTAACATCTCTTTAAACTTGGTCCGATGTATGTATGTATGTATGTATGTATAAAATAGAATTTCTAATACATTTATTAAATGTATTAGAAATACATATATACATACATACAAAATTTTATAACTTTAATGATTTGTATGTAAATTTTACATACAAATCATTAAAGTTGCAATCTTTTAAGTCATCAGTCAATCGTTATCTTGCTCTACAGATTTAGTCTTTTCTCTTCCAGTAACTTCCAACTCTTACAGTGGTTGCTTGCAGCCTTGTTGGAAGTGAAGATGTTAAAAAAAAAATAAAAAAAAAAAAAGTTGTAAAATTTTGATTAAACTAATTTTTTTGAAATTAATACCAATAAAAATAAGTAAAAAAAAATTTAAATAAAACTCTTTTTATTAATTAACTTTATTTTTACAAATTAATTTTCTAAAAAATAAGTACCTTTTGCAAAAAATTTGTAAAATCAGTTTTCTTAGTCAGTGGCAAAAATGTAGACAATTTATGCGAATAAATGGTAACCTAAATATTATAAAAATAAATGGTAACCTATATATTATAAAAATAAATGGTAACCTAAATATTATAAAAATAAATGGTAACCTAAATATTATAAAAATAAATGATGACCTAAATATTATAAAAATAAATGGTAACCTAAATATTATAAAAATAAATGGTAACCTAAATATTATAAAAATAAATAATGACCTAAATATTATAATAATAAATGGTAACCTAAAATTATAAAAATAAATGGTAACCTAAATATTATAAAAATAAATGATGACCTAAATATTATAAAAATAAATGGTAACCTAAATATTATAAAAATAAATGATGGCCTAAATATATTATAAAAAGTTTAAAAAAATACATTTAGACATGAATAGGACATAAATAGGATCACAATAGACACAACAGATTTGAAGAAATGTTTATCGAAGAACTTTTATACTGACATTTTAGTTTCTTTGTAGTCATGAATACAAATTTTGTAGTCATGAATACAAATTTTAGTTTCTTTGTAGTAATGAATACAAAATTTTTTAAACATTTAGTTTCTTTGTAGTCATGAATACAAATTTTTTTAAATATTTAGTTTCTTTGTAGTCATGATTACAATTTTTTTTAAATATTTAGTTATGCCTTAAAAAGTTATAACCATTTTAATATTATTAATAATACCCTGAAAAACTCAAAAATTGAGTTTTTATAATATTATTAACTCCTTTTTTCATAATAAAGATTTTAATTTGTTAAAACTTTGCAAAAAAGTTAAAATTCTCATTAGAAAAAGTAAAAAAAATTGATATTTCAGGTGAGATTTCCCAAATGGCAAGAAAATACAAAAAAAACCAAACAGAAAAAAAAAAAAAGTATTTATTTCTAGGAATTTTAACACTACGAAAAATTATGAATGATAACCATAATTTAATAATAAAAATTTAACCTTAATTTAAATAATAAAATCATAATTTAATAATAGGAGATTTGTTTGCAATATCCTTTTACAAATAAAACCATATAGTTTTATAGAGATTTTTGTTTCTTGCTTTGCTTCCCAACATTGCTTTTCTACAAAATGATTTTTGGGGAAACTATGAAATGTAAATCTATAATGAGGAAAATGAAAGCATCTACGAAAGGGTTTGTAGGGAAAACAAAAAAATGATTCTAAAGCATCTACAAAAAGGTTTGTAGGGAAAACAAAAAAATGATTCTAAATCATTTACAAATGGGTTTGTAGGGAAAACAAAAAAATGATTCTAAAGCATCTACGAAATGGTTTGCAGGGAAAACAAAAAAATGATTTTAAAGCATCTACGAAAGGGTTTGTAGGAAAAACAAAAAGCATCTACAAAAGGGTTTGTAGGAAAAACAAAAAGCATCTACAAAAGGGTTTGTAGGGAAAACAAAAAGCATCTATGCTTTTTGTTTTCCCTATTAAAGGGTTTGTAGGGAAAACAAAAAAATCTACAAAAAGGGTTTGTAGGGAAAACAAAAAGCATCCACGAAAGGATTTGTAGGGAAAACAAAAAGCATCTACGAAAGATTTTGTAGGGAAAACAAAAAGAAATTAAAATAGTGACTTTTTTCACTTTTATAAATATTTAACATATCAAAGAACAAAAACATAAATAATTGAAAATAATCAAAAAAGAATTATTTTTTTAATCTTATGTAATGAAAATAACATTTAAAAACATAGAAATGCACAAATAAAATATCCTTAAAATTGTGTTTATTAAAACCGGTGTTTTAATATGTAACATTGTAAACATTTTTTGTAAATTTTTATTTTAATGCTATGTTACTTGTGCTATTTTTTTGGTTTTTCTGGTACTTCAAGTTTTCTGATATTTTCAGAAGACCTTACTTCAAGTCTGAACTTCAGTGACTCATTTGGTATATAATAATATTAATATTGTAAAAATGCTATATGTAAAGAGCAAGAAAGAAAGCTAAGTTTGTTTTGTATCAATAATGTATCCTAATACTGTGCTTATGGAATTTTAACTTTTTTAAATTTAATTTTTTTTAACCATTCTTTGTCAAAACAACTTTTGTTCTTTGAAAGCTATTGACTGATGAAACAAACTTAGCATCTACAGAACCCTCAAATATATAGAGAAAAATACAATAGAAACTTTTAATGTAGATATCACCTAAACAATTTTTACCTTCTAAAAAAACAGCTTCAACACAAAAAATTAGATATGAAAAAATTAGATAGTTGGAAGCTTATTGTTGTATTTGAAACATCCAATGTAGTTAGACAGACATACTTTGGGAATGTTTGTAATTCCTTTTATAGAAGTTCTATATATTTTTTTGAAAGAGCATACAAAGTCCTTGGAATTTCAATCACACCTTAAGTTAATGCTATTATCATGCGCATACCTGAGTTTATTGACAACCAGGCTGAAAATAAAAAACATGCTATAGTTGAAAACTAGAATTAGAGTAAGTTTTTTGTGAGCAACGTTAAAAAAACAAAAAAAATAACAGTTGTGAAATACATTGTTTTACCCTGATAGTAACATCATGTCTGTGCAAACAGAAAACATTTTTTTTTCCATAAAGCACAACATTTATATATATTTTTTATCTTTTTATTTTAATTCACCTCCCCAAGGCCATGGAGGCCACTACAGTTGAGGAGGCTACTTTAAATGTGGTTACAACCCTTTCTTAACTCTATAACCCTGAAACACAAACCTTGATAAACAAGGCCACTGCGCAAAGAAACAAGTTGATACATTAAACCTATATATATTAAACCTCAGCATAATCACGAAGAGCAGACATGGCAAAAAATGTAACCATCCAATCCTTTAGATCTAATAGGTAATTAAACAAGGATGCAACAAGGGAAAGGCATTCAATCTAAACAAAAAATATTATATACAATTTTAATTTCATATATATTTATATATATATATATATTTTTATATATATGTTAGATATACATACCTAGATAGATACATACATACATACACACACGCGCATATATAAAATATATAAAAACATACATAATAATAATAACCTGATTGGTTTCATGAAACTGTGTGCTTTTAAGGTCAGAAAGAAAGTATGTCACTTGTAAACGAAATGATTGATTATCACAGTGCAATAGTATATCTTTAACAGTTGATAAGACCTTAAATTCAAAGAGATTACATGTTAAATAGATTTGCTATTTAATTTACTTATTACTGGTGGTGCAGTGATGCCTACTTTAGGCCAATGCCAATTGGTACAGGTTGATACCAATGCATTGGCCGATGCACCAACATCGGCTCTAAATTGGAATTTGTGCTCTTTACTTTTTTACTAATATGTAAATTAGGATTTTTTTTCAAATATAATTTTAACAATTAATCAATTTTAATGCTTGCTTATTTGTTTAAATTTTATATTATATTTGCTTATTTTAAATCAAAAATGAGCAGCTATAAGTCTTATAGACTATTTTGATATTGATAAAAATAATGTTCAAAACAATTTTATATTATATTTGCTTATTTTAAATCAAAAGTGAGCAGTTAAAAGTCTAATAAACTATTTTGATATTGATAAAAATAATGTTCAAAACAATTTGTAAATTTTGCAAAATAAAATAATCAAGAAGATAAAAAACTTTTTTTTTACACTCAACAATACATTTAGATTTCTTGATTTTAAACTTATCTCTTTGTATAGTTTGGATTTATAAGTCATATAATTGATTTCCTAAACTATGAAAAGACACTAAATGTAATTAGCTCCTGATAAAAAACAAATCAAAAAATATTTAAAGGTCTAGTGGTTGCAGATATTTTTATATAATAACTTTTAATAAGGTTTATACATACATTTTGGTTTATGGAATAATTATGTAATATTTATGTATATTAACTATGTATATTAATTATTAATAATTATTTTGCATACAACATAGAAACACAAAAATAAAAAAAACTGATTTTTCAAAAACAATTGGCATCAGTGGATGGTTACCAAGACTGATGTCGATGCATTGGCTAAATAATTAATGCATCGGCAAGCATTGCATTGCAAGCGATGCATCGATGCACCCCTACTTGTTACATATATTTGCTTGTATTACAAAGTGTACTTGCCAGTAACATTTGCTCTGGTTGAAAAAGATGGAAAACACACGATGCAAGACATAACATTGCAATCACTACACTTTCACTCTAAAGAAAAAAATTAAGCAAAAAAAAATATTCCTTTTAAAAAATTTATTACTTATTTTCTTTAAATATTTTTTTAAAAAACACATAAATATTTCAAAGCATAATCAACTTTAAAACTGATTAAATAATGTTACCATCTCAATGTCCTCATCTAAATCATTAAAACAGCTCCAAAACTGTACAACTTCTTTTACTATTGTAACTTGGTTATTTGTACTCAAAAAATTCAAAAAATATTTTGAAATATTGCACAATACTCGAATAGCACCTATCTAAATAAAAATACTTTAAAAATAAAATTGTTTGTATTATTATATGACTATTTATAATATCATTTATATTATTTATAAAAGCTAAAACTTTTGTCATGGACACAATAACATCATCAACAATATCAAGAAGAACAATATTAAAAACACATCAATAATATCAAGAACAGCTTAAATTATTTAAATTTAGCTAAATTTATTGCAAGCTTACTGAAAAAATATATTCATGCTTCTCTCTCTTTAATAGTTGATCTAAGTATGTTTACAAAAATGAAATGTTTTTTCGAATTTTAATAACATAAACTTTAGAAATATAAATTTAATTTATAAAAATATATTTTAAATTGAATTTGTTAATATTATTTGGTCTGTACAATAAAATAAAACATAACTCTGTAATATAGTTTTTTGTTTTCAAACATAAAAAATTAACCATATTTACTCAAGAACTTTTTTTTTTGATAGCAAAGCTATTGCTCTGCAACTTACATGTCAATAACAAGTTTACTTTCTGTTACTTTTTTTATTAATTTATTTTTTTCTTTACATTTTGTGAAGTTAGAGCCAATTTGAGATTCAGTTACTTTGAACTTACCAACACATTCAACAAAACCTAGAAAAATATTTTTCTTCAAATACAGTTAGAAACATTTTACTAAAAAATGTTGGTGTTTATGCAGCTGTTAATGAACCAATGCTGGACAGTCAGAGTTCACAAGATCAAGGTGGTGCATGGAAAGAATTATGGAAAGAATAGTGAAAGAAAATTTTTAAAGCAAATTTAAAGCAATAAATGAAAAAAGTTTTTATTAAAAGATTTAAATCTGAAAGAATAATAATCACTTTGTTGTACTAAGATTGCGAAGAAGATGGGAGTATTGAAATTTAATTTTAACAAAGTAAGCGAGTAAAACATTTATCCAGCCCAAATCAATTAACACACCTTTATAGAGACACTAGAGAACTGCATGGTTCAATGGGTAGACATGCTGATTGATCAAAATAAATGGTGGCTGTTTCAACAAGATATGGCCACATAGCTCCTAGAGTTAAAGCATGGATGAAAACAAAGTAGATTTGTTGCCCTGGCCAGTTTGATCACCAGATTTAATCAATTTAATCTATTTAGACTTCAGAATCAGGTTGATATGCATGAAACATATTATATATTTTATATTCTTTTTTAATTGAAAAAATTAACAACTTTCAAATTTAACTGAAAGTTAAATGAAATTTAGCAATTTCAAATTCGACACCAATGTTGAAGCCCAGTTCAACTTCACCTTTCAGTAAACTTCATAATTCAAACTTGAACAAGTAAGGGCAATCTAATATGATATTTGCCCTAAATTGCCAAATTTAATCTAATATTTGCCCTAAATTGCCAAATTTAATCTAATATTTGCCCTAAATTGCCAAATTTAGGGCAATCTAATATGAGCCTCAAAAAGCACTATCAGAAAAATTTTGACCCTTTTTCCACAAATCATTAATATAGGAAAATGATGATTCAAAAAAAAGTTATACGGATTCACGCTTCAGTGCTTTGTTTACTTATTGATTACACTTGATCGGTTGTTACCTTCATAACAACATAAAATATTCCCGACATGTTTTCTTAAAAAATATTTTGACATAATTTTATGTCTGAGTTATTTTCCGCTGACATAAAATATGTTTGACACATATATATAAATATTTTATATAATTTTATTTCTGACATGTTTCATTCTTGAAATAAAAATCAAACTAACAATTTAGTAATGCATTTCAGAATAATTTGTTAACAAATTAGTTTGATTTGCTCTTCAAGAATATAAAACAGCAAATAATTAAGACATAAAATGCCAAAATATTTTTACAGAAAACATGTAGGAATTATTTTATGTCATCAGAAAATAATTCAGACATAAAATTATGCTAAAATATGTTGAAAGAAAATATGTGGGACATATTTTATGTCAGCAGGAAATATATTTGAAAATTTGACAACAGATCTGCCAGAAATATTATGTTGTTACAATCCTGATATTAACTAAAAAACCTTTTTTTTTTTTGTTTGTCTCAAAATAGTTTTGCCATCAAAATGAACTTTACATGGATACAGAGATGTACAAATGACTACTTTAAAATCTTTTTTTGTAATGATGACATGTTTTTATTTTATTTTTTTGTTTATTATATGGGGTAGACTGACTGGATTTAACATTTTTAAGATCATCACTTGATTAATATAAAATTGCATTTTTTACCTTCTGTAAAACATTTGGTGATACACCACAGACTTTAGCATTAAGGGCAACATTATTAGCATAAATACCTTTTAGAATTTTCACAATTATCTGGGGTTGCAAAGTTTTAGAATGATTATCTGGGGTTGCATAGTTTTAGAATGATTATTGTGAAAGAATTAAATTAGACTATATTGATTATAATAATTAGGAAAAATAAAAAATATTTTACTAATTTTGAAAAAACACGGACTTAACTTTCAATTCTATAGATTTAATTGGACTAAAGAATAATTTTATAACTGCAACAAAAAAAAAAAAAAAAAAAAAAAAAAAAAGAATTAACTTATATACAAACTTTAATGTTTCCTCTGAAAAACATTAGGTTGTCTCCAGGTTTTATTATGTAAAATTTTTATTATGTAAAAATTTTGGATTCTTTATCTAAAAAAATTGTTAAATGCAAACTTTTTTGATTACTCTGGCTTCAATCAAGGTTGTAATTTTATATGAAAGTGCTCAAAACTGAACTTTTTCAAAATACTTAAACCTCCAGGCAGGTCTGGTTGAAGTTATTTTTATTATTTGAAAAAATTTCATTATTTGAAAAGTTATGTTACATTAATGATCATCTCTTAAGAAAATGATACAAATAATTATAATAAATAAATAGCAAGACCTGCAGTAAAAAAAATTTGAAAGTGAAAACTAAAAAACAAGATTTTAGTGTGTACTATTGTTTCAAAACACTAAAATCTTTTTTGTGAAAATTGTCTATGCTACAGACAATAAATTAACTTCAATAAATTTTTATTTCAATCAAATCAGTTTAAAAATAATTGAAATTGATATGAAAAAATAAAAAATACATTTATCATAAACAAATGTACCTGTTTTCATATATCATAACAAAAAACTTCATATATCTTTGAATAGTTAAAGGGGGATCCCTTTAACTATTCAAATTTAAAGTGCCGAGACAAGTTTTGCTCATATCTTAAGTAAAACCTTAGAAAATAAGTTTAGATTTAATTAAACTTACTAAAACATATTAGTTATTGAGATATAAACAAAAAACTTTTTTTTGTTTATATCTCAATAACTAATATGTTATTGAGATATAAACAAAATTTATTTTTAAATGCAAATTGTTTCTTGCAAAGGAAAGTTCTAGCTAGTTGATTTTTTCTGTCAAAAGAAATCTGGTTAATGCGTTTATCTTTGAGGTCAATAAAAAAATATTGTTGTTAAAGTAAAATAATATTTTACCGCTTGGTTTTTCTCTTTTAATATGTAAGGTTAAAAAAAGACTTTAATGATAACTTGTTATTATTAATAGAACTTTTTTAAAACTATTATTTTAATATTTACATTAATGTATATTTTTTTAAAACTGAAATGCAGCAAAAATGTTTTATTATAACTGCAAATTAAAAAAGGGAAACCAAAACCAAGTGTATGTTTAAATTAAATTGATTAAAAAAATCTCTACAATGAATATTCATTAAACAAATCAGATATTTTTTATAAGAAAAGTAGAATTGTAAGCATAATATTAAGCTTAAAAACAGAAAGGTGACAAATTTACAAAAAAGCTGAAAAGCTTAATGTTAATACTTTGATAGATATTTTGTTTTGTTAAGTTTAAATAACTCTAAACTTATTTTTTTTAAGGTTTATTTATGAAATAGTCTCAGCACTTGATTCCTTTAATAACAAAAACAAAAAATTTTAATATTGTAACATTGAAGTGTTACAATCTTTAGTCATAATTATAACAAGTGAAATTCTAACTTATACTGTTTTTTCTTTAGTAGGTCATAGTTACTATTAGTATTATAAAATACTTTACTATTAGTATTATGCCATTGCAAGGACTACTATATAACAGGACACGATAAGTTGATTTTCTGACTTTGTCAGCCAAGGCCATTATTTCTAACAAAGTGGAGATATTTTTAATGTTGCAGTAATACCTTTTGAAAATCTCTTTCATTATGCCTAACAAAGCGGAGCTGTGAATTGCAAAGGGATTTATAATGAACTTAATAAGTGTCGTATTTTTAAATTACCTAAAGATGAAGCTGAGAAACAGAAATGGATTAACATATGTAAAAAAAATTGGCCTAAAAATACAGAAACGATTAGGTTTCCTGGTGGACCACCTGGTGCACCACATAATTTTAATGTTCCTTTTTCTTGTCTACCAACACAAAAATCAATTCTTTGGTAATCTAAGCCTGAGGATCAACAACTTAATTATTTTCTTATAAAAGACAAAATAAATTTGTTTTCTGAATTCTATCCAGACAAAAAATGATACAAAAAGTATGAAAATATTGTAATATTTCGGCAAAAAGATAAATTCGTAACATTTTTATGTGAATAGATTCTAAAGAGAACTTCATGACAATAATTGTTTACAATAAGTGTAAATTGAGTTCACCACTAACATTTTCTGCTTTTAAACATGGTATTAGCATTCCATTAAGTAATATATTGAATCCCAACAATGGCTTCTACTCACAGTTTTTTGATTTTTTTTAAATTTAGTTTATAATTATAATCTACATATTAATGATATTATTAAAAAGGTGACAATTATTCTTTCAGAATATCAAATCAGTCTAATTCTATAAGCAAAATAAATTGATTTTTATTACAAGATAATTTAAACAATCACATAACAAATGTTTCTCTATAGCTGATTATTGCTTTACTATTTTTTTTATAACTTCAACTATGATCACTTTTGTGATTATTTAGTACTTCCAAGTAAACAAAATTTGCAGTCTATAGTTTCTGCCACAAACATCGACCTTGTATTACAAAAAGCATTTTAAAAAGTAAAGAATGATCATCAGAAAAGTACATATAGTTGATGAGATAAAAATCAGACCAACAGTTGCTTATTTAGGCGGAATTTTAAATGGCAAAAAATGATCCAGAATCTAAAACAACTTCTATGCTATGTGTAATCATGA
The DNA here is from genome assembly GCF_022113875.1 of Hydra vulgaris. Lineage (NCBI taxonomy): Eukaryota > Metazoa > Cnidaria > Hydrozoa > Anthoathecata > Hydridae > Hydra > Hydra vulgaris. The sequence goes on from NC_061169.1 coordinate 14,551,712, forward strand.
AATTCTTACATGGTGGACCTAGTTTAATAGTTTCTATTATACCTGTTCACAAACTAACATCAATGTATCAATTCATTGTGGTTAAAGAAGCTGCTGTTATAATTGAAAAAAATGGTGCCATTACTTTAGGATTTGTAACAGATATTCATAAATTCAATCAGCAATACTGCAAAATTTTCAAGAGAATTATCAGGCCATTCATCCATTAGATGATCACCGTCAAAAACCTATATAAATATGAAAAAGATTGTTTTTAGAACAATTTAAATCTATGAAATCAGGGCATGGAACCAAACAAATTCAATGTGTTACCCATGATACTAAAAAAGCCTTTATGCAAACCACTGAAGGGTTGATAGCTGTCTGCAAGCATTTGTTTTCAGTTGGTTTTGATTATGTTTTGCTTCATGAGCTATAAAGTGTCAGAATTGAAGGAGAATTTTCTGTTAACAAATGCTTTTATTGCAGCTGGGGACATTTTTTCTGTTTTTAATAATCGTTTAACTGGATTTGCTGCATGTTTCTAGAATTAGTGGAAGTAGGACAACCTAATAAAAAAAACCACAAATGTGAAGGTCCAGTTTTAAAGATGTGTGACCTCAAAACTTGCATTTATGATGTGAGTCTTTCAGAAACTGAAGAGAGTTCTGCTATCTTTTTCTCTAGCTGCTCTGCATATAGGCAAGGTGGTTAGAGAAAAAATGTGAGGGTGAACTAATTTATGCTGAGGAGAGAGAGAGAGAGAGAGAGAGAGAGAGAGAGAGAGAGAGAGAGAGAAAGAGAGAGATGCACACATAAACCTATTTTTTTAAAACATTTTCAGTGTAAATTCAAAATAAAAAAATAAAAAAAAAATGCTGAAAAGCATACCAATAAGTATAGTAAAACAAGCAGCAATACTTATTTTGCTTTAAGAAGAATATGCTGTTAGAAAAAACGCAGAAATTAAATCTGACAAAATCAACAATTAGTTACACAACTAATTTATAAGTATCTTCACTCAAAAGAAAAATGTTTTACTAATTATAGCGATGAATGCTTTTCAACTTTGGATCATGCCAATAATAAAATTGAATTAAAAATTAAAGAAAGTATTCATATGGGATGTGAAAAACCCAATATAAATAAACAAGTAGATCATGTGGTGGCAAGACAAGGTGCAAAAACGCATTGTAAACATAGTTGGACCTGCTCTTGCAGCCAACCTTTAACCATTATCACAGCGTCGTAATGTTGCTTCTCTTTCTCTTTTCTACAAATACTATAATGGGCACTGCTCTAAAGAGCTAGCGTCTCTTGTGCCATCTACTTAAATTCATTCTCGTTTTACTCTTCATTCAATTAAGTCTTATCCTTTTTCTGTGACTGCTCCTAAGTGCTCTAAAAACTCTTATTCCTCTAGTTTTTTTCCTCAAACATCAGTTCTTTGGAATTCACTTCCTTCATCTTGTTTTCCTGATTCATATAATTTTCAATTTTTTAAGTCGTCTGTCAATCGTTATCTTGCTCTACAATCTTTATCTTTTCTCTTCTAGTAACTTCCAACTCTAATTAGTGGTTGCTTGCAGCCTTGTTGGAAGCGAAGATATTTAAAATAATAATAATAATAATTTTACCAGTTTTTTTGTTATATTTGACATTTGTTAAATAATTTTTAGTAATTCTTTTTGTATATATAGGAAGTTTGTTAATAATTTTATGGCTTTTATTATGTTTATTTTACAACTTTATACAGTTTTTACCAAATATATTTCAACTGATGGCTATATCTTGTTGAAACATGTCTTGAATTTAAATAATAAAATGTTTTTAAATAAAATCTAAAAAATTGTCTTATTTTCAAAAGTATTTTCACTTTTTGTGTATATATGTATATGTATATGTTTTATGTATATATATATATATATATATATATATATATATATATATATATATATATATATATATATATATATATATATATATACATGTATAACATGGCCTACTATATAACACAGTGGGATTTGTTGCCATAAAAGCAAAAATTTGTAGGCTGATTTCATAAAGTTTTTAGTGTCAAAATCAAAACCTTAAAAGCTTTTATTAAAATTTTTTATTGAAGTTTAAATAATTTACAACTACAAATTAAAAAAGGGAAACCAAAACCAAGTGTATGTGTAAATTAAATTGATTAAAAAAATCTCTACAATAAATATACATTAAACAAACCAGATAATTTTATAAGAAAAGTAGAATTGTAAGTATAATATTAAACTTAGAAACAGAAAGGTGACAAAGTTACAAAAAAGCTGAAAAGCTTTTTATTGATTAGCTTTAAAATTCTAACTATTACCAAAATTCTTAACCTCAAAATATTGAGACAATTAGTGATAAATCATGGTCACATTAAGCCAAGTGAACTAGCTATTTTAGCCATTACTACTGCTTACAAAATCTTTTAGTCTACTAAATAATTGATTCAAACATTAACAGGAATATGTTAGTAAACACATAATTTCTTTTTTTTTTAAATTTGCACTTATATTTACATTAAAACAACAACATTACAAAAATTCTATCAAATCAAGATTTTTTTGTTTCTCAAAGAAAAAAAAAATCTATGTTGTTAAATATATATATATATATATATATATATATATATATATATATATATATATATATATATATATATATATATATATATATATATACTATTGTATATATATATATACAATATATATATACTATTGTTGTGTTTATTTTTTTGTCTTTCATGGTTTGCCAAACTTTAAAGGCGACATCTTTTCTAATGTTTCCATTTTTAATCTGTTGCTCATTGTCAAAATATATGTTGATAACAATTGTGTTTACCAAATTCCTTCCCCTTTCCTTATAACCTATGTTTTAGGAGAACTTTTCACCACTCTTTCACTCATTTCTTCCCGCCGAGGCCTGGCAAAATATATGCCTGTTTTGATGTATATCTGTACATCAGAGAAAATCTAATTATTTCATTTGCGTATATTGGACATCCTTGTAGTTTATAAAGAGATAATTTATATAACTCTGATAATATACTTATTGATACCTTCTCTGCAACTTCATGCATATAAGAAACAAAATTAACTAGCATACTGGCACTGGTCAATTTACAAACACTGCCTTCTCGAAACCATTTAGGTAACGGAACTGGCATATTTAGCTTTACAACAACTGTAATACTCCCCATTTTAGGAGTAACCTCATCAAAAAAACCACCTCATCAAAAAAAAAATTTGAAGATATAAAACACGATTATCATTTCTTTTAAATGAAAATGACAAAAAATTAAATTGAGATCTATAATGTTTTTAATTGTATCAGGTTTTCTAAAATCATCTGTTTCATATAGCAAATAGCAGTTATATATACGAACTGCAAGGGACTTACATAAAGCTGAGCTTGATTAGATTAGAGATGACTTTGATAAGACTTTTGGTAGGTAATAATTGTTGGTATAGGATTTTTACAATAGTTCAATGTTATACATTTACCTCTTTTTAAGTTATTATATCCAAAATGATCGATACAAATTGCTAAGTTTTCTGCGAGGCTCTAATAAACTTAATTGACAAACTTAACCTAAGAATTTGGAAGTTCTAAATGATTACTATCAAGAAAACTAAAGGCAATTTTGTATGGCACGTGGTTACTGTTACTGTAGCATTCTTCAATCTTTCGCTTATAATTACTCCTACAACCAACAATAAAACAATTTTTCAGCATTGCAAAATAAACTATTGCTCATATTTAAAAATTGTAATTTTAACCAATTTAAACCAAACCAAATTAAACAATATTGTTAAATTGGTTTATTTGTAAATTTCAAAGCCTTTTTTCGACCCACTAATTTTTTGCCTTCAAGGCAACAAATCCGGCCGTGTTTTATAGTAGGGCATGTATATATTTATATATATATATATATATATATATATATATATATATATATATATATATATATATATATATATATATATATATAAATTTTAAAATAAAGAAAAAAAAGTTGAAATACACATACAACATTTCTTTCAGAACCATCTTGTTCTTCACTGTTTAAATGAATAACAGAAATTGCCATATCAACAATCATGTTAATGTCTTCTGCATCATACTTCATTTTATCAATTGGTATATATACCCATAGATAGATAGATTGAGAGAAAGGGTGATTTTTTAGAAACAACTTTATATTCTAGCAAAAAATAAAACTATATGTGGGTTATTTTTGTAAAAAGAGAAACTATTATTTTCCACCTACCTATATATATATATATATATATATATATATATATATATATATATATATATATATATATATATATATATATATATATATATATATATATATATATATATATATATACAGATATATATATATATATATATATATATATATATATATATATATATATATATAGTATATATATATATATATATATATATATATATATATATATATATGTATATATATATATATATATATATATATATATATATATATATATATATATATATATATATATATATATATATATATATATACACACAAAAAACATACACCACAAAATTAACTATTAAATTTATAATAAAAGCAATAAAATTTATTTTTTTATACTCACAAGTTGTTCTTTACTGAGAAACAAAAACAGCCTTTTAAAAAGCAAAATTATATTGTTATATTCTGAAGTATTTTCCAAACCCATTGATCCTAGTTTCAAAAGCTAAATATCAAATATTTTGATTTAAAAAATTGCAAATTTTTAAACATTTATTGCTAATCATAATTTTTTTAAAGTTTTACAACACACAAACATTTTACCTACTTACCTGTCTCAATATATTTTGTTTAAAATGCAGACTTAAATACAAATAGTTTTATTTAATGATGAAAAAAAGAAAAAGGTTTTTTTGCCATAATGACTCAAGCTTAGTTATTTTATTAAAAAAATTGCAAATATCTGTAGTATAAAATAACCAATCACATTATAGGGCTAGCTGTTAAACGTCTGAAACTCAGTAGTTCTTGCCTTGCAAACCTAGCATTCTTGAATTGTTTTGATGCAAGTGCACTGATATCCATCTGACCAACTTATTTAATAGAAAACAAAAATAAGATAGTTGCTTGGAGTTAAAAAGAAAGTAAGCGATGAGCTTAGATGGAGATTAGGAGTTTATTTTGTAAGTCTATACTTTTCAATATAATTAAAAATAAATTGCTTTATTAAAAAAGTGATTTAAAAAAATTAAAATAATCAATAATTTTAAAAAGCAACATTTCCTAAATAATTTTTTAAAATTATTAAAATTATTCCAAGTGCAATTAAATGTTTATGATTATGTCATGCATGTTTACATACTAAAAACATATATTACTGTTATTCCAAGCATGTTAACATACTGAAAACATAAGTCTTCACTGCTCCATCTAAAAATGAAAATGAAAATTTAAGATCAACAAATAGAGTAATGACTAAATATGCCTAAATAAATTATTTACCTTGCAATAAAGCTGAGTAGATCTGCAGCAAAAATAAAAGTAATATTTGATATAAACAGCGAAGAAACAATAATATCAGTCTAAAAAAATGTTCTTACAAATAAAAAACATATAATTTTAATAAAATGCAAAACCTAATTTCATTAAGTTATTAATTGGTTTTTCTAATCTTTTTTACTATTTGACTATTTTATATTTTATAAACACAATTTTATAATATTTCAACCCTAATACTCTTATAATTACAGGTATATCATACAGATAGGTATATCATAGATATAGATTTATATATGTGGAATATATTGAACATTTATATTTTTTCAAAGGAAAAAATTTAAAAATATTAGAACACTAAAAAAAATTACACACAACGCTTTGAATGCTGCATGCAGGAAGATTGGTCATGTAAGAACATAAATTCACAAGTAGGTATTCATAAACATTAACTATGCCAAAAGAACTTGGTAGCAAGATTTTATTATCTTCATATATAAAAGGTGAGAAGTGCTGAAGAAGGTTAAAAAATAATCCTATTAAGCTATCTCTATTTTCCGAAGGAAACCAATGTAATGGAATATCACCTTGAAAAGTCTCATTTAAATCAGAATGAAAACGTGATAACAAAATTAGGTGTTCCAAACCATTATTTTCTGAAACCAAGACTAAAATTTAAAATGACAGTTTTAACTTATACCTTTTTTTAATAGATAAAAACAAAGTTAAATACAATTTAACAGTGTTGTGAGAAAAAAAAAAAAAAAAAAAAAAAAAAAAAAAAAACCTTTGATAAAGTGAGGACTTGCATTTTTATAACTCAATAATTCTTTAACACAAGTTTTTAACTATAAAAATAAAACACGTGTGTATTTAAAAAATTATAAAAGTAAAACACGTGTGTATTTAAAAAACTATAAAAATAAAACACGTGTGTATTTAAAACACTATAAAAATAAAACACGTGTGTATTTAAAAAACTATAAAAATAAAACACGTTTGTATTTAAAAAACTATAAAAATAAAACACGTGTGTATTTAAAAAACTACAAAAATAAAACACGTGTATATTTAAAAAACTATAAAAGTAAAATACATATTAAAAAAAAAATTATATAGTTTTTAATAACTTTTATAATTTCATTTTGTTTAAAAAAAATAGAGTAATGCATATTTAACATACAGTAGCTTCCAGTAACGGATTCAAATCTTGTGTTGTATACTTCATAAGTACTCTGAAAACAGAAACCCAAAAATTATTAAAAAAAATTATGTTTGTAATATAACATAACTTTAAATCCAAATAGCATAAACAAAAAATACTTCTGCTAAACTGAAATTAAAATACTATTGTTATGTTAAAAAAAATAAAGTTTCTTTTAAAATTACTTTAAAATTATTTTTTACCATTAAATTCAAAAATTTATTTTAACATAACATTGATTGTTTTTTATTTATGCTTGATTTCATATTTTTTTGATTTAAATGCAAATTTTCTCAAAGTATGTTGTACAATCTATTCTAATAATATAAGGATAATTACATGGCATATAAAAATGCCATATGGTAATACATATATAACCTGGCATATAACCCTTTTTCATATATGGAAAAGGTACTTAGAAAGTATGATATTAGTGAAAACAAGATGAAACAATTCTTTGCTATAAATATTTTTAAACTTACAACTACAAATCAATTTTTTACTGTTTCATCAAGATTTGATGATTACGAATTTCTTGCATACTTTCATCTTTTTTGACTAGAGATCATATATAATGTCATAATAATATATTATTAAATTTTAAATAAGTTCTTAAATATTTACTTCTTAAATTTTTCAATAAGCATTGCAACCAGTTATTTTGTAATTAGAATCCTTTGTAAAATTAGAGTCTTTGCAATTTCCTAGGAAATTGCAAGGACTCTATTTTGCAAATTCTCTAATTGCAATTACAAAACTCTAATTGCAATTACAAAACAACATTAAAACAATTAAAAAATAACATTGTCTTTATTTGGGTCCAACAAATATACCATCTTTAATCTTTGCTTCAGATAACTTTGGAAGCATGAGACGAATTTCTTGTAAAGCATCTCCAAAATTTAAGGCTTTTGCAAACTGTTTTACCAATCCTAGTTTCATATGAAGTGGGGGTAACATGTCTTGTCCTGATCACCCATGGGCATTCTAAAATATTTTGCATATGCTATCCAAGGTATGGTACCTTTCAGGACCTTATTTAATATATGCTTTTTGCCAATATAATATACGCATACATAGCAAAATATATCAGGAGTATTTTAACATCCTCTAGTTGCCATTATAAGAAGAACAGAACCTACCCAATAGACACAAATATGTATATAATGGGTACATATAACATAGATATTTCAAGTAGCTTGAGTTAATGTATATGCAATATAAATATTTCGAGTAGCAAAAAGATGTTTTTAAAACAAGTTACTTTGAAGCAAACTTTAAATGCATATTTGATAACAAGCATGCAAAACATTTTTTATACATTATATGAAAGATTTTATGATGCAGAAATGAAAAACCTTGTTTTCGAATATTAATTAATGGCATATTTTTCCATCTACAATGTATTATTATCTGTAACCCACTACTTTTCTTTTCTCATCCAAACCTAGGTTTAGTAAGTGACCGGGGCCCCTGCTAAAAATGAGACTTTTTTCAAACCTGGCCCTGGCTAAACTATAAAATTCAGCAGAGGTTGATAGCCTGGACTAGAAAAAAATTTATAATACTTTATATATATAATTTTATGCTCACATTTAATATTTATTAAATACTGGCATAAATTTATATAAATTCAAATTCTAATTTACTTCCAACAAGATTGCAAGTAACCACTATTAAGTTATGAGTTACTTTAAAATAGAGAATAAGTAAAAATACTAGGAAATGGCTAACTGAAGAATTGAAAAGATGTAGGTTGTATATAAAAGAAAACATGAAGATGGCTAAGAGTTATAAAGTTTTTATGATGTGAAAGGAAAAAAAAAAGGATTAATAAAAGTTTTTGTAGCTTGAATGGACAGTAGGGTGTCCCAAAAAACAACTTTTTAAAAAATAATCTGCTCTCACCCCCTAAATGTGTTCTATCTAATACAAAAACACTAAGTTTAAATTTTTTTTAAATAAAAAATAATTTAAAGGGTCCCTCAAGACCCTCGAATATTTAATGGGTCCCTAATATTTTCAAAAAATAAAAGTTTTTAAAAATTATGTCAACCTGGTACTCAAATGAAGCGAAATTACATAAAAATTTCAAAAATAATGTTCATTTCGGAAAAAACGATACATAATGATATTTCCCTTAAAATATACAATATTTGCCAAAACAAAAAACAATTTTCTGTAAAAAAATCGCTTATTTTAAGGGAAATATCGTTACGTATCGTTTTTTCCGAAATGAACATTATTTTTGAATTTTTTATATAATTTCGCTTCATTTGAGTACCAGGTTGACATAATTAAAAAAAAATTTTTTTTTGAAAATATTAGGGACCCATTAAATATTCGAGGGTCTTGAGGGACCCTTTAAATTATTTTTTATTTAAAAAAAATTTAAACTTAGTGTTTTTGTATTAGATAGAACACATTTAGGGGGTGAGAGCAGATTATTTTTAAAAAAGTTGTTTTTTGGGACACCCTAATGGACAGATACAGTAAAAGGATGCAACTTTTTAAATAAGAAACAAGCAAGAATGAGTTTTGGTTTATCATAATAGAGATGATAGCTTGTTAGAGCATTGACCATGATTATATTTGTAGAAAAAAGAAAGAAATGCAACCTTACATCAATGGGAAAGTGACTCAAGCTTGGCAGATAAAGCAGGTCTTATTACATTTACAATATGCTTTAAACTTTGTCTGAGAGTAAGAGGGTTGTTATTTGTCAATATAGGAATGCCAACAATATTACAATATTTTTTTGCAGTAAATAAATGAGTTTTGTTGTCTAACAAAAGTTGTGGATTTTAAATCCAGACTTAAAATCTACAAGCCACTGCAAGCCTGTTACAAAAAAAAGTGAAGACTTATTGTCAAAAGTATTAAGTTGAGTCGTCAAGAAATAGAGCCACTTTAGATTTCTTGAAGATCGTTAATGTAGATGAGAAACTTTAAAGGAGCAAAGGTAGAACCTTGTTACTTGGAATAAAGAAGATGGTAGGCCTTCAAGAATAACTTTACTACTGCAGTTAGAAAAAAATCATTTAATAACCTCAAAAACATATAAAGAAACTAATAACAGAGTAAAAGCTAATTGTAGGATAGTTGGAGAGGTCAAAGTGTTTTCTTGAGTTTTGAAAAATTGGAAGCACTTATTTAGCACTTTATAAAAGTTTAGCAATAATTGAAGAGAGTTCTGGAGAACACTTTTTAAAGACTATGATGGAGATCTATTTTGGAGCACAAACTGTAAAAGTGTTTAATTAAGAATTAACTTTAGCATTGGAAGTCAGAGTGATTTGGATAACAATTGGTTAATCTGTTCAACTGTCAGGAAGAGTATGGCCATTATATTCAAGACTCAAATTAGGGTAAGATTTCTTTGCAAATAACTCTGCTTTATTTTAAGGAGAAGTAAAAAAATCAGACACATGAACTAGAGATTAATTGTTAGACTTACTTTAGTTGATAACACTGTTGAAGACAAACCAAGTGTCTGGAACCTAACATCTGAGATAAATACAGGATTCAGTAAACTGAGAATAACAAGGCTTAACATCAGACAGGACTTTTTTTACATTAGCTTTTTGCAATAATAAAAGGACATTGATTTTTAAGAGAGATGTTCTTGTAAAAAAAGATGAAAAAAATGATTAATGTTTTATAAAGCAACTTCTCAAGACGGTGAAAAATGTGGAGTAGAATGAGGCTTCTCATCTACTCCACTTTTTTTTTCGTCTTCTCTTTTGGCAAATACTAATCCATATAAATACTAAAGTTTATATAACAATAAAAAAATATTGAATGCCTGCATCTAAAAATAACACAATGGTAACGTATTTATGATAATATCAATAACTACGTTTAAAAAAATTAGATATAGATATATAAAAGAACGTAAAGAGGTTCTTTTTTTAATAATAAAAAACAACAAAACAAGAAATTTTATAATTTCTATACAAACCTCAATTAAAGAATGTTAATTCATTTCTAGAAACATAAATTATGTCAAAAAATATCAGGGAGCTTTTTTTTTAAATATTAGTAAAACCTTATCACTAAATCATTGTATAGCAATAGACCTTTTCATAAATAAATATCCGAGTATCAAATTGAGGCTTAGGTTTACCGTTTTGTAAACAAAAAATTATTTCATCGCTTAAGCTTATCTGTTTCCTAAGCTTATCTGATTAAATATTATCATATTATAACCATAGTCATCAAAAATAATTTAAAGATTTTTGTGATTTTTGTACATTTTACTGTTTATGTTTTTTATCTTTCAGCATACAACTAAATCACAATCTCTTAAAAAAATAATTACATCTTACAGAAAACTGTTCAAATGGTTCACAGTGAGTTTAATTTCAGGGTTCATAAAATTTAAATTCATATGTAAATTTCAGAGTTAATGCTTAAAAAGATTCCCAAGAAAATCCTGTAGAAGTGTCATTACATATCAAAATATCAAATCTTTCAATTTCGTTCAAGAGAGATATTAAATTTTAATGCTTTTTTAAAAAAGTATCCTTGAAACAAGTGTAATCATGGATATATTCATTTCACACCAATAAATACTGAATATTGAAATGCAATTGGTTTCCTGTTCCAAACTATAAATATCCATATTCTGTACATCTAAAGAAGGGTACGAATGTTAATTGCTTTTTATCTAAGAAACATATACAGAAGTTTCCATGGATAATGGTTTCAGAAGTAATGATGTAACTCAGGACTTAATTAAAACAAGAATTTTTTTTTAAAGGAAAATTTTATAGCATTATATTTGATGAAACAACGAATACCAGTCATAGTTTTCAAATGACAGTCGTATTAAGATATATTGATGTTATTACCTGTGAAAATTCTTCTAATTTTACTAAAGAACCTGTACTAACAGGAGAATTGCTAGCAAACACATTGACAAAATTTGGCTTCAATGTGTGATTTCTATGCTAAGTTGTCTGTTGATTGTTATCTAGTTTTATAAATTTTATCTTTTCTCTCCCAGTAACTTCCAACTCTAATAGTGGTTGCTTGGAAGCCTTGTTGGAAGTAAAGATGTTTAAACAAAAAAAAAGAAAAAAGTCCTGAGTACATAAGTATGCAATAAACTAATTCAGTTTATTTAGTAAATAATTTAGTATGTAAATAAAATGAATCTTTGATTTGCTTAAGACTATCAAAAGCACAGATTTCTTTTGGAAACTGACACTTGCCAACTTTTTAACAATGTCAAAATATAATTTTATTTATAGAACATGGCACAGCAAGGAAGAACACAGACATTTTTCCTTGCAAGAATTCGAAGAAACTACCAAACCATAATCTGTTTGAAACAAATACTCGAAAAATCATCTCATTAGGCTTTGAAATTATCATATATCATTTTGACATTGACTCAGAAAACTAGAAAAAGAAAAGTTTGAAAAATATTTAGAAGTCTGAAGACAAATCGCAACAAGTTTTTATTTCTGGATCAAATAAAAGCAAATCAAAGGAATTCAATAATCGAAGCTCCTTTGCAATCGAAGCAATCTTTGATCATGGCTAAAAACTCTGAATTTGATCTGTCAATGGAGATTTCAATCATTTCAAAATCTTCTAAAGTGTTGCTAGAGACAAGCATTGTGGTCTGTGAAGGTAAACATTCAGATAGTCTTTCACAGTGGTGCAGGAAATGAACGCAGTAAAGAATGTTGCGATACTTAAGAGACATTCATTTAAATGACAGACACCTAGAAAAGTCTGACAGTTCAAGGAATCATACCTTATCTTAACATCATGTGTTACTGTAACACATGATATTTTCTACTATATTCCGAAATTCATAGAACGCCACAGAATTTTACATAAATAATTCAATAAGAAGGCAACAAAAGCAATCTATTCAATATTCGAAGATGATCAAAAAAGAAAAAAAATCTCATAATGATTATGGATCTAAGCTTTTGCAGTGTATTGTCAACTTCAACTGCAAACATATGTTAAACCATTAATCCTGGTCATATTTTGAAAATCCGGAAAAAATTTTTCTAAAAATATCTGGAAAAGATTTTTAAGAAATATCCAGATATAAAATTGCATTTTGTGTAACTAAGAATATCTTGTGTTTAAAAAGAAATTCATTATGCACAAATAGTTATACTATTTAATGTGGTATTATAAATTAATTATTTAATATAAAACATAATCATGACATTATTTGAATGCAAAAAATGTTTAAATATTTTAATTTTTCAAAGTAGTAAAATAACGACATAGTATTTACAGTAGTAAATATTATTAGGAAAGATGAGATTCATTATTTGTACACACAAATTCTTATATTATTGAATGTGTTATTATATATTATTTATTTAATATATTAACATAATTTATATATTATTTATTTAATATATTAACATGGTGTTATTATATATTATTCATTTAATATATTAACATAATTTGCATACAAAAAATGTTTAAATATTTTAATTTCTCAAATTAGTAAAATTAGTGGTGTAGTGTTTACAGTAGTAAAGATGAGCAGCTGGATATGGTTGCGACTTTAAGTTCTGCATAGAAGTTATTATTTTTTAAAACTTTTTTAAACCCTCTATAGAGAAATTGTTTTTTTAAAAAGTTTTATTTTAAAGTAGTTTTATGTTTTTTAACTACTATTGTTGTATACCATTTTGTTTTTCAAAGTTTTTTAGAATTTGTGCATCAATACGTATAAAAATCGACTGTTAAAACCATAATCATATCGGAGTGTATATACATCAACTGATTTAAATGGGTATGTATACATCGACTAAGGGTTAGGTTTTGGCAGGAATTCTTTTGTATATATATATATATATATAAAATAGTATTTTAATCTTATTTAAACAGAGTTTATGAATTAGTATAAAAAAGTTATTAAAATAAACTAGATTTTTAGGTAAAATAATCAAAAAAGTTAATAATAAACATGTGTACAAATAAGTTAAAGATAAACATGTACAAACAAACATACGCGTACAAATAAGTTAATAATAAACATACGCAGACAAATAATAAACATGCGTGTGCAAATAAGGGAAAATTAGTACTAAAATGCGTAACCTAACTAAAAATAGTGATATATAATACTAATATACAATATTAATATAAATAGATGTATATAACATATAATACTAATATAAATAGATATAATACTAACATAAAAAATATTTTATTCCGGAAAAAGATAATCCCTGCATTAAAGAAACTTTTTAGCTATAAAATAGTAATAAAAAAGATATAATAATATATAACTAATATATAACTAGTATACAAGTATAAGAATTAAAAAACTGAAATCCTGTTTGAAAATTCCTTCAAATATTTTTTAAAGTTTTGATGATGTAGTTTTGATCAAGTGCACATTTTACCATAAGGGTTTTAATATTCTTGATTCAGATGCATTATTAAAAAGTTAAAATAAAGATTTCTGGGACTTGGAGATGATTGTTCAGTTGGGCATCATTTTTTAGAACAACTGGTTTCATCAGCACTAAATACTTCATCCAATCAATACCCACTACCTTTTTAAAAATATTTTAAATTAGTGGGTATTAAATTATTAAGGTAGTTGCCATAAAATATTAAGGTAGTGGGTATAAAATTTCAGCTTTAAAAATATTTTTAGCAGCTGCTTTATGTCTTATTTTCTAAGGAAATTAAATTCCTCTTTGTCTTATTTTTGCATTTATTCCTTTTCAAGGATTATGTCTAAAAATGAAATAAAAATTCTGAAAATTTTTATCTAAATAAAAAAATAAACTTATCTTCAATTTATGCATTTTATTGAATCTTGTTTTAATAGTCCAAAAACATGAACTCACTTTAAAGGACATAAACTAATATTAGATTTAAAAATTAAACATGTAACATTCTTTTTTTATTCAATCACAGTATATTTTGAACTTGTCACTTACGCACTTAAAAGACAAATAATAGCAACACAGCTGTTATGAATAACAGCATATGGCTGATGCAATACTTACATAATGTAATAAAACATAAAAAAAATCGAAAAAATGAAATGACTAATCAAACCTAATACATAAGTTTAGTCAATTATGTTTTAATTTGAACTTTCACCTACAAAAATCCACACAAAACGAATAGCTTAAATACAGGTTTGAGTGTCATAAGTTAGATTAGCTTATTTAGATTAATTTATTTGAACATAAATAAATTAGTAAAATAATTTAATAACTAATGGAGTTTAATAATACTACATTTTTAACAGTTTATTTTATGTTTTTATATCAGAATTTTTTGGTTTTCTTTTTTTACACCATCGTTTCCTAATTTAGTAAACAAGATATTGCGTGTTCACTAATTTACTTTTAACTTTATGATTCAAAAATTGTTTTTATTTAAAATTTAGAAAATAAAACTATTAAAACTTGAAACCTTTGAACTGTACAAGAAAATGAATAAATTTTCTTTATAGCATCATCAGACACATCTTTAAAGTCCTAAATAAAAAATAAAACACTTAGTGTGTGCAACCTCAACAAATATAATTACAAAGCATGTTAATTAAGTAAAAACCCTAATATAATTATGAAAAACTGCTTTTAGTAACATGTAATTCAGTACAACCAGCTCCATGTACTGCAGCATTCTAAGATTTATATTTCTAGCCTAGGAAAAGTAAACTCTAACTTAAAATAATCCTGAAGGCTCTTAAAGTATTTGATGGTGAAAGCAAGACTAGGACTATTTTGCTGTAGAAATATCAAAGACTTACAATAATGTCTGGCATGGTGGTCTTCTCCATAAAGTCACTTCATATGGTGTATCTGGTATAGCTTTTGAGATTAATTTTAGAGATCTTTCCCTTCCATAGCAATCTCACCTGCTTTATAATTTTTTTAATTTTGTTTTTAGTTTAAGATGGTCCACCCCAAACCAAATGACTTTCTTTAATAATTAATTTTCATTTTTCAAATTAGTCTACTTATGTGGATTTTACTTTAAAATAGCATAAAAAAAAAAAAAAAAAAAAAAAAAAGGTTAAAAATCTGTCTCATTTATGCAACATTTCTACTGTTTTAGCATGTTGTTTAAAAGCAGGATTTCTCAGAAAGTAAACTTTTTTTAATGCCCTTTGGTATTTCAGCTAATTGTATGTCAACTTAGGTACCCTAGCAGTTTTATCCATTTTACTGGTATATTTCCAAAGTTATATGCATTACCATTATAGTTTCTAGTTTTACAAGAAAGGTCTTGTTGAGTGATGACAAAAATTAAGATTTATATTCAAGCAAAAATATTTATTCTGCTACCTCTATACCAGTCCTCTTCCAATGTATTTTGAATAAACTGGGAAAATTTCAAAGAAAAAGACTAAATCTATCTGGAGATATCCTTTTTTAACTTTATAAGATTTGCCATAAATCAACATCTTTTCCAAATAACACCATTCAAGCTTTCATTACTTTCATGTTCTGTATTTTACTGCAAAGACACTTTTTTAGTAAATCTTGATTAGATTTCTTAAAATTGGTTTTAAAATTTTGTGAATGGCTAATTAAAAGGCTAATTTTGTTTTGTATTTAAATAAGTTTGTTAGTTTATCAAACTGCAACAAACAGTATACGACGTTGGACAAAACTTGTTGGCATATTCATAAATGATTAAAAAGTACACAAAGATTTATGACATTATCCTAATTCTCTAAAAGCCACAATTTTTTTATACTTTTAATTGGTAACATGTTTCCTCTAAATACTTTTTTTTAAACATATTTGGTAAATCTTCAAATTTTTTTTATAACTTTTTTACTTTTATATCAATTTATCATTGAATAATTTGTAAATATAACTTGAAAAGTTTACACTGCTGTTGATACTTTACACAGCATTCTACAGTGTTATACATATCAAACTTTCGCAGCAAGGAGTTTAAAATATAGCAAAAAGTTACCAAAAAGCCATATAAGACTTAACAGTGTTTATTTTTTATACCATGACTAAATGTATATTGGTTTTTGAGGTAATAATAATTAAATTATTTAAAAAAAAAAGTGTTTGCTATGGGCGTTGTTAGGTAAACAAAGTCTACCCTAATTGCTCCTAAGATGAATTAGACCAATTTATGTACAAACTCGACAAATGTAAGTACTCTAATTATGTTCTACAATAATTGAAATAAAAGAAAATCACTTTTTACAAAATCTCAAAAAAAAAAAATTTTAATACGTTTTGAATTGGAGTTGACCACCTTCAGTATTAATGTAAGAACTTTTGCGAAACAAACATTTTGCATTAAATATTTAATTGTTTATGAACTTGATTGTTAATGAATAATTATATAAATTGCAAAAAATTACCAGCGTGATTTGGAGAGCGAGACCAATGACAAATTTGTAAAACTTAACATTATGTTGAACAACATCCTATAATGAGAAATTTTTAAAATTTTACGTTATGTTGAACAACATCAACCTATAATATATTTATTATTTATCAATTATTTGCAGATAGGTTTATAAATTATTTTAAAAATAATATCTAACCTGAAAAAACATTTGGAAAATACATTCGACAATGTCAAAAATATTTATCAACCATTCAAAATCATTTACATGCTTAAAAACTAAGTTTTTCTGATTGGTATATAATCTGTAATGAGAAAATACTTTCATATAATAACATGGCAAAGAAAAAAAAGGAAAAATTTTTAATATAAATTGTCTCCTATTTAAGTTAACTGCTTTTATATTAAAATAAACTAATAAATCTAAAAGTATTATATGGCTTAACACCAAAAAAAAAAAAAAAATATATATATATTAAAAAAAAAGCTATTTTAAGGTATACAAATTGCAAAATATTTATTTGTATCATATATGATACATCATGCAGTAGTGGAATGTTATGAAGAAATGATAAACTAATGTTTGTTGTTAATCAACAGCCGTATTCTCATCTCTCCGTTAAGCTTAACGGAGCGTTTATCAAAAATTTTATTACAACATCTTTATGTAAAGAAATGAAAAAAACTTTATTTAAATTTGTTTAAATAAAACTAATACTAAAATAAAATAATTTTATTTAAAAATTTATATTTTTAAAGAATTTTTTAAATTAATGTAGTTAAATAGAACTTTTTGACAAACGCTCCGTTAAGCTTAACGGAGAGATGAGAATACAGCCACAGAAAGTTTTTCTTGAAATATTAGCTTGAGAGTTATACATACTCAATAAAGATATCATTATAAATAAAAATTCTATTGATGGAAGGTTTTAAAACAGTTGCAGTCTTTATTGAGACATATCGCAGTGTCACACTTCTCACAAAATGAATATGTCAGAGCAAAGAAACTTGGAAAATTTTGGTGAGCCTTTAATTAAAAGGAATCTTGCTCAACAAAATGATGTATTTACTACAGTTAGTTGATTTGCTGCTGGACACCATTTTGATAACATAAGTAATAAAATCAAAAGTTAAAGTCACAAAAAAAATTCCAAGTGCTGTGGTAACATTCACCTAGATAACATACGCTTAAGATAAACTTATTTCCCATTAAAAATTGTTGCACATTCAACCAAAGATACGCCATTTATAAACTGTATCATATATCATACAAAATAAATAATCGTACAAAATACAATTAGACAAAAAAATCATAAAAATAAATAAAATAAAATTTAGAGTAGCTTCTAATTACTTGAAAACATTAAAAAACAAACAAACAAACAAAAAAACCTTTTAAATGATTTACAAATAGATGCTGCAGCCATTGTGTCCAAATACAAAAGTACTTTTATTGAATCAATTATTGAATGTAAGACTGAAAAACATGAAAAATTATGTAACTTATTGAGTAAATATTTTTTGATTAACACTAAAAAACTTAAAAGGTTTTGCATTATAGAATGCTTTAAAAACCAACATAAAGCTTAACTTAGAAAACTTTCAATAATTAATATCAGAAAATCAGGGAAATAAAAAACTGAAATAAAAAACTGGATTTTGAGACTAAAATTCTTTTAAAATTGTAATTTTCAACATAATATTTTATACTTTTAAATATAATACAACTTTTTTAGTTTTTAACATTTAAAATTTCATTGACATTTAATTAACAATCAAAAACACTGCAAGAAATTACTTCAATAACTTAAAACACAGAAAATTTAAAAAAATAAAAATTACCATTTGCTAAAACACTGTATGAATCTTGAAACTGAAAAGACCATCTTTCCACAATACTAATAGCGAGCTAAAATTTATTTTCCATTATTATTTATATTAAAAAATATTGTATGTTTTTATATTGTGGAAAAGAACACAAAAGCCACAGGAGACAAATTACTAAAAAGAGACAAAGTGAGGTATCAGTTGATATAACAACTCCTTTTATTATAAAATCATTTTTTTTTTATGAAAGTGTTTATGTAGCTCATCTCTAAGTTCTGCTAAGTTCCATTTTTATTCTGAAATATTTGAATAAAGCAAAAAAATAAAACTTCTATCCCAAGTGTTCTCTTTTTTAATTTGTTTGGTTTAATACTTACTAATAATTGCTTTTGTTCTTTATATAAACAAACACAATAATACCTATTGCAATAAAAACTTGTTGTTTTTTATAAGCATATGATATTTTTAATATAATTTACAAAATTTAATATAGGTTTACAAAAATACCAGCTTGAATTTGACTGCAAGTGATCTACATATGACTGCAAGAGATCTACATTTGACAACAAGAGATCTACTTCAAAGATAAGATTAGATTATAATATATTATAATAGCTAAGATTATAATAAGATTGATGCATATGAAACTTTACAATGAATCAAATGCAATGAATTTTTTCAGAAAACTTTTAACATGCTGAATAAGAATAAATATTGGACAAATTATTGACCTACTCTCACCTATTTAATTATAGGAGAGGGTTAATTAGTAAAGGGAAGTAGATGCAATGATAAAAATTCATAAATTGGGTTGTAAATGTTGATATGTAGAGTATGGTGGAGTGAAAACAACTTTTTTTAGAAATTCATATTTTCTTCCTGATTTCTATAATAATTATAGGAAAGTTAAAAAAATGAGACCAGGATAAAAAAAATTTGCTCTCAAAAAATGGGAGTAAAAATGGACAAGAATTAACCCCAGCATCAATTTTTGGATTATCTTAAACCAAAAGTTTCCAAATTTTCTACATGTAATACAGGCGTGGATCCAGCATTTTTTGGTGTTAAAGATACCTAACTTCCAGACAGAGCAAACTTTAAACATTCATATGTTTATACTTACATCAAATAGGGATGCTTTGCAAAAAAATGTAAAAAATGATTGGGGCCCGGGAACAAAAATGCCCCAAACAAATTATCTCCTTACCCCAAATTTGAGAGCAACTAGTTTGCAACATATTTTTTTTTACATTTCTCAACTCAATTAGAATTCATTGATAGATTTCAAACTTCATGAAATAATCTCTTAGCATTCAAAAGGTATGGGATATAAGGTTTAGATCATATAAGGTTTAGATTCCCCTCAATTTGAGGGGATCACAATTTTTGTTGCCATAATTTTTGAACATTAAGAGATTAATTCATGAAATTTGAAATCTATCTATAAAATGTAAAAAAAAAATGTTGCAAACTACCCAGCCGGCACAATGCGTGTCAAATAAAACCATTAGTTCCTTACACGTGTTAAAAACTTTATAAATAACGCATGCTTAACTTTATAAATGAACAGGTTCTGAACTCGTGTTAATAATTCCGTCAATTAGAGTGATCAACAGGAATTTTTATAAATAATATAAATTGCTATAGTAATTTAAGAAAGAAGACAGTAAACTTAATTAATAATAAATATGATAGATATCTCATAGTAGCGCCTACTAAATGGCAAATTTTATGTGTCCATAGGATGAGTTCATTTCTTATAAACTTAGAAACTTACGAAAGTTCTTAAGTTTAAGTTCAAACATTATTAAATATTGTTTAAATATAAATTATTTAACTTAGCTGAATATTATATATTTATTTAATATTATTTAATAAATTTATAATTCAAATTGATTATATTTTGTATTTGTAAGCTGTTATAAAAATATAATAATCCTATTCTCACAAGAAGTTGAGTTATATATTTAGTTATGTATATATATATATATATATATATATATATATATATATATATATATATATATATATATATATATATATATATATATATATATATATAATATATATATATATATATATATATATATAATAAGAGTTATTGTTTATGTTTATATATATATATGAACATATACATAACTAAATATATAACTTAAGTTATTGTCAGAATAGGATAAATATGTTTTTATAACAGCTTACAAATGCAAAACAATAAATTAGAATTATAAATTTATAATGTAAATTATAATATAAATTTATACTGTATTTGATATTAATCACAGATATCAATTACAATTTAAGAATGCTCAAAATCAACAAGCGTAAAAATTGTGAATATATGAAATGTTACATGAAAAATTATCGGGCTAGGTCAAATTTGTTAGCAGAAATGTTAAACACTGATACATTGGTTGCTAATAAAAAGCTTTTAAACATTAAAGATCATTTGGATAGTGACAATACCAGTGAGAATGAAGAATTCAATAGTCCTGATACATATAAAGATGTAGATTCAAATAGTATGCAAAATGATACTGCTTCTCTGCATCTGTATGATGAAGAATGTATTTTAGAACCAGATGATGTTAGCCCTGTATATTCAAGTGAAGATGAAATTAAAATTACTTTTAAAGAAACAATATTTGAATTTTTAACAAAGTTTGCACAATGGGCTATTGAATCTAGATTGCCACGCGAAAAAATTAATGAACTTCTGAAGATCTTGGATAATTGTGGGAGGTTCAACAAAGGTGACATCCCAAAAGATGCTCGTGCCTTATTACACACTCCTCGAACTGTTAACACCGTGCAAACGTCTGGTGGTCATTTTGGTTATTTTGGTTTAGAAAAAAGTTTAATTCAAAAGAATCTTTCTCTACCTTTTATTTTCAAAGATCAAACAGTTTTAAAATTAAATATTAATATTGATGGGGTTCCTATTCATCGTTCAAGTAATCTCCAATTTTGGCCTATTTTATGTGCTTTCCATGGTATTAATACAACTCCATTTGTAATAGCTATATTTAGTGGTTATAGAAAACCATTAAACATTAATGAATATTTAGAGCAGTTTATTGATGAAATCAACTTTTTGCAGAAAAATTCTATGGTGGTTGATGGCAAGATATATGAAATAAAGCTTAATGCATTTATTTGTGATGCTCCTGCCAGAGCTTTTGTTAAATATGTATCAGGCCATACCTCAAAGCAAGGATGTGAAAGATGCACTTGTGAAGGCCAATCTGTAGAAAGAAGAATAATTTTTTCGAATGCAGGCGAAAGTAGAACAGATTCTTTATTTCGGTTAAGACAATATCCTAAGCATTACTTAAGTAAAAGTCCTGCTCTTAATATTGATCATTTTGATGTTATTAAAGGTTTTCCATTAGAATCAATGCATTTATTGTTTCTTGGGGTTTGCAGGAGATATTTAATGTTTCTTAAAACAGGGCCACGAAATGTTAGACTCAGCCATGCTCAGCTAAATACTATATCATTAGGCTTAACAGAATTATCACAATATACACCATCAGATTTTATGAGACGACCACACAGTTTATTTGAAGTGGATCGTTGGAAAGCTACAGAGTTTCGGCAGTTGGTTTTATACACTGGTATTTTGATATTTAAAGGTGTACTTAACGATCAGCATTACGATTTATTTAAATCATTTTTTATAGCTGTACGGATTTTACACATTGATAATGATGAATATTTGTTGGGGTTTGCACGTTGCCTATTTCAAAGTTTTGTCTACAATGCTAAAATACTTTGTGGTGAAACCTTCCTTACATACAATGTTCACAATTTACTTCACATTGTCGATGATGTAGAATATTTTAGGTGTTCACTTAGTTATTTATCTTCTTTTCCTTTTGAAAACTTTTTACAATGTTTGAAACGAACTGTTCGAGATGCAAAAACTAATCCCTTAACATCATGCACTAAAAGATTTTTTAAAGCTTCACAAATTCAGCTATCTACTTAAGAAACAATGTTAAATATGAAAGTGTCAACAATTAGAAGAGACCAATTCTTTATTAGTAAGAATGAAAAATATTGTGAAGTTATTGGAATTTCAGGATCAAGTGATAATCAACAATTACTTTGTTTAGTTATCAATCCAAGCCAGTTAAAAAGTTTTTTTGATGTACCTTTAGATAGTAGACAGTGGGGTATACTTTGTTGCGACAGTATTAGAAAATTGAAGCGTAAAACTGTAACTTTAAATAAAGCTGACGTTTATAAAAAACTGTATGCAATGAAGTATGGCGATGACGGTTTGCTCTTTGTTCCAGTTCTTCACAAAAATGAATGCAAACAATAGTTCAATTGTATTTAGTTTTTAGTTAATTCAAAAAAAAATTTTCATTGTTACAAGTATAATGCTATTTTTAAAACAATTAACAGTTGTTTGCACATATAATTAAGAAATGATTTTTTTGTTGTTGTTGATATTATTTTCATTTATTTTAACTATTGACTATAATTTACAAAATGTTCTGTATTATTTATTTTTGATTGACAAAAAAATTAAGATTTTAGAAACTTATTACTTGCGCTGTTGGTAATAATCATTGCTTCTGAAGTCATTGCTTCACAGACAATTTATGGTTTGATTAATTTGCTTTTTGTGTGCTTTACATTTGTATTTGATGTGTTTGTTATATATATATATATACATATATATATATATATATATATATATATATATATATATATATATATATATATATATATATATATATATATATATATATATATATATATATATATATATATATATATATATATATGTATGTATATACAGTCTTGGAAAAAAGTTTAAGACCACTTGCGAAAAACTGAAAATTTAATGAAAAAACTATTACAGTACAAAAAATAATTGGGAAATTATATTTTGATTATATAATAATAATTGGGAAACTGTGTTAACTAGCTATGGTTGCCAAATAAAAACTTATACACGCTCAATTTTATTTTAGGCACCAAAGTATAGCATTTTTATGTGGTGGTTTTAGACTATATATATATATATATATATATATATATATATATATATATATATATATATATATATATATATATATATATATATATATATATATATATATATATATATATATATATATATATATATATATATGTTGCACTTATTCTCACTTGATTTCTAGGATAAATATTGTACTGCGGTATGGAAAGAAGGGTTAAAAACCATACAAGAAAACATTCCTGTTTGTTGGATAGATATGATAGAGAAATGTCTACGTTATCCTTCTGAGCCAGATAGACCTGTCATTCAAATGATTACAGATTGCACAGAGCCTGACATACAATGGTTTTCATTTCCACTTCAAAAAGTGAAACGTTTTAGTGGTAATGTTTTTGATTTTATTGAAAAGTATATATTTTCTATTAAAATGTTTAAGTTATTTTTCATAAAAATTTTATTTTATACTTCTAAAGTCATGTACAAATACATTATACATAACAAAGAGCAACACAAATAATTTATTTAATTATTTTGCTTACAGATTCTTTAGAGGAACTTGAAAATTTATATAATGTAACTACTGAGGAAGACACTGGGTCAGCAAATGTAGAGCTAATAAATACAAATAAAAACAATGATCTTCAATGTTTTTGTAAGTTTGCATATAATATTATTTCTAAAAAAATTTATTTTTTTAATTATTTATATATTTTACTGTTTCAGGAAAATGTACATTAAAATTTTTATTTAGTTAAAAAGTTTTTTTTAAAAAAAAAGATAAGGAAAATATTATTTGTGGTGGTGATTAGTGGCATTAAAGCTATAGGTTTTGTAAACAATTTCTAATATCTAGACAAAGCAAGTGTAGCTAACGAAAAGTTGACATCAATGCAGCATTCTTTATCTACTAAGAAAGGTAAAAGAAAATTTTGTATTTATTTTTTTTTTTTTTTTTGCTTTCTTGTTTGTTTGTTTTTTTTTTTTTCCTGGTATTTTATTATGAACTTTCATTAGGTATAAAACATAAATAACACCATCGTGCTAAATAATTTTAAGTATAAGTTAGTAGGAATGCTCCTGTTATTTATGTTTTATACCTTATTATAATTTCTAATTTTTTTATGTTTTATAGCTGATTATAATTTCTAAATACAACAAATGATGTTGCAGTACACTATTATATCTATTTCATTGCTTATACTTATTTTTTATAAATTGCTTGTAGGAAAAGTTCTTAAAGCTTGTTATGATACAATAACAGGTAAATTGATCCATTCCTTGTTGTGGTTAATAGTAGTTGTTATAATGTAACGGTTAAATTCTTGATTCCATTATGACTTTTAAAAGTCTTAAAATTCATCAAAGTGGTTGTTGCAAGAGTTTTACGTAATTTATGGGTTGTTAAGTTTTAGTGTTTCCATAGTTAAAAGTAAAAGTTCATTATCATTATTTCAAGTTATCAAACTTATTATACTTTTCAGAAACACTGGTGGATTATCCTGTGATTCAAAATTTTTTGGAAAAACCAAATAATGGTTAGTATTCACTTTCACATTACAAACAAATCATGACTATGATTTGTTTGTAAATAATTCTGAGAATATAGTTTACAATGATTTAAATACTTATAACAGTGGTTACATTTTTAATTAAAGAGCATTTTCATAATCCTTTAACAGACATCTCCGGCCTTATATTATTTTAGCTTTAAGAGCAGATATTCTCTTATATAAGTTCTCTAAGGTTTTTTAAGTTTATCTTCCCAAAGCTACCAGAACAGGGTGTAAAACAGGAATAAAATTTTATGTTTACTTTGATTGGGAATAAAAATTCCTCCACATAAAAAAAAAAACCATAAAAAACCTCACATTAATAGTTTTTTTCAACTATTTTGTATTTATTTATTGAGCACTTATTTGAAAATATTTTTTTAAGGTAAAAAAACGAGAAAGGATGGTTGGTGAAATCAAATTCACCTAAAAAAAAAAAAAAAAGCGGAACATAAATGAAGAAGCTGTTGACGATTCATCTGGTGAGTTTTCACACAAAGGGGATATACATTTTATTTTAAATAATGATACATCACTTAAAAATAAAGAAGACAAAATAAATAATTATCTCCCTGTCAAGAGTTTTAAAGGTGGACGACCAAAAAAAATTCAAGTTGACCAATTTCCTATAGACATGGGAAGCTTTCAGCAAAAAGTTTTGTTTTGTTTAAGCGACCTTAAAGAAAAAATGCAACTAATCGAAAAACAACAATCAAAGATTCTTTCATTTCTATCAAAGAGTGACAATGAAGATGTAGATGATTTCAAACAAACGACTGCCACCGAAGAACTTTTGGCACTCGAAAAAAAAAAAGTTGACAATAAAAAAATTAAACTAATGCTTCAGAGGAAGGTGGAAGTTATAGGTTTAACATGTAAGTCCATGAGCGAGCATGTTCGTTGTTCTCTAAATGCAATTATGTCATGCAAGTTGCAAATAAATATAAATGTTATGTATGGTAATAATGTATCGTTAAAGTCATATACGGACCATTTGTCTTTTCTTCCAACTTCATTGTTACTCAGATCAATATCTAATGTTTGGAATTCGCCAGAAAAAGAAACCAAACGAGTTATATCAGAGTGGCTTAAACAAGCAGGAAAACGTTTTAATAGACTACCACCATGTTAGGCTGTCAAACTTTTTATCAAATGATGATTTGAGTTATTTTAATAATAAAAGTACTTATTATTTAGTTTTTATTGTATTTACTTTATTTTAATGAGCAAACTTATTAAAAATAACAATTATTAACATACGTTGATATATAAAAATGCATATAAAAATTTATATCTGACACGTTATTAAACGTGTCAGATATAAATTTTAATTATTTAAGATATAAAATTAATTTAAGTTTAATATGAGCATAATTAAAACTTAAGTTTTAATTATGCTCATATTATGCGTTTAAGCTGATTATACTTAATTTTATATCTTAAATAATTAAAACTATAGTTTTACTTATAAGTTATAATTACAACTTATAAGTAAAACTAAAGTTTTACATGTGAAAAAAACTTTAGGGTGAGTTTCCACTCATCCGTTTTTTCATAGGAACGGGAAAAGGAAGGAAAAAATAATCACGTGGGCATGCGTATTATAAGTTTTAACTTGTCCGAAGTAAAACTATGCATGCTCACGTGATTATTTTTCCCGTTCCTATCTCGTTCCCGTAGAAAAACGGATGAGTGGGAAACCCACCTTTAAAATCACGTTCCAAACACTAAATAGAATTAGGTTTCTAACTCGTGAGAAAAGTTTACAAAATCACTGTGTCCGTCACATAATTAAACTTGGTTTTACACGTGAAAAAAACTTTTTAAAACACGTTCCAAACAACAATTATAAAAAGGTTTCTAACTCGTGAGAAAAGTTTACAAATTCACTGAGTCAACCACGTGTTGTTCACTGGTTTTTAACACGTAAATGAAACTTAATGTGCCGGCTGGGTAGTTGCCCTCAAATTTGGGGTAGGGAGATAATTTGTTTGGGGTATTTTTGTTACCAGGCCCCAATCATTGCAATTTTTTGCAAAGCATCCCTATTTGACGTAAGTATAAACATATGATTGTTTATAGTTTGCTCCATGTCTGGAAGTTAGCTATCTCTAACAACAAAAAACGCTGGAACCGCCACTGATTAATATTTATTAATTTAAAAAATAATTATTAGTATCATTTCTTTCAAATGGATTTATATTAGTTTATAAGCAGGTTAATTTAAGAGAGTTTTAGAATTGAACAGGTGCATATAATAAAAAATACTTTCATTTATTGAGCAAAAATCGTACTAATTAGTGTTATTGGTATTAAATATTTGTATATTCTGTATATGTACTCTGTATTTGTATATGGGCCTTGGTATTAAATATTTGTATATTCTTTCTAGATTGTAGATGGACATGCATCATACCATCTCTGTTTACCTAGCCACAAACTGATGTGAAAACTTCTGTCACCATCTTTACACAGCGTTCCACTGCTTGTGTGTGGCATGGTAATGGTTATCCAAAAGATCAGATAGTAGAATGCAATGCTCTTTTACCTCCCCCAGCTGCTTGTCAGTGAGCTGTATTTTAATGGTGGCTCCAACAGCTGCAAATTACTCCAATCAATCAACTTCCACGTATTATTTGCCATAAAATTCAGAGTTGGAACTTTGAACTGACACACAGTTGATTGATTAGCTTTCATAATTCTTTCTTTTCTAGCTCTCTGTATACTCCTAATTCTCGGATATGTGGCTGATCATCTGATACCATTGCCAGAAGAATATTCTCTTGATGACCAAAGAATGCATTTGTTTGAATTACTTTGTCTACTACTTTACATAATGGAGCTGGCAGATATCGTGATTTTGCAATTGTGCTATACAGATGCCTGCTGCCATGAAAGATAGAAGACTCTTTCTTGATGATGAACAATAGGGGCATAAACTCGCATAACGAATGTTGATAAAATTACTAAATGTGATAAGGGACTGCTAGTAGAAAAATATATATCGAGGATCCTATTGGCAATGGTGAGCTAGTTTCTCAGGGTTGTGCTTCTTCAGGTTGGTAGAACATATACCACTTAATACTGCTTGGCAGATGTCAAAAAGATCTGTACTGAGCACTTTTCTGTCCACCTCTGGTATTTTTGCATTATGGTTTATTGGTTGAAAATCAGCAACCTTAAAGACCTCACAAGTTTCAAGGGACTTTCCAATTAAACCTGAATAGCATCTAGGACCAGATGTTGGACCATCCAACTCTGCAAACAAATGGCGTAGTGGAAGCTCGTTTGCATGTAGCAAATAAATTACCCATTGTAGATGTCGTTGAAGTTCTAACTTGATCAATCTGATTCTGTGTTTACATTTGTTCCATCACAGCCCAGCACTTGCAAATTATCCAAAATAATATTGTAGTAATTGATTAGCTTTTATAATTCTTTCTGTTCTAGCTCTCTGTATACACCAAACACCTGATTCTCGGATATGTGGCTGATCATCTGATACCATTACCAGAAGAATATTCTCTTGATGAAAAAAAGAATGCATTTGTTTGAATTACTTTACTACTTTACATAATGGAGCTGGCAGATATTGTGATTTTGCAATTGTGCTATATATATATATATATATATATATATATATATATATATATATATATATATATATATATATATATATATATATATATATATATATATATATTTGATAAATGGTGATAATTATTATTATTGACTAAATGATAACAAGTATCATAGATATTTTAGTATCATAGATATTATAATTAATATTATTATTTATCAATTGAATTTTTAAAAACCTTTAAAAGTGTAGCTTCTTCAAAAAAAAAAAATTTAAAAAAATTTTAAGTTTGCGCTTTCAATAAAAAGAAATATTGGTCAAAAAATGATGCTGGGGGTAACTCTTGTCCAATTTGGCTCACCTTGGTCTCATTTTTTTAGTTTTCCTATATTTATTTATTTAATTGCTGTTAGCACTCAGTGAGCAAATGCTCACTGAGTGGTAATCCACTTTAGCAGCAAGTTTAAAAACTACAATTTGAAATTTTATTTCACATAATAAAGTTTATCATATTATAGAAATTAGGGAGAAAATACAGAAAATACAGGGAGAAATATGGATTTCTAAAAAAAGTTGTTTTCACTCCACCCTAATGTAGAGATGCCTTGAGTTAGCACAGATTGGGGGAGTTAGGACAGGGTGATCACAGGGTTGGCCATTAAAAACTCATTGTTTCTACAACTATTTAATTTTTGCATTTGTTTTTAAAATCAAAATATTTTACTTTCTAATACTTTTTATAAAACTTGTTTTTTTTTTAAATTTAATTCATCTCCCTAAGGCTACGGTGACCACTACAGTTACAGTTAAGGAGACTTGAGGAATAAAAAAAAGTTTTTTTTCAAATTCAAACAATTAATAGATAATAATTTTCATATTAATTCAACATATGGCCAAAACAAAACAATCACTTGTCGAAATAAATTAATTAGCTTTACATTAGACTATGGAATCCAACTTATTGAAAAGAAAATATAATATAATTAATTTTCTAGATATACCTGTTATTCTTAAAAACAACAGATATTTCACAATAAAACTTATTCTATAAACAAACAAAAACCCATGACTGCCTAAATTACAAACATGTTCTTTTTAATGTGATCACCCTGATTGCATTAAAAAGAACATGTTTGTATAAATGCATGTTTAGATAAGCACTGTGACATCACACGGAAATAGCTTGCTGCTGGGGGCTTTAGTACATTTACCAACTACCTTATATCCTGCTGTCACAAAGGAGTGCAATCTTTTCTTTCGATATTCTTTGTTTTTTTCTTCTTTTTTTTTAAAAAGCTGTATGCTATAAAGATAAGCAAATCTAGTAAGCATTTGCTGATCTATAAACACTATAAAAAGTGTGTGTGTATATATATATATATATATATATATATATATATATATATATATATATATATATATATAAGTTTAAGCTTTTTAACTTATATATATATATATATATATATATATATATATATATATATATATATATATATATATATATATATATATATATATATATATATATATATATATATATATATTAGACTGCTTCATTTTGAGGTCATGAAAAAATGTTATGCAAACTACTTTTAAACAAAAACAATATTTAATTTTGATTTAAAAATGTGGGAAATAAATATTGATTACTTTTATGATATACTTACTCTATATACTTATTACAGCTATTTACTACAGATTTATTTATGTCAAAAAAAAGAAAGAAAAAAATTGACACATTTTTTGGTAGGGCAATCCAGGTCATCCTTACCAAAAGACAAGTTTTCTACAGAGCAAGAAGTTTTGCCATACTTCTTGCATTTGAAGGAGAAGCACCCAAAACAAGTAAACAAAGCACCCAAAACAATTAAACAAAGAAAGTAGAATTATGCACTGTCCATTGACAAAAAACTTTGAAATCAGCTGCCATAATAAAAAACATATTTATTGCACTCTTTCAAAGTTAATTACACTTTAGATGAAAGCTGAATTTCAGATTTTACAATTACAAACAATTAGTTAGGTACCAGACTGTATATATTTTTCTTACAAACAATTAGTTAGGTACCAGACTGTATTTTTCTTTTATATATTATTACTATTATTATCCAGAGTTAAAGAAAAAAGTCAAAAATAATGTTATGCTCCCAAAAGATACTCTCAAGAGAACTGCTGATACTGCTGTTGGGTCATAGGTAGCATGCTTCGATGGTTAATAGTATAATTGCTAAATCAGGTGGAAATATAGCTGAATTTAAATGTTCAACCTCTACAGCTTTACGCGCTGCAGATAAGGTCATTTATGACAAATCAAAGAGGATTGCGGATGATTTGAAAAACCAATAAGAAAATTTTAGTTCAACTCCATTTTGATGGAAAAGTATATAATGAATATACTGATGGGAATAAATTGGAACAAGATCAATTGGCAATATAAATAAACGATAACAAGGAAACCCACCTGTTGGGAATTTCACAGTTTTTTTCTGAAACTGGCAAAAATCAAAAAAATGCAATCAGAAATATCTTAAATAGCTTACAGACAAAAATGGAGCTGTATCTTTACTAGTAAATGAAGTCTTTCAACGACCAATTCTGTAAAAATTATCAAAGTAGCATTACTTCTGGACCAGATAATCTGCTGTTTAAAACTTTAAAAACAGCATGGAATGATTTTGACGCACACAACCAGATAGGGTTTTACAAACTTAGCTATCATTTTGTGAAATATTATTTTTTCCAAATATTTTTCTTTTTCCAATTTTGAGTTCATTGAATTTTTTTTTTTACATTTTGAATAAAAAAGGTTTTGAGTAGATTGACTATTCCAGAGGAAACAGGGCATGGTCATCAAAAGCATGAAAGCATAACGTTCTGCAGAAATATTATCACCAGTGGGTCTCTAAAAAAGGTAGCCCAATAACCAGATATCTGAATTTGTAGTTATCTATGTAGTATATACTATAATGTAGTAATTTATTATAAATTTTGCTTTTTTAATTCTATGATTCTTTATTATACTTAAATATAAATAGGTTTATTTTATTATACCTAAATACTTATGACTTGATTTCATTTTTAGGATAGGGCAACAAGGAAGGACTACATTAAGCTGGCAAAGCTTACACTTATGGTGCTTTCTGAGGACAGGTACAAATTTTGTACTCCCGCAGCAGTCCAGTTTTATGGCAAAAGGTAAAGAATTGTAGGTTCATGATAAGAAAAAGTTTAAAGTGTAGTAAATTTATAGCTTCATAGCAAAAATAAGGAGCTTGTTTTACATTATTAAATATTATGCTTTTTAGAAAATTAAAAAAAAATAAGTATATATATATATATATATATATATATATATATATATATATATATATATATATAATATATATATATACACATATATATTTATATACATATATATAATGTATAAAAGTTGAAATAAAAAGTTTTAATAATTACTAAAAGCATCTTAAATATAATATTTTATTTAAAGAAAGGTTAACAATTTTTTGTTTTATCCAGGATATGAGAGCACTTTGGCAAATGAATAGGTTTAAGGAGTACTATCTGATTGGGGTAGAATCAGTCATTGAATCTATTAAACGGCAGACATGGTTTGTGGACCCTTACCTTATTGTAATAGTCCTAGCTGATGAAAAATGTAAAGAAAGAGGTGATATTGCTCAAAAACTATACAGCTATGAATTTTATAGCATGGATGAATATCCGTTAACCCAAATAAGTGCTAACATAGAGGTTATGCAATATAATAAGGTTTTTTTTTCGTTTTATGCAATTTAATAAAGTTTTATGCAATATAATAAAGTTTTCATAGACCTTTAATGCTATATATAGATGTTTTATGCAACATAATTAAGTTTTTTTTTCCAAATGACTAAACATATCCATAAAGATATTGCATTGCATAAAAATCGAAAAAAATTGCATAAACTTTTGATTTTGTAGATAGGTTAACATAAAATATTTCAGATAAATAAAAATACCATGTATTTTTATTTGTTTCTTCTAACTTAGAAATAACTCTTGAAATAAAAAAAATTGAATTATTTTGAGTTTTAGAACTCGCTCATGTGTGCCAAAAATGGGCTTAAAAAAAGTCAAAAATATAACAATTGAGCAACTTCTACAAATCGCCAAGTCACTTGAGCAACTCCTACAAATCGCCAAAATTCAAAAAAAAAATTTTTTTACTAATAAAATAGGGGCCTGCGCAGCAGATAAGACCCCATGGTACTTTCAATTTTTTCATGACCTCAAAATGAAGCAGTCTAATATATATATATATATATATATATATATATATATATATATATATATATATATATATATATATATATATATATATATATATATATATATATATATATATATATATATATATATATATATATATAAGTTTAAGCGTCACCGCGAACGGACGTGTTTTAGCTGCAAAACAAGGTAGTCAAAATGGAAAAAAATTTTACAATTGCTTAATTAAAAGAAATTTTAGAACTTCATGATAGTACCATCTTAAAAATTTTTACTGATAAAATTGATAGGTTTGAGAACAAAGTTAATACTTTAAGTAATGAAAATAATATTCTTAAAAATGAATTAAACGATTTTAAATAAAGTATCAGTTTTGTAAGCGATAAACATGACAAAATTTTAGTTGAGCTTGCCGAAGTAAAGTCTAAAAACGAATGCATGAACCCAAGTATTCTTGAAAACAATATAACAGAAACCATGGCAGATGACATAGCAGAGCTTGAAGACAGAAGCAGGCGGAATAATTTGAGAATAAACGGGATTGATGAATCTGATAATGAAAGTTGAAATGATTGCGAAAATAAAGTTAAAGAACTATTATTAACAAAACTTGAAATTAAAGACAATTTTGTGATTGAACGGGCTCATCGAGTTGGAAAAAAAGATAAAAGTGAAAATAATAAAAAACACAGAACAATCGTTGAAAAATTCCTTAATTATAAAGACAAAACAGCTATCCTCTACAAATATATCAATATGAAACTTTGGAACGATCGTCTTTTCATTAACGAAGATTTTTGCAAATGAACAAGTCGACTTTGTAAAAAATTGTTTACAGACGCTAAAGACCTAAGACAAAAAGGTAAGTATGCGAAAGTTGTTTATAATAAACTAGTAACACTGGATTTTTAAAAGAAATTCTTTTATTTATCAAATAATAACAACAAATAAAATAAAAATGGATTCGAATAACTCAAAAAATTTGGGTTTAAATTCTTTTGATTTTTTTCAAACTGATGGTTTGTTAGACAACTTCAAATCGCACCCGGTCCATAATTATTTTATCGAAGCATGTGCATTAAAAAGCAACTGCTTATACTATTATTTTAATGAGATAAAAGAATTTCTTATTTCAAATAATTTTAACATTTTGCACGTTAATATAAGAAGCTTAACAAAAAATTTTGAAAACTTTTGTACAAATATAAAAGAATCCCTTAGTATTTTTAGTCTAATTTGTATGTCTGAAAACTGGTGTAGCTCGGAAGTCTTAAATTCAAATTCAAATTACTGTTTACCAGGTTTCAAAATAATTCATTTAGAGAGTCATAATAATAAGCGAGGCGGTGGTGTAGTAATTTATATTAAAGAAGATCTGTTAAAGAGGTTTTAACAGTTGAAGTTAAAACCAAAAAAAACAAAAGTTTAATTATAAGTTGTTGCTATCGCCTGTCTTCTGGCCAAATTAAAAAATTCAGTTTATTTTTAAATGATATTTTAAGAATTAGCACTCAAGAAATGAAATTATACTACCTAAAAGGTGACAATAATTTGGATTGTTTTCAATACCAAACCAATTGTGGGATTAAAAATTTTATAATGATTTATTTGAACATGGAGCGTTTTCGTTAATTAATAAACCAACTAGAATAACTGAGACATCAGTTACCTTAATAAACAATATCATTTCAACTGATACTTTTAATAAATCTCTCAAAAAAGGTATTATTAAATGTGACATCTCTGATCACTTCCCCAATTTTTTCTCAATTAACATTGCCACAGTAAAAATACCCCAACAGAATGTAACGTTAACAAAACGCTTTTTTATTTCAGTGAATTTAAATTCATTTAAAAAACATTTATCCCTACTGCATTGGAAAAATGTAAATGCTTCTGCAGACGCTGATGTAGTTTATGACGCATTCTTTAAAACTTTTTATGAAATATATGACGTAAAGTTTTTAAAATGTACTGTAATTTAAAAAAATAGAGGTTTAATGCCACTGTGGATCACAAAAGATCTTAGAAAATCTTCTAAAATTAAGCAAAAATTATATGTTAAATACTTGAAAACAAAAACACAAAAAAGTAATTCTTTACAAAAATTATGTCAGAAAGTTTGAAACACAAAGAAAGAATTTAAAAAAACTGTACTACTCCAATCTAGTTGAAACAAACAAACATAATTCTAAATGCACATGGGAAATTCTAAGAGAAGTTACTGGCATGCAAAAAACAAAAACATGCACACTGCCTGTAATCTTAAAAATTAATGATGAATTTTTGTCCAATCCAACAATGATATGTGTGAATTAAATAAATTCTTTGTATCAGTTGGCCCAAATCTTGCAAAAGAAAAATCCTTTTGTGATAAACAAAATGGATAACTTCGATTTTCCGTTAACTTTGTTTCTAACTTTAAAAACCTTTAAATTATCTTTTGAAGAATTTGAGCAATCTTTTAAAATGCTAAAGTCTAATAAATCTGTCGGTCACGACGGTATATATAGTAATGTGGTCATTGACTTGTATGAACATTTGAAAGATGTACTATTTAAAGTTTTACACTGTTCAATAAAACTGGGAATATTTCCAGACCATCTTAAAACAGCCAAAGTCACACCAATTTTCAAAGAAGGTGATACTACATATCTTACAAATTATCGCCCAATCTCTATTTTACCTGTTTTTTCTAAAGTGTTAGAGAGAATCCTATATAACGTAATTTATAATCACCTTTCTTTAAATAATATACTTTATACTAATCAATACGGGTTCAAAAAAAAAAATACATCAACAGAACATGCGATACTCCATATAACACGTAGTATTTCTGAATCGTTTGAAAATTCCCAATATACGTTGGGAGTTTTCATAAATTTATCAAAAGCTTTTGATACAATCAATCACCAAATTCTCCTTAAAAAAGTTAAATATTATGGAATTAAAGGAAATGTTTTAAAGTAAACAAAAATAACAAAAATATCTGATTTAAAATGAATAAACTTTCACTAAATGTTGAAAAAACAAAATGGACACTTTTTTATCCAGCGTCTAAAAAAAAACTACTTCCTTGTGAACTACCTTTACTTTTTATTGATAAAATCCAAATAAAAATAATAATTAGTGCTAATTTTTTAAATTGATCTATGTTGATGAAAACCCTAGTTGGAAATACCACATTGAATTCTTTGTGTAATAAAATTGCTAAAAGTATAAGAATATTGTATAAAGCTAGAGGTGTGTTAAATAAACATAGTCTAATTCAATTATATTTCTCTTTTATCCATTGTCAATTAAGCTATGCAAATATTGCTTGGTGCAATGACAATAAATGTAAACTGGAGCCTCTTTATCGTCAACAGAAGCATGTTTCTCGTCTTATTAATTTTAAAAACAGATTTACTCATGCCAAGCCTCTTTTACTTGAAATGAAAACTCTTAATATATATCAGCTGAATGTTTTAAATATTCTTTGTTTTATGTATAAATGTAAAACTAACTCTTCCCCAGTTTCTTTCCATAATTTATACACGCTGAAATAAAAAAATAAATACAATTTAAGAAATGATAATTTATTTCGCCAACCATTTTTTCAGACTAATTTTGGAAAATCTAGTATTTCTTTTCAAAGAGCTTTTCTTTGGAACAAAACAATTTTAAAACATTTAAATTTTTCTCTGAAATAAGTTATTTTTCATTCAGAAATAAGCTTAAAGAAATCATTTTGTCACATGATGATATATTGTCATATTTTTAAACATTATTAATTTGTATTATTTTAGTTTATGTTTATTCAGTTGAATATTTATAAGAACATGCACTTAAATGTGATTAACTATATATGCACTAGACTTTATATATATATATTGAATTTTATCAAGTTTTAATTTACGAGCGGTTCTTGATGAGAAGACCTAACGATCTAATTGTAAATTTTTCCTAACGATCAAATTAAAAATATAATATATATATATATATATATATATATATATATATATATATATATATATATATATATATATATATATATATATATATATATATATGTATATATATATATATATATATATATATATATATATATATATATATATATATATATATATATATATATATATATATATATATATATATATATATATATATATATATATATATATATATATATATATACAGGGCCTACTCTAGGATAAATAAAAGGGCAGCGGTACCCCCCATTTTGGCGGACTTTAGCTGAAAATCAGCATTTTTTTCCCGATATTTGCCGTAAAAACAAAAACAAAAAAAAAAGGTCCTCAAATTTTAATTACGGTAAAAAAAAAGAAATTTGAAATGTGTTAATAACCAATAAATTTAAAGTAGTGGTCAAACAAATAAACAATGCATATAAAATATTTATTTATTTTATTGTTACTATTAAGTAAAATACATTAAATTTTAATTCAATATTTTTTAGCACAAGAGGCCTTTCAAAAAATCATCAGTAGTGCTATTTATGTTATTAAAATAATATTTTCTTGTTTTTAAACAGGAAATCCATACTTTAATCTTTATAACTATTATAGTCAATTTGTCAATTAAAACTTTTAATTGACAAATTGACTATAATATAAAAAAACTTTTTTTTTAACTTTTAAATTATTCTATATGTGGTAAGATAAAAAAAGTAATTAATTTTATAAAAAATCACATTAACTTTTGAATAATGATTATGTAAAAAAGTTTGAATAACAATTATGTTTTTTTAATTTATTGTAATGACTGATTTTTTCGCTAGAAAAACGCTAATACTTTAAAGATTATAATTTTTTATTTATTGTAATGACTGATTTTTTTTGCTGGAAAAACGCTAATACTTCTTTTCGCTGGAAAACTTTAGGCCTAAAGCAAAGATCATAATTATATATTTTTATTATGATAAAAAAATAATTTAATTTTGATTTAAAAAATATATAGTTTAATTCTGATTAAAAAAAAATATTTAAGTTTATTAAAACTAATGTGCTTGGGTTTAACTTGACTGACAAATTTATTTGGAAATATTACTAAATATTGATAAATATTTAAACTTTGTTTATTGTTAAAAAAAAATTAGCTCATTTTTATTGGAATTGTTTTTTTGATTTTCCTTCCTAAACATTTTTGTTTCACTCAAAATTAAATTTTAAATAAACTTGTTGCTAGGGTTCATCAAAAGTTTGCACTAAACATAAGTTAAACTTTTTTTTATAACATAGGTTAAAGCGCAACAATTATTTTTATCAAATGGGATATAATACAGGGATATAATTTTAAATAATGGTGTTTGGAAAATTAATCTTTGCTTTAACAACAAAATCTCTAATAAAAAAATTAAATTTTAATAAGTAAAGTAAATAAATAAGGTAATTTTTTTATTTGTTACTCTCTAAATACAAATGTCCAAAAAAGAAATATATTTGTTTATATCGAAAAAAATTTTTAAAAATGCAATATTAAATTTTATTATTTAATATAAAAAAAATGAAAGAAAATAAACATTCCCTAATAGTAATAATAAAAAATGATTTTTTTAAAAATTTAACTCATTTTGCAATAATTAATATTATTGCAGTAATTTAAAAAATTAATGTATTTGAAAATTTTAAAAAGAAAAAGAATTTTATGACGTCAAATTCACATTAGGCTAATGTGTTCAGCATTTTTTTATTTAAAACAAGGTCTTATATATATATATATATATATATATATATATATATATATATATATATATATATATATATATATATATATATATATATATATATATATATATATATATATATATATATATATATATATTTTAGATTTTTTTACAGAAAATTGTTTTTTGTTTTGGCAAATATTGTATATTTTAAGGGAAATATCGTTACGTATCTTTTTTCCGAAATGAACATTATTTTTGAAATTTTTATATAATTTCGCTTCATTTGAGTACCAGGTTGACATAATTTTTAAAAACTTTTTTTTTGAAAATATTAGGGAACAATTAAATATTCGAGGGTCTTGAATTATTATCCCTTTAAATTATTTTTTATTCAAAAAAAATTTAAACTTAGTGTTTTTGTATTAGATAGAACACATTTAGGGGGTGAGAGCAGATTATTTTTAAAAAAGTTGTTTTTTGGGACACCCTAATATATATATATATATATATATATATATATATATATATATATATATATATATATATATATATATATAAATATATATATAAATATATATATAAATATATATATATATATATATATATATATATATATATATATATATATATATATATATATATATATATATATATATATATATATATATATATATATATATAGTGATTTCGCCAGTTATCCGTTTCAAAAACCGGATAACAGTTCTCATCAATTTGTGGTTAACCGACTATTCGGTAAATTAGTGACGCTTTCTAAAAACAGGATCTTCTAAATTTCAACTAACGTAGCGTTTTAAACTAATTTTTTAAAAATTAATGTTAAAGTGTACATTTTCAAGACAGTTAGTGAATACAGTCCTATATTATATATTTATAACAAAACATGGAAAAAGATATATATATATTTTTATATTATAATATATACCTTTTTAATTATATAATTAAAAAAGGTAGGAATAATGTACAAGTATAGTTTAAATGTTTTAATATCAGCGGATGTTTTAAAATCATTCTCTCATATAAAAACATTTAATTTGGAAAAATGAGATGTTATGTATTATATTAAATACCGTTAAATCTAGGAATAAATAAATTCTATTGGTTCAAAAAATACGCTGAATAAGCGAATTAGAGTTCCAGAATATTCTGAAGAAACTTTCTTTAAAATGTATTGCTTGAGTTGTAAAAGTAATAAATAATTCTTTGAGATTTCTATTGTAAATTGTTTTAAGAATATATTATCAAACAAAACTGATTAAATTAACATTTAAATTAATAAAAGAAATATATTATAATATTTGATAATTTAACGTTTTGTCAAACAATAATCGTCATAATTACGATGTTACTTTCTATAAAATTCAAAAAAAGTTAGTTTTTATTATTCGAAAATAGATATTTGATATTCGAACAAAATCCGGTTAACCACATTTAATTTAATATAATTTATGATATAATTTGATATGAGATAATAAAATGAAATAATTTATAATAAAAAAAGAAATCCTAAATCAGAAAAATTACTTTTAAACTCTGGTAAGTGTTCTTAAACAAAGCAACAATGCGTTGTTTTATCATATTCTGTTCAAGTTGAATATTTGCATCCTAAAATACAAACCTAACAAAGATTAAAACAAAAAAATAAAAAAAAAATTAACAACTTTATTCATGGTAATTTTGATTTACAAAAGATAAAACAATTATTCTAATATAAATATTTGTTAAGTTCTTAACCAAATTTCCTGCATTAAATCAAGTTAATAGCAACATTAAAAAACTTTTTGGGAGAACCAATCATCATAATCCTTATCCTATCCTTGATCAAAATATTTCTTAAATAAAATGAAATGAATGGTTATAAAAATTACCTTACAAAATAAAAAAAATATTGGTAAAGCTTTTAAAGACACACAAACTACTTCAGAACTCTTGGAGTCGAATTGTGTGAGTGATGTATCATCCTCAAGCAATAACTTGTTAACTTGTTCATTACAATCTTCAAACAGCTATGAAAAAAAATATCAAACATAAAATACTTTTTATTATGACTTTTAAACATATCGATGAGGATAGTGCAGATCCGTTTAACTAGCATTGGGGATAGTGCAGATCCGCAAAACTAGCATTGGATAATACCATGCAAGGGGCGAATTAAGTGATTGCAAATTGAAAATTCCGTAAAAAATTCTGGTCTTTAAATTTTTAGTTTCTTAAAAAACCGTGAACTCAGTTTTTACGGATCTTAAAAATCATCTGTAGCTAATTTCATTAAGACTTTCATAACTTACATGTTTAAAATGATACTTTTATAAAACAGCCGTTAATCTAGCTGGAGTAACCACTGTATTATGTATTTACATAGCAGGGTAAATACAAATACAGGAAAAAAAAAGCAAATACAGGATTCAAATACTTAATGTTATATAAGAAAAATTTATAGAAATATAAATAAGTTAAATAAAGTATATTAAATATCAATATCAAACTTTGTAGTTGATATTTATGTATGTAGCTTTGATGATTAAAGCTACATCAAACCACCAATTTCATCACACTATGAACTTCTAAAGTGTTTAAAAATATACGAAAACATTGATACTAGCGGTACTGCAACTTAATCTCATAATTTTCATTGGTTGATTTTAATATAGGCGCGCTTTTTTAGA
Organism: Hydra vulgaris; assembly: GCF_022113875.1. NCBI lineage: Eukaryota > Metazoa > Cnidaria > Hydrozoa > Anthoathecata > Hydridae > Hydra > Hydra vulgaris. The sequence continues at coordinate 14,593,337 of NC_061169.1, forward strand.
AACGTGAAACTTGACAAATAAAATAAAAAAAACTTAGATTGCAATCACTGATTTTATATTCCTTTCTATAATAAAATAAAATAATGCTTTAAAAAAAAATTTATTTTATGGTAAAACGTTTTTATCATAGAAATATAAAGAAATTTTTCCTTTAAAACATCCCTCTTCTTTTAATCGGTGCAGTAGCATAGAAGGCAGAGCACTCCCTCAAACCTGTTATTACAGCCCCAAAATTTTAAAAAGATTATTAGGTATTATTATAATGATAAAACTAAAAAAAAAAGATTCTTAAACTTAGTAAAGGGCCCTCTAAAAATTGAAAAAGGATCCCTAATTTTGCTGCCTTCCCCCTTACTGCATTAAGGGAGCCATTTGGACAGCCTAGTAATGGCTCTGCTTTTAAGAATTTTCTTTAATTAAAATATCGCAACGTCTTCGGGTAATTATTTTTATATATAATATAGACTTAATAACTTTTTCAGGTAATTATTTTTAAATTCGTCACTTATTTTTCCCACTGTTTCATATAGTAACATTTCCCACAAACTCATTTAGTAACATATAACTTTAGCTTCCAAACTCGGCTAAGAATAATAAATAACTACTCCAAAAAATTAGTTATTCTAGGAATAAAAATACACATGGGCGACGGGGGGCCATGGTGGCTCAAAAAGTGGGGGGCAAGGGCATTGTTTTCTGGGCCCTACTTTGGCTGAAAATACGCACCATGAACGCCAAAATTGGCTCAAATTTTTTTTCCCTCTTTTTTCTTACAAGCCCTTAAATATAGCCAGATCCGGGGACAATATACCCCCTGACCCCTTCCTCTCTAGTTCATGGGCATGGAGGCTATGTTGTATACTTACACCAGTGAGTATAATATAATTAAAAATATTGATAATAACTAAAAACATACATTTAAAAAAAATAATTGGAATGAAAAAATCAATACCAAAACTTTTTTTTTTTTTTTTAACATCATCGCTTCCAACAAGGCTGCAACCACTAATTAGTGTTGAGAGTTACTGGAAGAGAAAAGATAAAGATTGTAGAGCAAGATAACAATTGACAGACAACTTAAAAGATTGCAAATTGTATGAATCAGGAAAGCAAGATGAAGGAAGCAAATTCCAAAGAACTGATATTCGAGGAAAAAAACTAGACGAATAAGAGTTTTTGCAGCACTTTGGAACAGTAACAGAAAAAAGATGAGACTTAATTGAATGACGAGTAACACGAGAATAAATTTTTGTAGATGGCACAAGAGACGCTAGCTCTTTAGAGCAGTGCCCATTTTAGTATTTGTAGAAAAGAGAAAGAGAAGCAACATTACAACGATGTGACAGAGGTTGAAGGTTGGCTGCAAGAGTAGGTCCAACTATGTTTACAATGTGTTTTTGCACCTTGTCTAAAAGAGAAAGGGCATCATCAGAAGATCCACCCCAGATATAGCAACAGTATTCCATACAAGGCCGGAATTGAGATGTATAGAGATAGAGAATAGAATCCAGAGTAAGAAAGTGACAAGCTCGATAAAGAGAAGGAACTTTAGCAGATGCTAATTTTGAAACGGATTTGATATAAGGTTTCCAAGAAAGATCAGAAGTAAGAGTTAATCCTAGAAGATGAAGGGTAGATGACTCATCAAGTACATTACTGTTCATAAATATAGGAAGGTCTAAATTATTGCGATAACAATTGGCTAAAAAAAAATTGAGTTTTATCTGAATTAAAGTTCACCAGCCACTGTGAGCCCCATGCTGAAGCAGAAGTGAGATCCTTTTCAAGCTCAGATGCCCCCTGCAAGCGATCAGAGGGAGTTGGCTTCTTATCGTAACAAGAATAAATGGTAGTATCATCAGTGAACAATGCCACCTAAGATGTGAAAAAATCTGGAAGATCGTTAATGTAAATTAAAAAGAGTATAGGGCCAAGGATTGAACCTTGAGGAACCCCTGAGGTTACAGAATAAGAAGAAGAGTGCTAACCATCAAGGACAACTTTTATACTACGATTGGAAAGAAAGGATTCAATAATCTTAAAGATGTTTCCAGATACACCGTAAGAAGAAAGCTTATGGAGAAGACCAGCATGCCAAACTTTATCAAATGCCTTAGAAATGTCAAGAGCGATGGCCTTAACCTCTCTACCTTTATCTAATGCGCGATAAAACGTATCAGTTATTACTGTTAGCAAATCAGCCGTAGAACAAGAAGATCGAAATCCATATTGATGATCAGAAAGTAGGTTATGAGATTCGAGATGAGAAATTAAGTGTTTGTTAATTAAAGATTGAAAAACCTTGCTTATGATATGAAGAAGACTAATAACGGTAGTTAGACGAATCAGATCACTCTCCAGAATTTTTAAAAATAGGGATAACAGATGCTGCTTTCCAGCAGGCTGGAAAACAAGACTCTGATAAGCACTTGTTGAATAGTTTTGAAAGGATAGACGACAGTCCACGTCCCTGGTAGTACCGCGCTCAACTCGTTTCTCCGCGCAGCGGCCTTGTTCGTCAAGGTTCGTGTTTCAGAGTTATAGAGTTGAGAGAGGGTTATAGCTACAAATAAGTAGCCTCCTTGTCTGTAGTGGTCTTCTCGGCCTTGAGGAGGTGAATTAAAAAAAAGACTATAACAGGTATGTTGTCCGGGCTGCAAGCTGTAGAAGAATCTAAGCAGGAAATCACTTAAGATACAGAAGCTGGAGTGATGCGGATGTCGAGCAGTGGATCAACCTGTTTGACAGCTATATCAGGTAGAACCTAACTAGTGGAATCCAGAGATGATATTGATGAAAAGTTCTTGGCAAACAATTCAGCTTTGTCTTTTGGTGAGGTGACAAAGTCTGAACCGTACAAAAGAGGTGGAATTACAGACTTGCCCTCATTTTTGATACTATTAAAGATTCTCCAGAAGTCACAAGAGCCTAATTTTTGTGATGAAATACGAGATTTCATGATCTGAGAATAGCGGGCTTTGGAGTAAGACAAAACCTTTTTACAATGGTTCCTAGAAGTAATAAACAGACGTCTGTTTTCTGGAGATTTGTTTTGCTGATAGTCCCAGACAGCTTAAAGGTAGTTGTAAGATGTACAATGATAGGGGGATTCTGATGGTAAAGAAAAATGAGATAACAGTTTTAGAGAGACCAAACCATGATCAGAAGCACCTAAGGGTGAGTGTGGAGAAACTGAGCACTGACCAGGATTAGAAACAAGACATAAGTCGAGTAGAGAAGGTAAATGATTCGGGTTGTCTGGAAAGCGAGTTGGAAAGTTGACTATTTGAGTTAGGGATTGAGAAAGGCAAAAGTTGTGGGCCTTAATGCCTGCGGAGTCACTGACACTAGAGCCAAGCCATTCAGTGTGATGAACATTAAAGTCACCGACAACAACAATATTAACTGATGGATAAAGAATGAGGGCTTGGTCAATATAATCAGAAATAACATCAAGAAGAGTGCAGTATTGAGATGAAGGAGAGCGATATAGAACAAAGAGAAAGGTGATAAAGTGAAGTGGTGCTAAACGAAAGCACTTAAAAGAGTAGTCTGTGAACTCAAACCTAGTTTCACGATAAATGGGTGAATTCTTACAAATGTAAATGCCTAGGCCAAGCATGTGACTATTGGAGTCTTTACGAATTAAAGGAAGATAACCATCAACACTAAGATCACAAGATGAGACAGCTGAACTCAAATTAGTCTCACAAAGAGCAAGTAGGTCTGGTGAACTTTGCAAGAGATAAGATTCAAAAGAAGAAAAGTTACTTTGAAGACCACGAATATTAGTGAATGATAAGTTTAGCGAACTTGGTGATAAGTGTGGTTTTTTGTGTTTTATAGTTTTTGTTACTTTATTCATTTTTGAATTTGTTAAAGAACTTTTTTTAATTGTTTTTGAATTTGTTAAAGAACATTTTTAAATTTGTTAAAGAAAAAAGATACCAAAACTACAAGATATATTAAAAAAAAAAACAAAATATAATATTGTTTATAACGCTTATAATACATAACACTATCAGAATATTCCAGCATAGTATTATTTGTTATTGTCAGTGGCGGTTAGTTATTATATGTCTGCAAAAATGTTATGATGTTAGTAAAGGGTTTAAGAAAAAAAGAAACTAATTCATAATTACGGCTTTGAGACTTTAATGGCTTTAATTTGCAAAATGACGTTGCAATTGACAATAACTTTGAACAAATTGAAAAGGTTTAAAAACTTTTAAAATTAAGAGTTTAAAACATATTAAATTGAAAGTGAAGTAGATAAAGTGAACAAAATATTTAAAAATATGGCCTCATTTTTCTTACCAAAAACTAAAGATAACCATTGTAAATTAGATATCATTTTGAAATGGGAAAAAGAATTTAATTTGATTTAAAGTTTTAATATGATATCGAGGGAAATGATGTTGTAAAATTACGCTGCTTGCTTTGCAAGCAATATGAATCTTGTATTAAAAACATTAAAAAAATTTTATTTCGTGGATTCGCCCTGGAACTCTGTCAATTAAAAAAGACAGCATAAGAAGTAATTGCAACAGTAAAAAACATAAGGAAGCACATCTCATCAATTATCAGATTAAATCGGTTGCGGAAGTTTTAAAGAATGTTTAAATAAAAACACTATTAAAAAAGGGCTACGAGAAATGGGTGAAAAATTTATGACTCACTTGAGAAGAAATTCAATGTAATTTACTACTTGGCAAAAAAAAGAATGTCTATTTTCTGATTTCCCTGATTTGCTTGAGCTAATTAGAAAAAAATAGCGTTGATCTTGGAAATAGTTACTCAACTAATCGAGCTGCTGGTATTTTTACAGATTACATCGGTAAAATTGCTAAAGATTCTTTCAGAGATGATTTTATAAAGTTGAGATATTATTCAATTTAAGTAATATCTTAACACAATATTTTTATAATTTACATATTTTAGTTTATAAACATAATTATAAACATAATTAAAAAATAATCAAAATAAATCGCAAAATTTAAATGAATTTAGAAAAATTACAAAACTTCAGAAACGTTTACAAGTATGAACTTCGGAAATCAATTTGTAAAACTGTTACGAATGGTCCAAAAAAATGCGCAATAATGGTTTTCAAGAAAAACAAAATTTGAAGACCTGAAACTTTTACGGAATTTTCAATTCGCTGTAACTTAATTCGCCTCTTGCCGTGTACCTGCACTACAGATTTTTTACTAGAGAAGATTAAAAGTTTATATAATTTTTATTTCAATAAATTTTGGGTTCTTTTTAGCACAAAAAGTTTTATATTTTTTGCAATGTCAATAATAGATATTTGGTGTTTAAATTATAAATCCCTGATGATATCTTTTATGATATGTGTATTAATTATAATTAAAAAAAGTGGTTGCCAAATAATGTCTGATGACAATTTGTTGGACACCAAAATAACCAACTAACAATTATTTTTGTACTTTAGAAAATTTTTTAGCAATTTTTGTCCAATAAATTTTGGTTTCAAATCAAAATTAATAGAGATTGTTATAAGTCATTGTGCTATGCTTCATATATCTATGATATGAATTATTATTAGAATTTATGTTCATTATGTAGAATTTGCATATATATTTGCAGGTGCATTCATATGCATTTGTTGTTCCTGTTTTAATCAATTTTTTTTTTGTTTTTGATTAAAATAGAAAATTTTTGTTATATTAAAACTATTGGTAAACACTGTTATTTTATAATGGGAATTCCAGGATCTTGCTATTTTTAAAAATCCTAAAATTCTAAGAACTTTTTAGTTTAAAACAAAAAATCCCTTACAGCTGGGTTAAATTATTTAAAATCTTATTTGATTAAACATTTTTTTAAGTTTTTTTTGGCAAATTTGACAAATTTTATCTCAAACATACAGTGGCAAACTTTGGCTTAACACTGAGAAAACGGAATTTCTGATTTCTGGAAAATACAATATTTCCAACAACGTTATTCAAATCAACAGAGCTTATATATACCTTAAAATAAAATAAAACATCTGGGTTTCCAGATGTTTGGGATAAAAATACTAGCAAAAACAAAATTGCAACACTCCAAAAAACAAATTTAAATGAGCATGTCTCAATTTCAATTGGTTGCAATAGCTCTAATCGACTGTGGGATTCATTACTGCCAGTCGTCAACAATAACTGTGCTAAAGCTTATATATGGTCTTGAGCTATGCAAATATGATAATAGATTTTTTAGCAAAATAGAGGCTGTTGGAAGAGCAGTCCTAATATCATTTATCTTTATCTCGAAGTACAGTAAAAATTACTTTTTTAAAATAGAGGATATTTCAACTATTCTGCTTAGGAACAAAGTAAATCTTTTTATCAGGCTGTTGAAAAATCAAACTTGCTATTTACTGATAATCAATCAATTGCAGGCAATACAGAATAAAAAATTCTTTACAAATGAAGTGTTTTAAATCTGCAATACACTTGGTTTAAACTTCGTCGAGTGCATGATAAATGGCAAAAAAATTAAATTCACGCAACCTATTGAAGACCTGCAAGCTGATGTTGTGTCAATATTAAAAGAAATGTTCCAGTTTTGGAATTTGAAAGAAAAGAGAGAGTCATTTAAAGTTTTCATGGAGGAGAATGTTTCAAGAAGACTGATTCAATATTTTGTGGAAAACGCACTAAGCTGGTTATTAGCATTTAATGCTAACAACTGTGAGAGCCGTGTCATTTTAGCTGATTTTAATTAAATTGGTGACTATTTTATTATTTGATCTGTTTTTATTGCCAGGTGTTAAAAAGAAAATATAATCTAATATTGTTTGTTTTTTTTAAGTTTTTTTTTTTTTTTGCATTCAGCTGCAATCAAATTTAAAAGTTTGTTTTTGAATATTTTACTTACATTCTTAAAATTAATGCGGTAGTGGTGTAGTGGTAGAGCGCTCGCTTCATAAACGAGTGGTTCCGAGTTCGATCCCCACCACGTCCCTGGTAGTACCGCGCTCAACTCGTTTCTCCGCGCAGCGGCCTTGTTCGTCAAGGTTCGTGTTTCGGAGTTATAGAGTTGAGAGAGGGTTATAGCCACAAAATAAGTAGCCTCCTCGTCTGTAGTGGCCTTCTCGGCCTTGAGGAGGTGAAGTAAAATAAAAAAAAAAAAAAAAAATCTGTTGGTGCTCAGTTGCATTTATTCTAGTTTATTATAATTTTAATCTTGAATAGACATTGTGACTATTTTATATCTTTTTATATTTATATTCTTCTTTTTTTAACTAAATTAAAATTGAGGGATGTTTAAAGTATAATGGCAAAAATGGAATACGACACACAAAAAAGAGTAACTCTTCTGTTTGGAAACATTTATTACAAGAAAATTAACTGACTTTAAAAATACTTTTAGTCTTAAGGAGGTAAACTACATTTAAAAAAGAAGGATATAAATAGAGCAACAGATAAGCAGTTTACTACAAAACAAATTTTAGAGAGAACTTGACTGAACTTCGACTATTGACACTGTGTAACATTGAGGATTTTTCTGTCAACAAAAATTTTGTTGAATTTGATAGTAGTCAAAACAGGAAATATAGCATGTGATGTAACATGCTACTGAAGTAAATGATTAAATAGAAACAACCAACAACAATGCTGTGGCTGAATTTAGGAAGCAAGTCATAAATTGTGATCCTTTGAATTTATTAAATAATGAAAACTGTTATTGCTACCATTAAAAAAGGTTACTGCTATCATTGATGCTCCCAGTAAAAACAACAGTCGAGGTCCTTTGCATCAAAATACTAATTCGCTCACAAAAGATTTTGCCATAACTTTGCAGTAAAAAAACATCTTAAGATGATAATTGTTAAAAGTCAAAAATTACATTATGCATACAGATATAAGTGAATTCTTCAATATCTGAAAAGCAACGCTCAATCTGAATCCAAAATAAAGCTACTAACGGTTCTGTCTTCAATAAAATTAACAATGTATAATGTTATAAAACCAATGAAGTTCCTTATAATTTAACAGTGTTTTATAACTTATGTGTGAATGTTATAATTTTTTTGAAATTACTAAGATTTTTTTTAAAATTACTTAGATAATATGTTAATATATTTAAAACTCCTAGGTTCAATCATGTAATCCTAGGATATAAATACATGAGATTACAAACCCTAGATGCAATTTTTTAAAAGAGCAGTTTTTTTAAACTAAGCAGATTGTTTAAACTAGATAATTAAAGAGTAGTAATAAAAAAAAAAAAAGTGAAATATTTGGCACTCGGTTTAAAGGAATTTTTAATCAAATTAGAAAAATTTGTTTTTTCATAACTTTTTATAATTTTGCTTTTGAATTTTAATTCAGCATTTAAATAAACCTTATAAATAAAGTCTAAAATAGTATAAAGAATACAGCTGTAGTTTAATTTATTTTATTAAGTACTTAGAAAAAAATAAAATTTAGTTTGATGTATTAAATTTTATTTTATTATTTTAAACTATTATTTTTATTTTTACTTCCTTATATTTATTAAGTTACAAAAATTTACAAAAATGTTACAAAAACTTTTACAGTTATATAAACCTTAACAAAAACCTTTGATTGGTTATTTTTAGGTGTCACTACTTTATGTATAATTCTAAAATATTTACTTAAAATTATCTCTTCAAATAATACAAAGAAAAACTCAAAAACAAAAAAACAAAAAAAAACCTGCAAATTTTCAATTTCTTTTGGTACACCATCTATAACAGATAACACTTTGATTATTTTTTGTAGTTTTGTCAAATGATTATCCTGAAATCAAATAAAAACTTATCCTTAAAATAAATTAAAAAATAAAATAAAAATGATAGAATATAAAAATAATAAAAACATGGGGAAAAAAAAAAAAAAAAAACTATAAAAAAGTACCTTTTCACGTTCCATTTGATAAAAAAATTTATTAATCTCATAATTTCATTCTTTTGTCACAAAATAATTTTTATATGAAAACCTCTGTTAACTAGGTTTAATATATGTGTATATATATATATATATATATATATATATATATATATATATATATATATATATATATATATATATATATATATATATATATATATATATATATATATATATTCAAATAAAAAAATACAACTTTCCATCATCTTAAATCAAGAAATCAAAAATTATTAAAAACAAAAATTAAACAATGTAATGAGATCTGACATCAAAAATTGACTAAATAAATGTCTTAGTCTAATTTTAACTTGTGTTGAATTGAAAAAAGGAGAAATTAATTTTGATGTCGATATTTAATACAACTCACTATGTTTAATAAACAGTTGTCTTAAGACATTTGCACAGTTTGGTTGTATTATTTATACTTAATTTTGGTTTATTCTTTGCGTCTAATAATTTTTTACCAATTAATCTTAGAAGTCAAGTTTGTTTAATTTGTTTTGAAAAAGAAAAAAATTTAAGTAAAATTCAAGACGTAAGTGTAGTTTCAGTGAGAATTAAAAAGTATTTCATTGATAATATAAACTTAAATGATAGCTGTTTTCCAAATGGAATTTGCAGATGTCGAACTAATTCAGTAAAAATAAAAAAAGGTAATACCAGCATAATTTTGTGCAAACCATTTGATTTTTCTATTGTAACTTTCAAAGAAACTGTTCTTATTGGAAACCAACAGTTTTGTGCTAAATGCCTAATAGCTAAGAGTACTATTCAAAAAAATGGGCTAGGCAATAAGAGGGTTTTTCCAGGGTACCACCTCAAAATTGCTTCAAATTTTGACCACCCACAGCTTTTATGAAAAAACACAATCCTGAAAATTTCAACTTGATTGATCAAACCGTTCAAAAGTCATAATTGAATTAATATTGACCAAAATCGGAAAAATTTGAGTATTTGGAGCTTACAGTAGATTTTTTCGATAAACTTTTTAAATAAAATAACTTTTTAAATAAAATATATGATCACCTGAAACTTTTAAGGGTAATATTTTTTCACCCAAATTATCTATTTTTGAGGTGTTTATGACCGATTTTAAACAGTTTTTGAGTTCTTGTACCTCAAAGTTGCTGAATAACACAATATTAGAAAAAATTTAAGAAACTTTAATGTGCTACAGTTCAATACCAACAGATATACTGTGCTAATTTTTTTGTTACTTTGTGTACTTAGAGTAACTACTTGTGGAAAAAATTAAAATTATGTGTTATAAGTTATTTTAGCACTTGCAACAGCCTATTAAAATATCACTTTTCAAAAAATACAATAAATTACATTTACTTTGTAGGCATAGAAAGTAGCATAGACAGTTAAAATAAATTATGAAACTTTTTACTGGCTTCTAGGTTAACTTTTTAAGGTTCTATATATAGACAACCACCAAAAAAAATTAAAGACCTGTACTCTATCTTATTACATAATTTTAGCATTTTCAGTGCAATGCTTTTTTAGTTTAAAAGGATACCTAATAGCGCAAGTTATATTAATCTTCAAAAAAAAAAAAAAATGCTGTAAAAAGTAGTGTATAACACATGAAACACAAGTACACTAATTTATTTATCTCTGATTTACATAACTCATAATACTGTCATAATCATTAATAGCAAGTTTGTAGACACGAGCACTTCTACCCTTAATGAACGGAGCACTTATTTGACATATTACTTTGTTGAATGAGACCCAGCACTGACTTGATCGTGCATCATTAGTCCAATTTAATTTGTTTCTATGTATGAATTTTACATTAACATCTTGGTTTTCATTACAAATCTTAAGTACAAGCCCTATGTACCATTCATCATTGTAAAAGCATGCAATGCTATTTACCAGGTTGAAATTATGAAGGATCTTTTTTTTGCCAAGTTAATATTATTCAGCAAACAGGTATCATAGACATTATTGCTAGATATTTTTCGTAAAAATAATTTTTCTCCACCTGGTACAAAACTGTGATAGCTTCTTGTGCCTGGGACAGTGCTCATCTCTTCATATCGTTTCTTTAGGTTAAAATAAGTTTCATGATTATTGATATTATCACTTGAAATATAAAGTAATTTAACACCTTCAATATATTTTCAGCCCATGTAAACAATTCAAATGGTGGGAGAATCTGTTGCGCATTTGCTGCTCGTAGACTCGCTTTTACTGCTTTTCTTTTTATAGTTCCTCCTATTCCATCACATGGACTTTTGCCATGGGATGTAGCAAAGAAGTGATGCTCAGCATTTATATTGTGATCTTCAAGATGGTACATGTGTTGATCTAATGTTCTTTTTGCCTCTGATAAGTAGGAGGATTGTGCTTCTTTGATAAAGTGATGACAAAGGTCATACAAAGTTTCACTTAGAGTTTCAATAAACTCAATAATGCTTGTTTGGACTGTGACAAGTGCAGTTTGGTCAGTTGACACCCATTGTATGTATATGATATGATCATCTAAATCAAAATCATTATTTTTAAACACATTTTCCAAGTAAGTCTTTAAATTTACTTTACCAGAGCAGTTGGAACATGGATGAAACATACAGCATCAACTATCTATATTACAAACACATACTTTTTTTTTTTTTTTTATTTCACCTCCCCAAGGCCGAGAAGGCCACTACAGACAAGGAGGCTACTTAATTGTGGTTATAACCCTCTCTCAACTCTATAACTCCGAAACACAAACCTTGATGAACAAGGCTGCTGCGCGGAGAAACAAGTTGAGTGCGGTACTACCAGGGACTTGGTGGGGATCGAACTCGGAACCTCTCGCTTATGAAGCGAGCGCTCTACCACTACACAACTACTGCATTATTTCATCAAATCTTTGTAATATATTTCATCAAACTTTTATCAAATTTTTGTAATATATTAAGTAAAAAAAAAAACATAACTTTCATCAAATCTTTGTAATATATTAAATGGCCCTTAGGTAAAGCAGCGCACATTAACTATTTTGATGATAATAACATACGCAAACTGAGTGACTTCCACTACTGTCAACTGTAATGCACCACCTTGGCCTTAGTTCAAAGAATTTGCTGAATCCAACTTTGTGTTTAGGGTTAACTTCTTAAACTCAAGATAAAGTTCCTTTCATTGAACTAATATTAAACGTTTTTGTTTATAAACTTTTACATTACTTATACGCACAGAAACAAAGTCTTTTTTTGCTGGACATTGTCTTGTGAACTCTAGGGATTCATAAATTTCAAAGACTTTTTGTTTAACAATATCTTTCAAAGGCTGTCTTATTTTAGACTCAGGTTTAGCAAGTATACCTTTTTCATTTTTTCAATTTTTAAAGCTTTTTTAACAAGATGTTCTGCAAAATGTTTTGCAAGTTTTTTCAATTGACTAACTATCAGAAGTTAGTGTTAGTAGTTGAACTTTTTCATCCTTCAAACTATTTTTAATTTTATTTTTTATTGCATCTAACAGTTGGTCTAAATCAATACAGTTTATATTTTTTTACTCTTTTTCAGATACTTTATCTTTTGGGTCTATATCCAATGCTGACGCTACTAGGTTTGTCTTACTTGTTGCAATTTTTTAGCCTTTTGCTTTCCATATCCTAATTTTTCATGTCTTTTTACATTTATGAGTGGAGATATTACCAATAAAGACACGCTCTTATTAAGAACTGTTTTATCAAGGTCTGAACAACTAAAATTTTCTTCAGCAGCTTCATCTTAGGCTTTATTATGGTAGAAACATATCTCCTCATTAGGTTCAAAAGTAAAGTCCTATCCTTTGCATTAAATCTTCAATATCAGTATCTTTTAGTCTTATTCTTTCTATCATTCTACAATATAACATTTTATCACAATCTTCATTTAAAACACATTTTTCTGATATTTTTTACTAATCTAAAAGTATTAAAATCGAGGGTGTAACATGTAACATTATAATCAAAAAATAAACTTTTTTTATATTTTTCCAGTAATAAAATCGTAAAAATGAAATCTCAAGTATAAATGTGATTAAAACTGTGTAAATGCAACCAGTAAACTATTTCAACATATAACTATTTCTGCATACACAAAACTTTTACTTTTTGGTTCTTGTAATATTAAAAACTAAAATAATAAAATTCAGAAAATACTGTGCAGAGGATTTTAATACAAACTCTTGAAGCAATTGAAGTATTTTTTTAAGTTTTTTTTTTAAGTAAATTAAAGACCTATACTCTTATTTCATAAGAGTGTAGGTCTTTAATTTTTTTTTGGTGGTTGTCTATATATAGAATCTTGCCTGTAAATGTTTCATAATTTATTCTAACTGTCTATGCTACTTTTTATGCCTACAAAGTTAATGTAATTTATTGTATTAAAAAAAAAAAAAGATATTTTAACAGGCTACTGCAAATGCTAAAATAACTTTTAACACATAATTTTAATTTTTTTCACAAGTGGTTACTCTAAGTACACAAAAGTAACAAAAAATTGGCACACCTTGTCTATTGGTATTGAACTGTAGCACATTAAAGTTTCCAAATTTTTTTCTAATATTGGGTTATTTAGCAACTTTGAGGTACAAGTACTTAAAAACTGTTTAAAATCAGTCAAATACAAAAATAGATAATTTGGGTGAAAACTGCTACCCTTAAAAATTTCAGGTGATCATCTATTTTATTTAAAAAGTTATGATCTGTTAAAAATCAAAAAAATCTACTGTAAGCTCCAAATACTCAAATTTTTCCAATTTTGTTCAATATTAATTCAATTATAACTTTTGAATTGTTCGGTCAATCAAGCTGAAATTTTCAGGATTGTGGTTTTTTCATAAAAAATGTGGGTGGTCAAATTTGAAGCAAATTTGAGGAGGTACCCTGGGGACCATTAGGTGATTTAATATGGAATGACCCAGGAACAAAAAAGCTGCTGAATTTGTTCATGATATTTTCAGTCATTTCTGGAAAACCGGTTACAAGATATCCAGCTGTCACAAAAATTCTTCTTCTTGAAGTTGTTACATACAACTCTTGTTACTTTTTGTATAACTTTTTTTTCAAAAAATTTTGCTGAATAAACTTATATATATTCATTTATTTTGTGTATTGCATTTATATATTGAGAAAAATTAGTATGTAAAAGTAAAATATGAAACGTTTATTATAAATTTGTTATGCAAAATATCACTTTATAAAAAGAGAAATCAAGAGAAAGAGTACATCAACACACAATTACACTCACCACACACACAAATACTGTGAGAAATATTCGACAACGACATAAAAAAAATCGACAACAACATAAAAAAAATTCGACAATGACATGAAAAATAGTTTTATGTGATAAGCATAAAAATCAAGCATAAAACAATAGTTACAAGTGAAATTATTTAATCAAACTTTTTTTATGCACAGAATTTTTTATATGTGACATAAAAGACATATAAAAGATTTTGAGAAAAGTAAAAACTCAGTAAAATATGTGCAAAGAAATGTTATTTAACTCGGTTTGCTCCAAACAGCAATTAATTGTTGGTGGTCCTTTTTGTTTTTGTTATGGTAGAAACAGCTTTTCAATTTCATACTTCCCCACTGTCAATACTTTACAAGTAAGGATAAAGCATGTAAAAATAGCCACCAAATTAAGCACCTTGTGAAAAAGTGTTAAAAGCATAAAAACTCTAAATTTAAAAATTTTTTGAAAAACTGGTTACAGTTTCTTTGTAATTTCTTTAGTAACAAATATTTTTTTATTTTAAAAACATTACACACATGCACATATAAAAAACATCAGGAAAAAAAATTTAGAAATAATTAGAAAAATCTTGTTAAAATGCACTTGTTTTATTTTTAGTTACAAAATGTCACTTTCTACTCAGTAAAATCCAAAATTCTTTATAAAATAATAACTATTTTTAAATTTTTTTAATATAATTTCAGTTCTTTTGAAAACCAACAAGACATACTTAAAAAAAACTTTTCTTTTTAGCATTTAAGGTCAGGTTGTAAAGTTCAGACTTGAGGTAGCCCCCCTAAACCCAGCTTTTTATTTCCATTTTTAGAAAAATGTAACAGAGTTACTTGTGAGAACCAATAAAAAGTTTTAGAAATATGAACCTTTTTTATAAAAGTAGGGAATATATATATATATATATATATATATATATATATATATATATATATATATATATATATATATATATATATATATATATATATATATATATATGTTTTTATGTTTCAAATAAATATGAGTTTAAGATATGATATAAATAATAGTTAAGATATAAATAATTCATATGTTAAAGTAGTTTCTTGAAGTTAAAAAAAGGTTTTTTAACATTTTTTCAAGAACCCAAAATTTGCTGAAATCAAAATACTCAAAATGTATTTAAAATTAGTATATTTGACATGTAAATTTGATATTTGACATTAATATTTGATTTAAAGCATTAACTCAATGAATGTCAGTATGTCTGAGCAAATTGTTGATTTGTTCAATAAATTTAAAATAATTATATTTTATATCATAATCCATGTCATACCAAAAGTTTATTGCAATTGTGTTATCTTCTTGCTGTAC
This sequence comes from Hydra vulgaris, assembly GCF_022113875.1. Lineage (NCBI taxonomy): Eukaryota > Metazoa > Cnidaria > Hydrozoa > Anthoathecata > Hydridae > Hydra > Hydra vulgaris. Next base: position 14,608,836 of record NC_061169.1, read on the forward strand.
ATGATGAAACCATAAAGAAGGAAGGTAAAGAAGATCCCCCGATTGTACTGTTACTTCCAGAGGATGAGACTGCTTATACAAAAAATTTGTTCTATCATCAAGATTCAAAGGATTTGTTGCAATCCAAGGTATTCTAGGTAGTATATGGCAATCATGTGAGCAGCTTATATTTTGATTGTTTATAGAGATGCTATCACTCGCATTTTTTATATCAATATTGAATTTATCAATGCAATTTAAATTTGAAACTTTATTTGGAATGTTATCTTGTGTAATTTCAGCAGATATAACTGGATGTGTAACTTTAGTAGCCATGTTACTATGTTTAATTTCAGTAGATACATATTCCTTTAAACATATTTGACAACATTCAATATTTCTTTCTTCAAAAATTTTGTAAACACCATTTTCTTTTTTGTATCTTGCAGGTATGTATTGTTTATGAATTAAGTAAGGTAAATCAGTAGGCGGATGTAAAATAAATTTTTTCGCTCCCCTTACCACTGCATACATATTTTCATAATGATCTTTATGCATACTAGTGACTGAATTACTACTTCCCATCCAAAAATTTATTGCATCAGGAGCTTTTCCAAACGCTTCACTTGCCCAAGAAATATCTAGAGCTAAAATTAAAATAAAGCTTTAAGGTTTTTTTTTTTTTAAGTAAAACTCATATTTAAAATTAATATCAATAAATAATATATATTTTTTTAAGTAAAACTCATAATTAAAAAAATTATATAATTTTAATTACAATTGTACATTTAAATTAAAATTGTACATTTAAACAACATAAAAAAGCAGAATCACTTATATGATAGATGAGGAGCCAGAACTGAAGGTCAACAAACTTAATATTATAAATTAAAACAAAATAATTAAACCTAAACAATTATTAGCTATTTAAGGAACTATTTATTATTTTTTATTCATAATATTTTAAGTAAAGGACAGTCTCATTTTTTATTCAAAATATTTTAAGTAAAGGACAGTCTCATTTTTGGCAAAAAATAAGATTTTTTTCAAATTTACAGATCTCACTCCTCAGCTCTGGCAAAAGTAAAGAATGTACCAGCATCAGGTATCAGTTCACTAAACTGTTTAGTAAAACTTGAATTTTGATTTTGAAGGTATAAAACATCTGTCTTGTCTTCTCTTTGAAGATCATGAAGAAAATTTTTAAAAGTTGTTTCTATTTCATAAGGCATTACAAAATAATCACCTTGTGGAGCATCCGCATATCCATTTGGTGTAAGAGCTACAGTTATACTTTTGTTACCTAAATTAAAAAAAATATATAACCAGTGAAGTGAACTAGTCCTTTAACTTTAACATTAACAATCTGACCACATACTTTTATTATATTTTAACATCAACAATTTGAACACACACTTTTATTAGACTTCTGCTCGCACTCTACTTATATTCAGTTGAATTTTTGTTCACAATCTAGAGTGTTTTTTTTATATTTGGTGCATCCATAATGTAAATAAACAGTAAAACCACTGATTTAGGACCCACCTCCCCCTTGTACACATCTGCATGGTTTAGTAAGTTTTAGGACAGAGATAAAACCGTATACATGCTTGCTGTCTTTAACTTGTTTCTCCGCGCAGCAGCTTTGTTCATCAAGGTTTGTGTTGGGAAATTATAGAGTTAAGAGAGTGTTGTCACCACAACTAAGCATTTGAGCTGTTTCTTCTAGAGATGTAGGCCACTTAATATTCTATATACAGATGCTAAATCCACCAAAAAATTTTAAAAGAAAAATGTTCTATTTCTTTGCTATTGACAATAATTTTTTTTTTTAAACAAAGAAGCCCTTCATGATAAAACAAAAAACTAACCTAGAATATCAACTAGATAATCGTCTGTCCATTTTTTTATAGCAGGCCAGTGCTTAACTCCATTTTTAATAACAACTGGTATATTTGGCATGACATATTCACGTAAAAAAACTAATGCAGAAGGTGGATGCTCTAACAATTTTATTTTTCGAGGCAAATAAAGTTCCTGAGCTTCATTTCCTAAAGATAAAAGCACTTCACCAAGGTCTTTTGTTAACATACTTGAAAATATCTTCTGATGTCAAAAAATATTATTTTAATTAAACTAAATGTTTGATCAAAAATTAAATATGTATTAAAATACAATTGACATTAACACTTGTTTTTCTAATCACACTTTAACTTGAGTCAAAAGTGTGATGATTTATTGCAATATAAAAATATGTGATATTGTGTAGCATCAGTATGAAATATGGTGTTACCATAGATATGACATGGTTCAAAAATGGAAGTGATATGTAACAACAAATGTGACATGATGTAACAACATAATGTAGCAACATGTAACATGATGTAATAAATCTGACAATGTACAATAAAAGATTTTATATGGCATTAAGTCAATTATACTCTTTGTAAGGCATGCCTGTATAAAACTTGTAATGTTTTGTGAAAGAATATTATATGCTATGCTATATAATATGTGTGGAACAGTTTAATATCCCAATGTTACATGTAAAACAAAGTGCAACAATTTTGTGACAACAGGTTTGTAACTATTAACTCAAAAAATATTTTATAAATAAAATCTTTCATACATTGATCACAGTTTTTACAGAACTTAAGAAATTAACTAAAAATGTATAAATATAAACTTTATTTCCTTGGTTTAATGGACAAGAAAAGTTTGCCATCAATTTTTTCTTGATGAGGTTGAATTTTTTTTAAAATTGCAGCAATAGCTGTTACAGTTTGTTCTTTACTTAAACAAGTCTTTTTTGTTTTAAATTTCCTCATTAAATCAGTAGTAGTCATAGGTTTATGCATCAAATATCGACGAATAGTTTCTTCCGTGATGCAATCTGATGATGGACTATTAGAGCCCCAAGCTTTCATGTCTGACTTTTTATTATCATTTACAGTGAGACTTCCAGATGGCTTGATCTTTGGTTTTTTAGATTGGGTACTAGATAATGAAGCTTCATGTGCACGTTTAGAACCAGCTTTACCTGAAAAATAAAAAAATTACTTATATTATTTATCAAAGTTTATGCACTACAGTATACTACATTTATCAAAATATATATATTACAGTCCACTGAATTTTTCAAAAGATATGTACTACAGCACAGTGAGCCCAGAGGTGGAAATAGACAAAAAATATTGGTTTGAAAAAGTCTATAAAAATTATTTATTCGGAATAAAATAATATATAATAAATAAAAATTAATTAGTTATGACAATTTAATGTACTGCATTTATAATTTATCACAAACTTTATAATTTACTACAAATAAAGAATTGTGATTAAAAAATGATAGCCAAAAATATTAAAGAATTGTGATTAAAAAATGATAGCCAAAAATATTAAAGAATTGTGATTAAAAAATGATAGCCAAAAATATTAAAAAAATGATAGCCAAAAATATTAAAAAAATGATAGCCAAAAATATTAAAAAAATGATAGCCAAAAATATTAAAAAAATGATAGCCAAAAATATTAAAAAAATGATAGCCAAAAATATTAAAAAAATGATAGCCAAAAATATTAAAAAAATGATAGCCAAAAATATTAAAAAAAATGATAGCCAAAAATATTAAAAAAAATTGTAAATAATATGCTGTATAAAAATTTCTTTAAAAGTTTATCTATAACCAGCAAGTTACTTAGTTTACTATAGGTCTTACTTAGGTTGCTATACTGTATAACCACCAAGTTACTTAAGTTTCATTATATCAAATAACCACCAAGTAACTTAGATTTCAATATACTGTATAAACAAAAAGTTACTGAGGTTTCAGTAAACTGTATAACCACCAAGTTACTAAAGCTTCACTACATGTTTAACCACCAAGTTTCTTAGGCTTCAATATACTGTATAACCACCAAGATACTTAGGTTTCACTACATGTATGACTACCAAGTTACTTCAGTTTTACTAAATGTATGACCACCAAGTTACATAGGTTTCACTATATGTATGACCACCAAGTTATTTAGGTTTCACACTTAGATTTTATAAATCAAGATGGTTCACTCACGAATAGTATGACTAAATTGAGGATAGTAACTTTATATTGAGGATAGTGACTTTATATGATAAATAAATAATTATTTTATAGGGCATGTCCTATAAAATAATTATTTATTTATCACTGCCATATAATCTAATTATTTATTCATCGTTGCCATATAACCTAGTTATTTATCAATACCATATAATCTAATTGATGATTTATCACTGCCATATAATCTAATTACATAAGACCTACTTATTTATTACTGCTATATAACCTAAATCACCAGCAGTAATAGTCTTTGAATATGTATTTAAAAATATACAATTTATATTCTTGTTTTAAGAAAACATCTAATCACACAAACTATGTAATGTAATCACTGTTGTAAAGTATTTTAAATACTAGTATTTCAAATATGTACTTTGATATTTTTAAAGTTTTTGTTTTTTAAAATACTTTCTTAGTCATGTAGTTAGTATTTGTATTCTAAATATAATTTTCTATGTGTTTTGTACTTTCAATGTCTTTCAAAATTCAAAACACTTTTTTTTATATTTAAAAATAAAATAAAAAATCGAAAAAGAACAAACTTCAAGAAAGAAATGTCCAGAAATGTTTGAAGAAGAGGTCTAAATGTTGCTGGACTGCACAAGAAAGGTGTTCCTGCAAAAATATTTTGAAGTAGAATTGATGGTCTATTGAGTTCAACTATCATTGAGTTCAACGACAACTAATAGCAAGTACCAAAGTTCTTCTGCAAGGTAAACAATTTAATATCAAATAAAAACAACGACACAGGGATGCAATGACCAAATGCTTTAAATTATTGTCACATGTCAGCCAAAACACACAAGCATTTGATGTTGTGGAAAATATTACAAAAGTTTTATTGAGGACACCAGGGGAGAATAGATCAAATTTTACATATGATGTCATATGTCAACTTTTGAGACCAAGAGCAAAAGAAAAGCTCCTCAAATCATGAATGCATTGAAATTGTGTCATTGTAAGTGAAGTTTAAAAAATTAGAAGAATGCAAACAATTTATGAAACCTATTGCTGAATCAGTAACAGGTATCATAAATCAGCAATGTTGATACTCTGGACAAAATTTAAGGGGAGATATTTGTTTTTTGGGATTTATCATGCCAACGGTTCAGCAAACTTGTAAGAAACTTGTGATGCTTGTATTTTGTATTTTGCATTTTTTATACTTTTGCTTGAAAGTATTTTATATTTGTATTTAATAAACTTTTTGACCAATATTTGTTTTTGTATTTAAAATACTTTTTTGAAAGTACTTTTTACAACACTGAATGTAATTAATAAAATAATAAAAAAAAAATCTTGATTTTAATGAGAATCTGCTTTTACCTTCTTTAAGCGACTTTACAGCTTGATTAAGTGTATCAGATGCTAGCTCATTTTGAATCGGAGTTGATGAGCGACTTCCTTGAACTGAGTTAGAATTACTGCTCTTTTTTTTCTTTCCACCTTCAAAATAAGTTTTTCCAATTAAAAAAATTCAAATCATAGTGCTATGATTATACTAAAAAAAATAACCTTGCATAAAAATAAACAAATTACCTTACATGAAAATAAACAAATTACCTTACATGAAAATAAATTACCTTGCATGAAAATTGCTGATTTTGAGTATTCATCGTCTATATCTTCATCGTCTACTTCTTCTTCACTGCTTTCTCCACCGATCTCTTTTTTTAAAATAGCTTTAAGCTCCTTTCCAGCTTCATTAAGATCTTTATCTTCAGCATCTTCATCACTAGAATCAGAGAAAATGTTAAGGTCATCTTTAGGCTTTGCAGCATCTTCTTTATTGGGGTCTGGTTCATCTTCAATGTCAAGAACCTCATTATCTAGAAAGTAAAATAAAAGGGATTAAATTTAGATTTTTACTTTTGCAAACTTTTTTTTTTGCTATATGTGTAGATACATACATACATACATACATACATACATACATACATACATACATACATACATACATACATACATTCATACATTCATGCATTCATACATACATACATACATACATTCATACATACATGCATACATACATGTGCGCTTATATACATATGTATGAGTGTGTATATATATGTGCTTATATACATAGATACATACATATGAGTGTATAAGTGCGTGCTTGAGGTTTTTTTAAAAATAAACATTTAATAAACAAATGCTCTATATTTCAAAAACTTGATGTCAAAACTTATTTGATAGTGTTATTCTCCAAAATTTTTGTGAATGTGTAGGGGGGACAGAGGCTAGTTGGCAGCAGGGGTAAGTTGACAAACTGCGTTTATCTTCATAGCCATTTATCAGAAAGTGACAACAATTACATAGAACCTTCCTAATTGACCATTTAATCATTCAATATAGTATTGTTAGAACTTGCGTATGTGCATGGGAGATTTTAGGATTTATGTGTTTTTTGGACAAAAACATAACTTTTGGAACTTTTTACTTTACAAAGAAAATAGTTTGAAAATTGTAAAAATTCCAGTCACAATTGGTTTATAATTTCCAATAAGACTTTTTTTTAATAGTTACTGTTTTTTTCAGGATCTATAAACTGTTTATTGAAAAAAGGCTTTTGGGGTAAGTTGGTAAAATTTTCACGGGGTAAGTTGGCTCATTGCATTTACTATGGAAAAAAATATATATATTTTTAGAAAATTAATTTTTTTTTTTAATTTTCAACAATATTGAAAAAAATTCATTTCTTACAAAAAAAATTCATACTTTTTAAGATTGCACTTTAATATTTACAAATAATTTTGCTGTTAGGGCTACAGAGCTCAAAGAGTAAAAACAGAGGCAACTAGCCCCGGTCTCCCCTACAACCACTAAAAAATTAACAAACTAGTTTGGTAAAGAAAGAAAAAAATTATTTAGAGTTTATTGTAAAATATTTTAAATATACCAGATGAAGATTCAGACATATAATCAACTTCTTTAGATTCAAAATTTTCGGTTTCTTCTTCTTCGTCAGATCCATCATCATCACTTTTTTTTGGTTTACTTGCAAAAGCACTTTTATTCTTTTTTACTGGCACTGCTATTAAATATTTAAAAAAATTTTAAACTGCTAATAAATGCAAAAGGTTTTTCTGAAAATTTTTTGTAATAACTTAAACTATTACAATCTATCAAAAAGTTTAAACTTACTATTGTTTATAAAACATCTTACATGCTTTTTTTTCATTATCCTCTTCATCGGAACCAAAATTAGCATCTGGATAGTTATCCGTGTCAGCATCTTCCAAGTTATCATGAATAATCTAAAATCAAACTTTTTAACAATTCTAAAACAAATTTTTTTTTACAAATTTACAAATTGATTTACCTACTCCAACCTACTCCACACAATTTTCCACATATTTGTTAGAACAATAGATTCATATTATTGTTATGGTTTCTTATAACAAGCCTTCCCAGGAAAGGCGTTTTTTTCTCGTACGACCACGAAAATGTTTTTCAAGTTAGAGAACGTGATCACGGCTATTTGCGCAAGTTATATTATATGCGTTACTCAAAAATAGTTTTAGATTTAATAACTGCATAAGAAATTAAAGTAAACTTAAATAGAAAACAATAATAATAGTTGAAACAATTTGTGTGTTGTTTTTATTTTTGTTTTTTCTTGGTGGTTATTATTATTGGCAACAGAAAAACAAAACAAAACAACGGTTTTGGGAGTTAAAAAGGATGACTTTTCCATATTTTATGTGTTTTTTTGTTTAAAGAGGAAAGAGAAAATATGTATCGTCATCTGTTTGTAAAATATATTTGTATAATTATAATGTAAGAAGTTTATATCAAGAGTTAAATTATACCATCGCGCTTGCAAATTCTGGTAAATTATTAGGTCTTTAAAATTTTAGTTCGTGCAAAGCTGTGTACTTTGTTTAAAAGGAACAAATTATTAAAAGTTTGCTAGCGAGAAAGTTACAAAAAACAAAACAATAAACTTACGACTACAAAAGTAATAACACTTTAGTCACTAACTGCATTATAAAAATAATAAAACTATAATAGTGTTATTACATTTATAAAGCACTTATTACTTTTAAAGTTCATTTTTTTTTTAAACAACATTATTAATTCCAAACATTTATTAAAGTAGAAAAGCATCTAGAAAAAATAAAGCGGATAATCAAATATTACTAAAAATTTCAGGAACTTTCACATATCGCTTAAACAACGTTACTTTATAAAAAGTATAGCATTATGAAAAACTTTACGTAAAAACGCGCATTAATTTTAAAATCAACCAATAAAAATTTTTTATTGGTTAATTTGTGTCAACCAATAAAAATTTTTTTTTGGTTAATTTTAAAATTAAGCATGTTTTTACGGTCCATTAGTAACGTTTTTCATAATGCTTAACTTTTAATACGATACGTTTTCATAAAGTTGTTTGTCACGTTTTTATAAGTTACTTTAGTTATAATATCATTTAAACATCCACTTTATTCTTCTAGATATTTTTCTACTTTAATTAAAATTTGGGGATACTAATGTTGCTTGAACAAAGAATGAATTTTAAAAGTTTTAAGTGCGTTATAAAAGTAATAACACTATTATAGTGTTATTACTTTTGTAATGCAGTTAGTGACTAGAGTGTTGTTACTTTTGTAATCGTAAGTTTATTTTTTATTTTTTGGCTAAAAAATTTAAGTTGATTCTCCCCTTAAAAACAAGGAACACGGTTTTGTATAAACTAAAATTTTGATTACTTGATATTTTTCTAGATTTTGCATTTTGCATTCGCTTAATTCAACCCTTGATGTTACATTAAAATTATACAAATAAATTTTACAAACACATTGCAATTTGTATTTTTGCTATCCTATTAAAAAAAATTAAGAAAAGGAAAATCATCCTTTTTATTGTAGACTTCAAACTGTTTTTTTTTTTGCTTTGCCTTATTTAATAAATGTAACTCGAAAGAAACAGAAATAAAAACTACACAAACTATTTAAATTATTAATTTGTTTTTATTTTTTTCTATTTCAATCTCTTTTTATTTTGTTAGTTTTGTTTTTTTGTTTTTGAAACTTTTTTAGCATTATTATATAACTTGCAAACGGCAGTGTTCACGTTTTCTAAAATAATATAATCGTGTGTGGTCATACGAGACAAAAAACTGCACGCCTTTCCTGGGAAGGCTTGTTATAACCAGCTGCCAACTAACAAAATTGTATTGCGCTGTCTGTTTTTGATTTTGAAATAAAATAAAGTGATTTTGTTATTGTTATACAAATGCCATTATCAAGGTTTACCAGATAATGGTAACACTCCTGTTAACAAGCTTCTCAACGACTCAAACCAAATGCTGTATTAATACTAAAGGAAAGTGAAGTTAAAACCTTTAGGAAAGTTGTAAAGTTTCTCTTTAAAAAACAGCAAAAATACTATTATTATTAAAGAAACTTTTGATGGTTTTGATGGTTTTTGATAGTACTTTTAATGATGATATTTATCATTCCTATAGTTTTATTAAAATTTAAAATTTAATTTTAATTAAAATTTGGCAATATCAAGTTCTTCAGATCAAAAAAACTTTTGATGGTTTGCATTCCAACAATTTTATTAAATTTTTGCGATATCAATTTCTTCAGATCAAATAATGGACAAGAGAAAAATGATAAATGATAGTTTGCTGAGATTCAGAGGCAAAAGTTAATGAAATGGCAAGAGCTCATAAAATGGCTGGCTTGTTAAATGCTTTGAATCAACAAATGCAAAAATCGGCATTCATAATAGTGCTATGTTAAGAAAGTCCTTTATTTATAAAAACACTGGAAATTGTAACTGGAGTTGAATTAGCTTTGTTTTTCATGTGATTTGAAACTAAAATTGCTTTTTGCAGTAGGATCAAATTAAGCAGTGACAAAAAAAAAAAAAAAATCATTGACAAGTGCTGAAAAATGCTGCTTCAAGATTTTCTGCTTGTGTTCAGCTCAAGATAGTCACAGACATCAGATATCATAACAAAAGATAATCACAGACATTAGATATTATAACATAAGATAGTCACAGAGATTAGATATTATAACATAAGCTAGTCACAGACACTCCCTGATTCTCTGATTCCCTGATTCATAGATATTCCCTGAAACTAGAGATGATTTCATACTCAATGTTTTACACCAGCAACAAGTAACAAGAAACAACAGGTAAAAGGAATAATATTAAAATATATTGATCCTTCCTGGTCAATGGAGTATATTAGAATTTTTTATAAAATGTTTTTTAAATCTTTTCTTTGCAATAAAACTCAGTAAGAATGTTCTTGCTAGTAAATCAGAAACACAGCTACACTTCTCTTTAAACTTAAACTGCAAAAAAGAGTTTAAGTACGTTGTTATTGTGTTAAACAAGCAGTGAAACTAATTTTATTTGATTGTTTGATTTTATCTGGTTTCAATAATTAGCAATGACATACAATAACTAGCAACACTCTTAAAAACTATGTGATATATTAAAATCTGAATCAGATTTAAAAAAGTTTCTTACTCAAGATGATATTTAAAATAACAAAACATCAAACAACATTAAAATCTATCATATAAATTGAAAATTTATATATATATATATGCATATATATATATATATATATATATATATATATATATATATATATATATATATATATATATATATATATTTTAATTATTCACCTCCCAAAGGCCCGAGGGGGCCACTACAGTCGAGGAGGCTACTCGTTTTTTTTTTTTTTTTTTTTTTGTTGTTGTAAATTGTGGTACAACCCTCTCTCAACTCTTTAACTCCAAAACACGAACCTTGACAAGCAAGGCCGCTGCGCGGAGAAATTAAGTTGAGCGCGGTACTTCCAGGGACATGGTGGGAGTCGAACTCCGAACCTCTTGCTTACAAAGCGAGAGCTCTTACCACTACACCACTACCGCATATATATATATATATATATATATATATATATATATATATATATATATATATATATATATATATATATATATATATATATACACATATATACATATATATATACATATATATATATATATATATATATATATATATATATATATACATATATATATATATTTATATATACATATACATATATATATATATTTGTGTGTGTATATATATATACACATATATATATGTGTGTGTGTGTGTATGTGTGTGTGTGTGTGTGTGTGTGTGTGTGTGTGTGTGTGTGTGTGTGTGTGTGTGTATGTATATATGTATATTAGGGGTATAAAATAATAAATAATTTGAAGATTTTCAAATGACCATTGTCATGTAGTTATGAGCTTTTATATTTTGAAAAAAATGACAATAATTTTAAGATACATCTTTTTAAAAAACTCATGTACCAAATGAATTATAGTTCCTAAAGGATTGTACATAAATTACACAACAGTAAATTTGTTTTAAAAACAGAAATAGGAGATCTTAAGCTCTTTTACGTGGCAATTTTCATTAAACTTAATGCGCTCTTTTGATTTTCGATTTAACATTATGCTCTGCAAGGAAAAACTTTTTATTTTGTTTATTAGTGAAATTTAGCGTTGCATAATTTAATTTAATATAATAATAAATTGTATAAGGCATTAAAAGTTTAGTTATTGCACAAGCATAAATATGTCAAACAAAAACTCTACTGAAACCAAAATATCAAGAGATGTGGAAAAAAATTTGATTCACTTTGACAAAAGTAAAAGATTACATGAGAGTAAATCTCATAAATCATTAGGAGCAATACATAAAATGCCAACAAATTGGCAAATAATTAACTGATACATCAGCTAGGCATCAAACTGTAAAGATGTGAAAAGATGAATTAAAAAAATTTCAGATGAATGTTTAGAACTATGGGCTAATTTTAATTCCTATAATAGACAAAAGATCAGTGCCAAGAATAATAGAAAAATTGATTAAAAAGATACAAATAGAAATCAAAAAACGAAAGAGCATTCTGAAGATAAAAATCTTTATTTAAAGCAATTAGAGACATCTGGTAGAGTGGGATATACTACAATGAAGCTTGATAATTCTAAAAAAATACATCTTTCAAATAAAATTTAAATTGGAAACGCTCCATCGATGCAATCAACTTCAATTGAATAAATACAGAGAAGAACACGAAAGTAGTAATGAACAATAAGTGACATTCGTAGTGATTATTAACCTTCAATAAACAAAAAATTAAACAGAGGACAGTCGAGGCTGTTAAATTAGTTTGTCAAGCAAAGCTAAGTACACAAAAAGCTGCCACAGTGTTTCAACAGCTTCAGATAGCTGGTGTCAATATTCCTGCACCAACTCAGCTAGCAATCTATATGGTAGTCATCAGAGAAGGTAAAAAAATTACAAGATAAATTAACCAAAAAACTGAAGATCAAGAATTTGTGTTAGCATTTTGATAGAAAAAAGATAGCTGAGGCAGAACATCATATAGTCGTAATAAAGAACAATAAAAAAGAGGTTAGGCTATTAAAGTTAGAAGTTGCTGAAAAAAAAAAGATGAAATTTATAGAGCTAACAATTGACAGACGACTTTAAAGATGTTTTGCAAAAAATTAGATAAACAAGAATTTTTGGAACACTCAGGAACAATCACAGTTAAAGGATGATACTTATTTAAATGACTAGTAACATGAGAATGAATTTTAGTTGATGGTATAAAAGAAAGTCAGAGACAATTTTTTAGGCTAAAGCCTAAAAAATTGTCTCTGACTTTCCATTTTTCAATACCATTGAAATACTTTTGGAATGAAAAGAAATTTTCTAAGATTAATTTGAAAAGTTTACCAAATATTAGCCAATCTAGATGGAACTTTCGGGCAATTTATTTACTTCTTTCTTACATACTAATTCCTTCAGACAATGACTTAAGATGGCAGTTAAGCTTGTTGCTGGAAAGTGGGCAGATATCTGGTTTTCAAGCCAAATGTTCAACCTGAAAAATGGTAAAGAATTGGAGGAAGCCATTAAAGATCATCTAAAGGCTATCAATACATTTACAATGTTTTGGTGAGATATTCCTTCGCCTATAAATACACAAAGATCCAACATTTGTGCTGAACGAGCAGTAAAGTTTTAGAAGATATCAAAAGTCGTTGCAAATCTGAAGAAACTTTGTATTAGAAATATTTATTAAAGCAAATTCAATCCTTTTTAGTTAATGTAGTTTTATCAATATAGTTTTTAAACATTTTAATGTTTTACCAATATAGCTTTATTTAAGTGATATATATCTTTATTACTTATTTGAACATAACTTATTATTTTAAAACAAAGTGAAAAATATTTCACTTCAATTTACCAGTAATGAATTTCTAGGCGCATTTGTTAGGTGATTAACAGCTTTTGGCTTTGCTTTCTAGTGGTTCAGTGGTGAGTTTTTTTCTAGAGACATAATGAAACTAAATTCTCCTAATTTTTTAAAAAAGTTAATTAGAATATGACATGCTCATTGAGTTGGTAAAAATATTATACCCCTAATGTGTGTGTGTGTGTGTGTATATATATATATATATATATATATATATATATATATATATATATATATATATATATATATATATATATATATATATATATATATATATATATATATATATATATACATACATAATATATATATATATATATATATATACATATATATATATATATATATATATATATATATATATATATATATATATATATATATATATATATATATATATATATATATATACGTACAAACACACACACACACATATATGTATACATATTTTATATGTAAGTGATAAGGTCATTTCATTTTATATGTGAAGTGATGGTTTTAAGTATATAAAATATAAAACAACTTTCTTTTTATTTGATTGAGCTTGTAAAGCTTTTTCTAAAAAACAAAGAGATAAAATGCATGAAACTCACTAAACCGCCATCATCCTCTTTATTTTTCTTTTTTCCAGTTTCTTCTTCTTCAGTGGATGTACCTAACTTGTATTTATTTGTAAAATAGCTAAGTGTTCTATCACGCTTTGAAAATTCATGTTCTACTTCATCAGCAGTCAATGTGGAGTAGTTGATATCAGGCATAAAATTATACCAAGCTTGAACTGGAACAGCTTCAAAAACACCATCTGGACATTGTGTAAGAATGTAATATGCCGAATGTTCAATAGGCTCTTTTCGCCCAGTGAACCTAAAAGCATTTTTCAGTCTGTGAACCACAAAAAAATATTTAAACCTCAATAAATAATAAGAGTATTTTATTTAATCATGTTGGAGCCAATAATAAATTTACACTCAAAAAAGCGTAAAAAAAAATTACTTATTTTCATTTAAATACCTTAGGCAGTGACAAACTCAGAGATAATTTGTGTATTCCATTTTTTTTCAACGTGTAGAGAAGGGGGCAGCATTGTTTTTTTGATAGCCCCCCCATCCCTATTTACATTGTTTAAACCAGGACTGTGGTTATCCCTATTTTAGCAGAGTCGGAGTCGCTAAACAAAATTTGAACTCTGACTCCAATAGTAAAACTTCACGGCATTGCACATGCATGTATAAAACATTTAATTAATCTTATATTTATACTAAACCTCAAAGAACGTTTCATAAATTTGTCAAAAATCTTTTTTTTAACTTATCGCATAATATTTTTAAAAAAATTCAAAGAATTTTTCAAAAATTTTGCTTTGGAGTTGGAGTCGGAGTTGTACTCAAAAAATTGTTTACACTGGTTTACACTGGTGCTGCAACATGATTATTAATCATCATTTTTTTAATCGTCATTTCAATCATTTGGGTTTACCTTTTTATTTGTGTTTGTCCTTTTGTTTTATCTGAAGATAATGAGTTAATTTAAAATAGTGTCTTGTTGTAAAAATCCATTTCATTTGATACATGAATTTACTGGTGGGCATAAGTATGTTAATTAAGTTACGCTAAGAAAAACTGTTTTATTTAAGACTTTAACAAATGCTTGCAAATATACACTATTTGTAAAGTTGCAAATACTACAATATTTGTAAATATTTATTAAAAATTGTTTAAAGTATTTTAAACATTTAGTAACCTTATTTTAGTAACTTTAATTTTAGTAGTTATTAAATATTTTAAATACTTTAAACAATTTTTAATAAATATTTACAAATCCTACAATATTTGCAAAATTAATTTAAAAGTAATTATGCATATTTTATTCAAATAGTTATTGCCTATATATAAAATAACTATTTGAATATTAATATGTAAATATTTAGCCCTTGGAATTAGGAAAAATGAGATCGTCAATATTTTGCCAACCTTAATCTGTTAGAGATTGGCATCAGGTCAGCAAATTTGATACAAAGGTTTTACCATAGGATTTTAACATAGGAAGAGGTTGGCAATTTTTGCTGCCCTAAAACACTTTGTCAGCAATTAGGTCAGCATTGCAAAATGCCAACCCTAATTCCGAGGGCTAAATATTTATATATTAATATTTGAATAGTATATTATCATTATTAATAAACATTATAAACATATTAATACAACTATTAATATAAAGCATTTAATAACCTTATTTACTATCAATATAATTTCAATTTTAATTTAAATATTAGCAAATCTGTTCATTTAACTTTTAACACAGGTTAATATTTTTCAAAATTCATTAAGGCGCCTTTAGAATTAAAAAGATAATAAAGGTAAATTTATGGATTAAAAATATATAAATATATATAAATATATATATAAATATATATAAATAAATATAAATAAATATATGTAAATATATATAAATAAATATATATAAATATATAAATATATATAAATATATATATAAATATATATAAATATATATATATAAATATATATAAATATATATATATATATAAATATATATATATATATATATATATATATATATATATATATATATATATATATATATATATATATATACATATATATATATAAATATATATATATATGTATAAATCATCAGGTGGAATCAATATTACACCTGACGATACTGACCGCTATAGGTCAGTGAAATATTGTAAATATATATTAATATCAAAATATATTCAAAATAAAAAGTTTATACGCAGCCTTATTAATCAAACTCATTAAACATAAATATCGTATAACAAGAAAATGATTTTAAAAAATTTATATATATATATATATATATATATATATATATATATATATATATATATATATATATATATATATATAATATATATATATATATATATATATATATATATATATATATATATATGTGTATATATATATGTAGCAGTTATTTACCCTAACACAGCAACATTATATTTAAATGAAACAGACCTTTGATGCAATAACAACTAAAGCTACCAAAGTGATATTCCTGCTTTGTTTTTAAAATTTTAACTTTAACAAATTACTTCATGAAGAAACATCACTGATTTACCATGGGTTGGTGTACTTGCCACCATAAAATTAGGACTTTAGACTTAAAGGGGTATTTATATAGTAAAGACTTAAAGAATAAAAGTTGATATGTAGCATGTAAAATATTTAATAATATTTATAAAGTTTATTGAAAAAAAGCAGTAATCCATAAATAATATTAGTTCTGTTGAATATTGATCCTGACCATGTCAGATTTATTATGTTTATGTCAGGCTGACATAAAAATAACCAATATTAGCGCTAAATTTAAACATGATACAATTATTAATCTCGTAAATATTCAATAAAAACTGTAATTTAAAGCTTTACTGTGTTTTTAATAAACTTTTGACATTTATCATATTTTATACATTTACTTCAAAAAAAATTTGATATTACTGAGGAAAGAGGTAATATCAAATTTTTTTTTTAAAACACCAATGTTTCTAATCTTATTCTACTTGTCTGAAGAAGCAACATCAAGATTTTGAAATAAAAGTTTAAATTTGTTGTCCCATTTATTTTAAAATTTTTATACGGAAATTGACAATAAAAAAAAGTGACATTATGCAAAATCAAATTTGTACTTATTCTTTGTTAAACTAACAGCATTTTGAAGATAAATTAAATATTATTTTTTTTATAATTAAAAACCATCTTCATAAGTGAATAGTGTATTAACTACCTAATGCATAAATGAGACTGTGTTAACTATAAATTAGATAAAAACAATTTTTTTTAGCGCAAACCACGCTTGTGGCTTTTCAAAAAACAACTTAACTCCATTCAGCCAATGAATTTTAATCCAACTTTTAATTTTTCAATGGATTTTAGTTTAGTTTTTTATGTTTATAAATCTAGAGTTTTCAAGTTATAAATTTTCAAATCATGGGTTTTCAAATCTAAAATTTTTTACCCTTGACTATGGCATAATTTAAAACTCACAGAGTAGGATATATTTTTCTGCTCATAAGGTTGATAAAGTATCAACTAAAAAGTAGACATTTTAATTTTAAGATTTTAAAATTTTAGATGTAATACTGTATATTTATTAATAATCTGTTCATTCTTGTTAGTATTCTGTTAATATTCATTGTTAATACTGTTAATATTTTAACATCCTTTAAATTTCTACTCTGAAATACCTAAGTACCCTAAACAAAACCCTACAGTTAGAGAGTTACTGCAAGATGCAAGAGAAATTTAGAGACTCAAAAAAGTGGAATAAAAAACAAAGTAATTGCTTTATATCAATTCAAGAAATTTAGAAATATTAAAAAAAAAATCCTTTTAACTTGTATTTCTAAAACAATAGAATAACAAAACAATAGGATTTAGGTGAGTATTCCTTGTTAATATGTTTTTTTTAAATTATTAATTTACACCTATAAAAACAAATTCTAGAAAAGAAAATGAAATAATACTGTTTTTAATGTTCCATTATTGGCATGATATTTACCTATATTTACCTTTTCCCACCCTTTCCACCAAGTCTCAAAGCATATGGTAAGTCATCTTTGTTTATTTCTTTCATAATATAACCACGTCTTTTACGCCTGGCTTCTTCTTTCCGGTCATAGTTATATACACTTCCAGCACCAAAAGCTGGTATATTTGAGGTCTCATCTTCTACATAAAGTTGCTTTTTTGTTTTGCGAACCATGTTAGCCTATAATCAAAAACTTAGAGATTACATAACTCAATTGAATCAAATATTAAATTAATATATAATTTATAATTTTGACATTTTTTGTAAAATTTATTACACAGCTTTTATTTTTTTTAGTTTTTATTATAAAAACAATTGTTTT
Source organism: Hydra vulgaris (assembly GCF_022113875.1). NCBI lineage: Eukaryota > Metazoa > Cnidaria > Hydrozoa > Anthoathecata > Hydridae > Hydra > Hydra vulgaris. Next base: position 14,627,119 of record NC_061169.1, read on the forward strand.
ATTTTTATATTTTTAGACATAAATCAGACTATTCTAAATTAGTAAGATAAAAATTAATTTAATAAAACTTAAACAAATTTCAACAAACTTACTTCTTTTATAGATTCAATTTTCAAAGG
>NC_061169.1:14629737-14632237 GCF_022113875.1 Hydra vulgaris
AAAATCTCCGGATCTCAATCCAATTAAAAACTGCTGGGCAACCCTGAAGAAAAAGGTCCCTGCTTACAGGCCAACCTCCTTGATGGACCTCAAAGAAACTATAAAGAAAGTGTGGTGCACAGAGATCACTGCAGAATATTGTGCTCACCTTGTTCATTCAATGCCTACGAGACTATCAGCAGTTCTGGCAGCAAAAGGGAGAATGACCAAATATTAACTTCGAAAATTAATTAACTATGCTCATTTTATACATTGTGTGTACATTTACGTTTACGTTTGCTATTTCTACTGAAACTTCTTATGTTTTGCATCATGTTTTAATAAAATAAAAAAACATTCTATCTTTATGGTCAGCATGTTATATATAAACATACATATACCCTAGGTTGATCCTGCTTCATTATAATTTTTAAATTTTTGAGTAATTTAGCCTGACTTGTTTTTGGTAAGGAGGTTACTTCTAAGATTTGGGCAAAATTTGAATATATTTTGATAATGGTTGGTGGTAGCAGATTTAAATTAAAGTATACCATTTACAATCAAAAATGATGTTTTTCAATTTTTGACATACAAAACTTTGAGAAACCTAAGATTTATTTTTTCACCTTATTTGAAGAAGTTTTTTGGTATAAAGAGAGTAGAATAAATAAGAACTTGGTACGCTATTTGGGGAGGGAAAATGGAAGAAGGGGTTCATTCACCTAATTTACAAAACTTTTATTCAGGTAAATCTTTTACTTTCAGTGAAATGGTGTTTTTGTTAAGAACTACATCAATAAAATTTGGTCTTAAGTCCACCAAAGGAATCAGTCAAAGTGTTTATTTGGATTAATCTGAAATATGTTGTAACCCACTTTAAACATAAATTATAATAAATTTAAACTCAAATATATATTATATGCTAAACATATTAAGTCAAAAATTTTAACATTAAATAATTCAAATACCAATAAAAAAGCTGATGTTATATTAACAATTTAATGTGTGTACAGTTTAAGAAAATCATGTGTGTACAATTTAATGTGTGTACAGTTTAAGAAAATCATGTGTGTACAGTTTAAGAAAATCATGTGTGTACAGTTTAAGAAAATCATGTGTGTACAGTTTAAGAAAATCATGTGTGTACAATTTTAAAAATTAACTCTATTAAATCTAAATTAAAAGAAATTAGATTTTTCATAAGAATTAAATGTATAATGTATAAGTGCCTTTTTCTCTGGTTGAGTAACATATTTCTGTTGTTTTCTACAACTTGCATAATGTTCTGGAACATATTTTTCAGCAGTTACCACGATCACTACAAAACCTTACTTCAGGTTCAGTAGAGTCATTCACAGCATATTAGGTCACATTTTTAGAAACAAGAAAACTTTTGTTTTATTGCCCTTCAGTAATCGGTTTCCTGAAAAAACTACTGTTTATATTTAATACGGCCCTTTTAAGAAGCATTGGAAGTTTACCAAACCCTGACTCTTTTCTTTTTGAAGTTATTTTATTGTCATAATTTTTTGGCAATAGTACTTTATTTGCAATTCTTTCCCTCTGTTTGTCCTTTAAGTTGTTATTAAAGAGAGACAGCAGAGCCAACTTTTCAGTGAGGTACCACATGCGATTGCTAAAAGCTTTTAGAGCAGCATTAGCAATAATTAAATCAATAGTTTTATACTCTAGTAATGAATTATTATAATTAAAATCATTAGTAAGAGCTGCTGTAGATATAGATGCACTTAGCTGCCATGGAATTTAAGAAAATACAAAAACTGAACAATCCTTTGTAGATTGGTAAGTTGTTGTCTAACAAAAACTGTTCCTTTAGATAGCTGACTAATATTCTTGTTCAAAAGTACAAGTTTTATAGAATATAACAATTTTGACATCTACCTTGCATTATGCAAAGCATCTGGTTTATTAAATCCAGAGATAAACAGATTTTGTCCATTACTTAGATAAAACTTAGATATTTGAATCAAATTAAATTGAATCTAAAAACCAAACAATTTAGTCATTATTTTATAGCTCATAATACTTATAAATATACTCATAATACTCATAAACTTGTTTTATTTTATAGCTCAACTGATGTTAGTTTAATTTTAAATACTAAATAATATTTTACAACTTTTCAAAGCTTTGAAACAACTTTTTAAAGCTTTGAAACAACTTTTCAAAGCTTTGAAACAACTTTTCAAAGCTTTGAAACAACTTTTCAAAGCTTTGAAACAACTTTTCAAAGCTTTGAAACAACTTTTCAAAGCTTTGAAACAACTTTTCAAAGCTTTAAAACCTTAAGATTTGAATAATTTTTGAAGGAAATCTTTTTGATTTAAGGAACCTTTTGGAAATCTTTTTGATTTAAATTATAGTTAAATACACCTTCTTCTTTACTTCCCTATTGAAGGATAATTTGTTATTATCATTTAATTTGTTATTAACATTTCAATAAATTTGGGAGATTTCAAAACATTATGTTGTATAAACAGTTGTGCCATTTTAGAAAGTT
>NC_061169.1:14637237-14684737 GCF_022113875.1 Hydra vulgaris
TCAAAGTCCAGTTTGTAATATTCGTCAAAATACTGTTCAAAAGTTTTTTCATCTACAAATATAATAATCAAAACCATGATGATGATCATAATATATATATATATATATATATATATATATATATATATATATATATATATATATATATATATATATATATATATATATATATATTAGGGTAGGCTAAACGCCCCTCATTTTTGAAAATCAAAAGGCACTCTTTTCCATGTGGTGTGAGTGTACTCTGTGAACAATAAAAACCAAAGTTTAACTCATTTGCAAAAAAATTTGACCCTGCTCAACAGCCTCAAAAAATTTGACCCTGCTCAAACGGGCTCGAATTTTTACCTCAAAAAGTCATATTATGACAAGTTAAACGTCCTTAATTACAAAATCCTTAATTAAATCTAAAAATTTTGACCTGGTTTTTCCGAAAAACCCGGTTTCCACATAATACTTAGCTATTGACAGTAGAAGAAATATACTACTATAATAACTTTTCCGATTATCTTAAGTTTAATTATGTACTTATACGTATTTAGAAAGCTTATTTTTTCCATATTTATTAGTAAAAATTACAATTTTTATTTATATAAATGAAATTTTTTATAAATAAACCTGACATAAATATATGAAATAACAACTTTTGATATATATTTTGATATTTAATAATCACATAAACAATTTATGTAACAATTGCATGTTAAAGAATTTCAGACAAATTCTTTTTGGAATTGACTGAAAACTTTTGTCTGTGATTTGAAATTAAAATCATCAAAGATTGCTTTAACTCCTCATCCTGGCACATGTGTGTTAAGTCTTGGATGAGCTTTACTCCTCTCTCAGCACAATCTTTTACTACTGTTAATTTTTCTACGAATGTTTTCAGAACTCGATATCCTGAGAGTTCTTTAGATTTCCGCCTGCTGAGTTGATGACATTAGCTAATGTAGCCGTATGCGCTGAACTCTGAATACCGTATCTCTTTGAATACTGTATCTCAAACAACCCGTTTGGCTGCATGAAGTGTTGTTCCTTAACACAATAGCTAGACTGTAACAGCAGTGGCCTTTAAGATTTTTCTAGGTAGCATAACTTCAACAAAATCGTTTTATTTCAAGTTTGTAAGTGTCTAATTTTTCTTAAATTGTGTGGTGTGTCACAAAATTTGTTCTTTGATAATTTCTTTCTACGATCTTTCAAGCACATTATCTTACTTCTATATAAAGAAACAACATTTTATTCTTACAGTAAGATTCTTTTAGTTTTAGTTTTAAAATTTTAGTTTTAAAAATAAATAAATACTGTGTATACAATTATTATTTACCTAATATGTTGGTCAGCTACTATTGGGGTTGCACTTCTTTTCCAGATTTTCTTCAGTGACGAAACAACACATATGCTTTTAAGAAAATTACACCCTCCAGGGTTATTGCAACCAATTTCAAAACTCCCATGTGGAAATTTGCAAGAAACCATATCACAGAGTCTATATTTTAAATTTTCTTTTCTTGCTTTGAATAGTTTGCCATGTAAATATTGCAAAACTTGCTCTCCAGTAGGCAATTGAGATGATGGTAGTATTTCAATAATATTATTTATCAAAAAAACTTTATATTTTGATCTTGTGTCTCTTCCCATAATTATCTAAAACCAAAACTATTCAACGATTTTTCTATGACTTCTTTATTTTCATAAGACGTCTAAAATAATTGTGATCTTAGTAAAATAAACAAACTGGTTAATTAAAAATGTTGTAAAAACCGGTTAATTTTTAAGGAAACTGGGTCAAACCTCAGGGTCCAAAATTTTTGAGCACAGTCTTAGTCTAATTTAATTACCATAAAGTTAGGCTTAAAATGATCATATGAACATAAAAAATTACAAATAAAAAACAGTGTCTTTAAGATTTTTTTTTTGAAGGTTATCTTACCGGTCATTAAATGAATTTTTGAGGTCAAAATTTGATATTTGAGCTCATTGAGCGGGGTCTAAAATTTATGCAAATGAGTTAAACTTTGGTTTTTATTGATCACAGAGTACACCCACACCACATGGAAAACAGTGCCTTTTGATTTTCAAAAATGAGGGGCGTTTAGCCTAGGGTAGGCTAAATATGCTTTTAAGAAAATTACAGAGTGATTTACGTACGCCTTAAGTGATTTTACATAAGCAGTAAAGGATTTCAGGTAAGCGACTCATCATTATTTAACTTTTAAATTATTCTATAAGCAGTAAAATAAAATAAGTAATTAATTTTAAAAAAGGTTACATTAACTTTTGAATTACATTCAAGTAAAAATATTTGTGACAAAGGTTTGAATGATAATGTTTAATATAACAGGGTTCAATTTAATTTTTTATAAAGTCTAGGACAAAATGTCTGATCAAAATTTTAACGGTTTTATGGAACGACTAAATTGTTAAAACATCAAAACGACTGTTTTGATGTTTTAACAATTTATATGCAATTTAAAAGATTGTTATGTTACAAATAACTTTTAATTATTGATCTTTTTCAAAGTTTTTATTTTACTTAAAAATAAAATAAAATCCAAAATTAATTATAATGATCATTTAAAAATAAAGGCATTATGTGTAAATAAAATATTATTTTAAAACTTTTTTTTAATTAGATATGTATTTTTTATGATAAATTTAAATATTTTTCCAAGTCATTCTAAAATCTTTTAAAAGGTTATTTTTTTAAGTTACTTAACTTTAAAACTTCCCATAATATTATTGCTTTTTTTTTTTTGGTTTCTTTTTTTACAAAAAATTGTTTAAAAGATTTTTTTTTTTTAATTTTGACTTACTAATTAAATTAGAAAATGATTAAAAATTTCAATAATTAAAAAGACAACGTTATTTTTTTAAACAATTTTTTTTTGCAACTTTTTGAAAAAAATGTCTATACAAATTAAAAAATTAAATTTTTTTTCTTATCAATAATAAGTTTGTTCATTTATTAAACAATCAACAGAAGTAATTTGTAAAAGCGTTTTGCATAACTTTTATTAAAAGATCAGTTTTAAAGTAATTTTCTTCAAATACAATTAAAAATGTATTTCTACTTCAAGTTTTTTTAGAGTTTTATTTTGAAGCTAAAAAAATTTTAAATATTTAATTCATTTATGCAAATGTTGAGAAAAGAAAGAAATTTGTTAATACCAACCATTTTTAAAAATGCAATTTTAGATTTAATTAATTAATATTAAAAAAAATAAATAATAATAATAATAATAATAAACATTTCCTTATAATAATTAAAAAAAGCCTTTAAATAACATTTAACTCGTTTTGCAGCAACCTCAATCTTTTAGAAGTCAGCACAAGGTCTTAACATAAAACATCAAAACAAGGTCAATTAATTACCAACTTTAAACATTTTAAGGTCAGCAGTCAGGTCGGCATTGCCAAATGCCGACCCAAACATTATATATATATATATATATATATATATATATATATATATATATATATATATATATATATATATATATATATATATATATATATATATATATATATAATCCTCAAGAAAGACTTGTGGTCACATGACTTATAACTGCTGTTATAAGTGAGCTTTATGGTTTCTTGTTATTTTTTAAAAGTAATGTCTAAAGGAGTGTTGCTAATACTTTTAACACTTTTAAAATTTTAGAGACTTTAGATTTTAGAGATTTTAGATAACTTTTAAAATTTTAGAGATTGTAAAATTTTAGAGTTTTGTAAAAAATATTAACCTCAATAAAATGTTTAATCTTATTATATAATGAAATAAGTAAGACCTTTCTCAATTTTTGAATAAATAAGGCAAATAATAAACTTGACTGAATTTTAATTATTTACTGTTATATTTTATATCAAAAAAAATCTGGAAAAATATATTCCAGGTATTTTTTTATTAATTATGAACGTTGTTATAACATTATAAAATCAGAATTTTTTTACTTTAACCTAATTAAAAAAAAACTGTTTTATAATCATTTGGTTCAAGTATAACTTCTTTAAGTAGTGAACAATTTTAGTACATCCATTCGTTACAGATAAAGAAAAAAAATTTGAATTCCATTCATTAACCAGAGTACAAGATTTAAATTTACTTTACGATTTAACTGAAACAAACTGTAAAGCTTATATAACTGTAAGGACGTCTTTTTTATTGTATTATAACTAAATTCGATAACTTCAAAAAAGTCAAATGTCTTGTCAATATATGGAATTTTTGCCACAATCAGAATAAACACCACACCTTCTTATCTTAGAAAGTTGAAGCTTTCTATCAGCTTTGTTGTGCAATTCAAAGCATTTGTTGTGCAATTCAAAGCTCCTGATTTTTTACTGAATGCAATACTGTTTTTTCTAGCTCTACACTCTGCAAAATATCATTTATCTGCAAATTATTACTCTACAAATTCTCTTCTGTCTAAAACTTCTCATTGTACAGATATAAAAAAGAGTTTTTTGAAAATATAAAATAAAGATCTTAATATAATTAATTATATCTCTTAAAATACTCTTATTTATCTGTCATATGACTTTTTCTGAATCACCAATAACCTTTTTTACACTGCACCCAATCAATGTTACAATCATATATTGTGTTGTTAAATTCCTGACACTACATTTATATTTCTTACGCATAAATTTCTTTCTGTTTACAGTTTGTTTATTTTATTATTCAAAGGGTTTTGAGATATGCGTTTTAATTCACAAAATCGCAGGGTAAAGCATAAACGATGATGATGTTTATAGGATGGTATAAACTAGGTATTGGTGCCGAGCCTCTTTGAAATGTCGGAAATAATAAACGCAATTCTGAGGAGAAGTTTATTACCACCACTATATAAAATATGATTACACAAAAGCAATATTTTTTCTCAATCTTATACCTCCTATCATTTTATATTTATTTACTTTCAACAGTGATATCTCTATGCATGTATATTTGTGTTAAAGTTAAACATTTGTTTTTAATGAAGATTTGTGTCCTGTTTTGTTTTAGGCATACTTTTACAATAAAATTACTGTTGACTATGATTGTGTATAACCTTTTTCTTAAAATAAATCTGAGTTTATTCTGAACATTTGTTTGTTTTTCTTTATTTTTAGTACTTATCCTCCTTTATATAAAAACTTTTTTTTAATAGAAATATTTCATATTTCTCTTTGGGCTTTCATTACTCAGTCTAGTTCAAGCACTGCAGATTACCTGCATTAAATATAACAAAAGTATTTCTAATTGAACTCCTAATACTAGCACACATTTCTTTCTGTTTACAGTTTGTTTCTTTTTATTATTGGAAGAGTTTTGAGATACTCATTCTAATTCAGAAAAATTTCTTACATTACAAGCTAAAGATTGCACCTGTAGATTTGCAATGTCTACAAATTGGTTACTTAATAAACACAAAGCTTCTGCTTTATTAGAAATTTCAATGCTTTTAGCAGCCCACAACTCACTTGTTCTCACAACTCACTTGCTTTTGCTTTCTCATTTTGAGATAAAAAAATGCAATATGCAAAACAGGAGGCACTACATTATCTAAAGTTATTATGGGGAAAATTACAGTAGCAATAACTGAAAATTATGAAACTTACTTAGAGCTCTTAAGTTTTCACCATGTATATTTTCACACCTCTCAATTTCCAGAATTTGATTATATTATTCTCTTTGGGATCTTATAATTATCAGGTGTGTGAAGCATAGAGACCTGGTTTCTAAGAGAATTTAATTCATCAAGATCTGTATAACTAGAGAGCCTAGCTGCTAAACCCTGGTGTCTCAGAACATCATTGAAATAAAAATCTCCTCACAAAAACAATTTTTTAGCATTTTAATTTAAAATCTGACAACTGAACTATTTAGATGTTACTGGCATAATGCCTGAGAATCAGCACAATATTCTTATGACAATCTGAACTCTAATACAAAAAAAAAAAAAAAAATGCACATCAAATACAGATCTGATGATTCAGAATTGACAACTTCAAAATGGAATTTAGGCACATTTTACCAAACTTATTATTTCATCCAATGCATTGTTTCAAAATTTCCCACTCAGTCAAATACATAGTTATTGAATTAAGTTTAAATTTGTAATAAATATAATACAAATAAATGAAATAATATTAATTAACAAATATATGCACTAAAGTGGATTTAACAACTCAACCGCGTTGTTTATTTTAAACTTTGTTTATATTGTACTTCAAAATTTGACTTGCAAAAACAGTTTTTTCTATAAAATTTGTTAACAAATAGTTTGAGTCTTAAAGCATTAAAGGTTAAATCGACAACACAAACTAAAACTAAAAAGATTTGTTGTAAAACATGAAATCTAAAAACATATTTGATAACATAGCTGAAGGTACATAAAATAATTTTTTTATTTTTATTTGCATAAAAGGTTGAAATTTCAATAACATCCATCAAAAATATGTTTTGCATTTATAAGTAATAAATTTAAAAATATAAATGCTTTAAAAACATTCTTTTCATTGAAAAATCACTAGAATGACATAGGAATTACGTTGAAGAGGGAATTCATAGCTAAGTGTTTAAGTTTCAACCATAAAATACAGAGATAATTTATCGAACCTTAGTTGGCGTAAGACAGGTTTCCCGAAAAAATAAGCAAAAAACAGAAAAGTGATTCTAAATCATTAAAAATATTTTAACAATATTTATTTTTATTCCACATAATATAAATATTTATTTAACAAGGTAAGATAGATCTTTTATATATTTTTTTATTTGAAGATGAAAACATTTATAGAAAAAAACTACTATTGTTTTAAAGTTATTTTTTTAGTTTTTATGTGAAAATACTTTTTTTTAACATACTTGTGGTGTCACGATCACTTTTACATTAAGTAAAACAGCCCTGTTATATGATCCTGCATACAATTTTTTTTTTTAAACAATTTAGCCACAGTATGGTGCATATTTTGATAACTAGCATACTTTAGAACATGTTCTGAAAAAACTAAACTAATTTAAAGAGAAAAATTTTCAATAAACCAACCATAATCTGAAAAAAGAAACAAGCTTAACAAATGATAAAATAAAGGATAAACTAGAGAAAATAAAAGCACAAAAAAAATTATTTTTTATTTTAGAAGCATTTCAATTAACAGTTTAAACCAAATTAATTTAACTTAAAAGCGTTTCAAATAATATTCAAAAGCTGTTTCTTATATCATATTGATGTAGCGTATAGTTTTATATGTTTTATTGCTTTTATATATATATATATATATATATATATATATATATATATATATATATATATATATATATATATATATATTTATATGATGCTAGATTACTAAATTTTAAAGCTTTGCTTTAGTTCAATGATATCAATTTATATATATGATGATATATAAATATTTAAATATTTATGTATGCTGATGTGAAAAGTATTCATTATAAGTAAATATTCCTGAAAAAATTAAAACAATTGTTAATGCACATTAAAATTAATAGCTTGTGAATTTTTTTTAAGTTAAAAAATTTAAACTTTTGACAAAAACCTGTTAGAATGATCCAACAAGTTTTTCATCAAAATTACAGCAAATTTTATTAAAGCTCACCTGGATTAAAAACAGGTTTTTTTCTTAATAATGCTTCCTCAAACTTGCTTTTCTTTTTCTTTTTTGATTTTACTGTGGGAACAAAGTCAGCGTCCATCTGTAAAAATAAATAATTTCACATTTGTTTTACAAGTTACAATTTTTAAATTTGTTATGGCACTTAAAAACATATTTCATCATAACAACATGAACGATTAGTTTATATGTGTTTTGCTTCAACTAGTGATCAAACAACCTTGATGTTGATGATGATGTTTAACTAATAACAATTTATAAATAAAGACAATTAGAATGCTCTTAGTTTTTTTAATCCATGCAAACATTTATATATAAGGAAAACTTTACTTACACATAGAGTTTTAAATTAATCGCTCTTAGCAACTAGTTTTAAATAGTAATATTATCTTCCATGAAGAATGAGGTAATTTAACTTTGATTCATATTTTTTCTTTTTTCACTTTGACTTCTAAAAGGCATGTTATACTGTCCAATTCAGAAAACCTTTTATTTTTTTTTTCTATGAAATAAATAGTTTGTTATTAAAGAGGTAAAATGTTGTTCTGCATCATATTTTTGTTTAAATTATTCATGATCTCTTATTAATTTTTTATAGTTTTTTTCATTTTAGTTTTCCTCTACTACCATTATTCTAAGTTAAAGTAGCTTATTATGGTCATGGTCAAATAACCAAAATTAAGGTAGTTAGAAGTTTATAAACTTTTAATTCGTCAAACTTTAGCACTTTGATTAACTAACAAACTTTAATACTTTGAAGTTTCAAATTTTGACAAGCTTCTCTCTTTATAGAGTTTCTATAACTACAATAGAGTGGCAATTCTAAGTTCAATAAATAAACATAAAGTTTTAATTTCTCAACTTTTAACTTTTATTTTCCAACAACATTCACTCAATAACTAAATAAAAATGCAAAGATAAAAAAACTTATATTTGATGACCAGAATATAAAATTAAAAATCTTACATTAAAATCAGGATCTTCAAAATGTAACTCTATAAACAATGATAAACATAAATAAATAAGATTATAAAAATGAATTAAAAATTTTAACAGATAAAAAAATTTCTCATAGTTCAACTAAAAGGTTGAAGCATATGATTAATGTTTATTTTCATATTTATTATTCTCATATCTTTAGAGAAAATATCATAAACCCTGACATTTTACACACACACAGATATATATATATATATATATATATATATATATATATATATATATATATATATATATATATATATATATATATATATATATATATATACACATATATATTCAATTCAATTCAATATTCAAATCAATATATCTATTCTGAATCAAATTGTAAAATTTCAAGGACTTTTACAAATAGTACAAGTACTAATCTAAAGTAAAAACCTGCAACATTACAATAAAAGTGATCATAATAACAATAATAATAGTATTGATAATAATTATAGAAATAATATTAACAATAATAATAAGATGACGATGAAGAGGAATATTATTAGTAACAATAATAATAAAAATATTATACAATCAATATTAGATAAAAGCAATAATAGTGATAATAACAATTATATAGTATAAGTAGTAAATAAACTTAAGAAAAAATTAAAAAAAGCAATAATAATACTTATTATGTTATAAATAAAAATAACAATTTACTAATAAAGATAGAAGAATATTATTAATATCAATACTAAAAATAACAATAAAAATATGAGAACAAAAAGTTAATAATAAAACTAGTAGGTATCAAGAGAGTAGTGATAATAAAAGCATAACAACATATTTCAGAGGCCTCAGGTATAATACCTTGCTAAAAAATAGTTAAAAAGGCAGTTTTTGAAATTAGTAATTGAGTCAATTGATTTTAATGGTGAAGATAGACTGTTCCATTTTACACTTTGGTATTTTATGGATTTTAGATCATATTTTTCAAAAGAAAGATTTGGTACATGAAGATTATAGCTATTAGCAGATCGTAGATGATAGCGACAGCTTTCTCTAACAGTAAAAAAATTTGTAAATGTGCTGGGTAGACATTTTTGTTTATAATTAAAGACAAAATGGCAATTTAATAGTTGAACTAGAATCATCAATTTTGAGTATTTTGGATAAAAAATAAAGATGATCGGAGTTAGATTGATAATGCTGAAAATATGTTATTTTTAATGCTTTGTTTTGTAAGTTGGATAATCTTAAAATTTCTTGGGTGCGGATTTGTCCCCAAACTTGACAAGCATACCTAAGATGTGATCCAAAAATGGCATGGTATATATTGATAAGAGTTTCAAGATTGACATAATGACTAATTTTAGCTAACATCCCATTCGATCTACATAGTTTTATTGACAAGTCTTTAAGTTGTTGAGAAAAAGTTAAATTTGAGTCAATTTTGATTACGAGATACTTTAGGTACATAACTGGATTGATTTTTTGACCACTCAGCCTAAAATTTAGGTGTTTACTAATTTTAAATTCTTTTGATTTAAAGATGATAGTTTCAGTTTTACTAGTATTCAGATTTACTAGTATTGGATCAAAGGCATTGAATTAGATTAGATAGATCATGATTAATATATTTGTTTATTTTTTTTTAATGATTTGTTAATTAAAAGTAAGTTAGGGTCATCAGCAAAATAGTAAGAAGTTGTTTATTTTAATGATAAATTAAGGTTGTTAATGAAAACAAAGAAAAGTAACGGTCCTAATACAGAGCCTTGAGGTACATTTTACTAAAGAAGATGTGTTACCGTTAATAGATACAAATTGAAACCTATTAGAAAGATATAAGATAAACAATTGGAGAGAAATTCCTCTAATACCATAGTATTCCAGTTTACTTAGAAGAATAGAATGATCAACAGTGTCAAATGCTTTCTGTAGATCTACAAACACATCACAAGCAAAAAGCTTATTGTCAAAAGCTTTACTGATAACCTCGGTGATTTCAATAAGTGCATGAGTTGTGGAATGCTTGCTTCGAAACCCATATTGGTGTTTGTAAAGAAATAGATATTTATCTAAAAAATTGTAAAGTCTGTTGTGCATAGCTTTTTCAAATATTTTACTGATGCTTGACAGTAACGAAATTGGGCGATAGTTAGTGTGGTCAGTTCTAGAGCTTTTTTTATAAAGTAGAATAATTTTAGCTATTTTAAAGACATCTGGAAAAAGTCCATTCTCAAAAGAGCAATTTATCATTGTACAGAGAGGCTTCGAGATGATATGGGAAACAAGTTTGAGAAGAAACGTGAGAATACTATTGATACCTAAACTTTTTTTACTTTGTAAACTTTTTATAAGATTTGATACTTCATTTTCAGTGACTGGATCTATAAAAAAGGAGTTAATATTTGGGTTATTTAAATAGTCTGAAAAATTACATTTAGGTGAAACAATTTTTGTTAACAGTGTTTGTTGAGTATTTACAAAGTAATTATTAAATATGTTTGATACAGCTTTGCTGAAAATAAAAATAGTGCAATGATTCATTGACATTATTATTTGTAATTTGTATTTGCCAGTCTGCATTTGAGTTATCTGAATAAATTTTTTATTATCGAAATTTTGGAAGGTTCGTCTGAATATTACCTCCTTAGTTTTTTTGGGAGAAGGACAAGGAATGCAGATAAACTGTGCCATATGATCAGAAATCGATATTGTAAGATTGCCTGAAATTAAATCAGGAATTTGGAAATTTAAAAAGGTATTATCAATGAGTGTCTTAGATGTAGTAGTTATACGTGTAGGTTGAATTATAGAAGGGAAAAAAGAATAAGAACATAATGTATCAAGATAACTAGAGATAACTTTCGATTCATTATAATTTAACAAGTCCATATTGAAATCACCCATAAGGACAACTTGTTTATTTTCTAAACTAAGCCTCTCAAGCAAAGGATTAAAATGATCAGTAATGAATTCATTAGAGTTCATTGATGGATGTCGATATATAGTGCCAACAATAATATTTTGTTTCAGGGGATTGACGATTTCAACAAAGATAGATTCCAGGTATTTTGGAGAGTATACTATTAGATCACTACGAATAAAATAGTTTAAGTTTGAGCGTAAATATAAGAGCACCACCTTTTTTGGTCTCAGTAGGACTATGCTCAATAGTAAAACCATTTATATTAACATCAGTTTTACTGGAATTGTTAATATTTAGTCTTGATTCAGAGATACCAATTACTATTGGAAAAGTGGTAAGAGAGCTTATTAGACTGTGAAGACTGTCAATGTGATAAGGGAGCAAAGCAATGTTTAGATGTAGGTATAAATTACAATTATTATTAAGAACTTTCTTAAGTTCAAGAATTTCATAATATTTACAGTTAATAGTTTTGTTGGAGATTTTGTTTATATCATTGAATAATTTTTTGAAGTAAGGTGGAGATTTTAGAGATTTTAAATTATTGGTTGGTATAGTCTGAGACGATAAAGTTAAAGAAAGCTCAAAATCAGAAAGTGAACAAAATGGCAAATTTTTGTTGATGAAGTCACTGCAATACCAGACAGTAGAATCTTTTTCAATAAGGCTATAGGTGTGTTTGTTGATATAGATACATTTAGGGTGCAACCAAGAAGAGCAGTAAATACATAGAATTCCTTTATGGCTATCAACCACTGTTTTATTGCAGTATTTACAAAGATTTCTTATTAACATGACTTGTTATGCTTAAACAAAGTATAAAGAAAAAATAATTAAATAAAGATATCTACTATATATTTATAAAGAAACTGAGAGACTAAGACTAAGAAATGTTAATCTAGAAATGGTTGCTATTTTAAATACTGAGGAATGATCAGTTATAAAGAAATGATAGTAAGATATAAGAGATTTAAATACTTTACACAGGAGAATAAGTATTACAGCTAGATAATATTAGAATATTATTAACTTGATTTAGAATATAAATTTAGATATATTAATACTTCTAGTAGCTTTAGACATAGTATAATATAAATAATATATGTTAGTTAAATAATTTGATGATAATAAGGTAAGTAATAATAAGTAAAAAAGGAGATAAGTAGTAATATTAGGTAAATAACATTTATATGAGATAAATAATGATGATGTAAATTGTAATAAGAGATAAATAATGGATAAATATAGGATAAGTAATGCTATATTATTTAATAATAATGATAAATATTTAATTATAATAATAATAATCAAAAAGTCAATAATAAAAACAAATCCTGGAAAATACTTAAATTTACAAATAATATTTAAAGCAAAAAAAAATCAAAACAAATGTAAAAAACTCTTGATCTTTTACTTTCATTAACTTGATTCTTTCTTTACTTTCTCTCAGTTTATTAATTTTTAATGTATCTTGTTCTTTAATTATATTTATTTGAGTCTATAAAGTTCTTACACATCTCTAAACTTTAAGTACTTTGGTTTTCTAATTAATTTTCCGATATATTTTTTATTTTATTTTTAGTCTTTTTTTTTTTCAATAAATATTTTTTCCTCTTAACTGCTGTCATGTAAAGATATATTACTTTATCTGATAAACTTTTTCTAATTTACAATTCTAACTATAACTCTGCCATCTTTACCACGCGTACATCTCGTTTGTCGTTTTACTTTTCTATTCCTATTATTCTATTATTAATCATAAAAAGCGAAAGCCATATATATAACTTTGAGCTCAAAAATATTAGGATGAAAATGCCTTTCAATTCTTACATCATAAGTGGACCACTACAGTCGAGGAGGCTACTCATTTTATTTTTTTTTAATTTTTTTTTTTTTTTGCTGTAAATCATGGTACAACCCACTCTCAACTCTTTAACTCTGAAACACGAACCTTGACAAGCAAGGCCGTTGTGGGAGAAATTGAGCGCTGTACTTCCAGGGACACGGTGGGAGTCGAACTTTGAACCTCTTGCTTACAAAGCGAGCGCTAACCACTACACCACTACCGCAAATATATATATATATATATATATATATATATATATATATATATATATATATATATATATATATATATATATATATATATATATATATATATATATATATATATATATATATATATATATATATATATATATTGTTCAAGAACTTTAAATATTTCCAAGTTTCATCACTTATAGCAAATATATGATTGTTTATGAAGCAAATATATAATTGTTTATGGAGGTTTTCTATTATTAGTTTTGTATTTATCTGTAAAAAATTTATAATTTTTTAAACTACTTTTTATTGTTTTTTTATTTGATTAATAATTGTCAATAATTAATAAGAACTACCTTAAATATATAACATTACTCCGTTAAAATGATTATATTAATTTATTTATAACTTTAGTTTAAGTTCTTGACAGAAATATAATATCTTTACACATTGCTAAATTACATTAAAACATCTCATTTAAATGAAAGTCTTTTAGGCGAAAGTCTATGCAAATATCTAACATAAGCTTCAAATTATGTAAATTATTAAAAGTTATATCAAATGTTATAGATTTACTTTTTTCTTGAAAATTTTATTGCGGCAATATTAGCTTAATTTTGATTTATGTTTATTTTTTTAAAGCATTTATATCCCATTTTATAAAGTTTAGTAAGTTTTTTGTTTATTGATCAGTGTTAAAAGATAATATTATAGCATGCCAAAGTGGTTGAAGTGCTTTGCCTGGGTTTAAATTCTTTCGTTTTCACAATTTTTTTAATCTTATCCAATTTTTTAGAATACAAAGTAAAACATTTTTAAGGTCTTTAGATATTATATGCATAACGTATAATATAACAATTGAAAGGGAGAGAACTTTTGAAAAGCTTTTTAAAATTTTTATAAACAAGAAAACACAGTTAAAAATTTGCTGTAGAGTTTAAGGTTTTAATGTGCTTATTAATAAATTAAATGTACGCATTAAAGAAACAACTTTCTTTCTAATAGAAAAAAGATTTTACATGGAAACTTTAATTTTCTATAAAATAAACAGGGCAAGAATCCTAATAAGCTGCAGATGGCTTGAAAAAAAATTAATAGAAACTTATTTAAGAAAAAAAAAAAAAAATCCGTCCCCTTTTTTTATTTTTGTATAAACAGCTAGAATAATCTTTAATATTTTACCAATGTCATAAGTTCTGTATATATTTAATATTTTACCAAAATCATGTCTGTATAGCAAGTTGAGATACAAAGTTTGTTTGATTGGTTTGTTAATCATTTTTTACTAATTAAAGAATCCTTGATGATCAAAATCTGAAAGTTTGTGATATTGTTAGACTTTAATTATATTAAATCAATCAGTAGCAAAAAGGTGCCAAAACCCTTGTAAGTGTTATACTTAAGTGTTATATAAGTGTTATACTTTGTATAACACACTTACAGGAGTTTAGGTTTTGGCACCTTAAATGAAAAACTCTTGTAAGTGTTACACTTACAAGAGTTTTAGCACCAATCAAAATCTAACAATACACTTAATATTATAGTAATAGAACTTTATTTTTATACCGTTATAAAAAGCATCTACCAGATAAAATAAATTGAAAAATTTTTAAAAGTAATGACCTTATTTCTATCAAATGTAATGTGAAAATTGTAATCTGATCGTAATCTCAATGTGACACTTGATATTAATACCAATACTTTGAATGTAATAATGAACTGAACTATGCCCTCTGTGATTCAAACAACCCACCTGGCATTATAAAAAGAATCTGTTGTCCCTATATTTCATAAACTATTATAAAGAAATTTAATCAAGGTTAGTTATTCCTGAAAGTCAAACATAAAATCCATAATTTATTTGCAGAACCACAAGATTTTACACTGCAACACAAATTTAACAAAAAAAGCTTGCAATAGATCTGTCAAAAATACTTGCCCATAAAACAATCAATGATTACTAAGTAATATTATTTATCAAGCTGAATGCTGTTCATATTAAGCTACTGTGATACTGTTCAAGCTGAATGCTGTTCATATTAGGCTACTATGATACTGTTCATATTGATCAATAAATAATGATCATCATTATTTTAACATCTATGCTTGTATTAACTTACAGCTTATTAACTTTACAAAACAAGCTTTGTCACTATCTTATTACATTTCACTATCTTATTACATGTCACTATCTTATTACATTTTTCTTCAATTTTTTTAAATAGTTGATATTATTATGCTACCACTTAGTAAAAAAAATTTGGGTTTAAAAAAAAAAAAATCATAAAAACATTTTGGGTTTAAAACACTTTTATTTATGATGATGTTTAACCATATGTAACACAGATTTTTATATGTTTCCGTACTAGAACCAAAACTAATTATTAACTAATGGATAATAATTATCATCTAAATCAAGTAATTAATAATTAACTAAAATACTGAAATACTTTTGTCCAATAACATACCAGTATTTATTTATATATGCATACATTTTTTTTAAGTATTATTATTATAATTTTTAATCTTTTTTGTAAAAATCAGCATTAAAAAATGTCTTAAAAATGAAAATGTTAAATCAAAACCTTCATTTTTTTCTGCACCTGTCCACTCATCCCAATTTTCTAAAATAATAAAAAAAAAATTAAAGTGCAATTTTAGTTTCAATTTATTTTAAATTTTTGTCATTGATTACATTATTTTTAACAAAATGGCTTTTCCCATGAAAAAAAACTTTTTTATTTATTCATTATTGTTACAAGAGGAAACTAAAAACCCATAAAACTGATAAAATGACAGAGGTTCACTAAAAATGAAATAAATATTAACCACTTGGTGTTTTACATATTAAGTCACTTGCTGTGAATTATATACATGCAGTAATACGTTTACATAAAGTTTTTGTTGTTGTAAGCACAGTAATGTACAATATTTTGATTAAAAAGTGTTTTATTTTCACAGCCTATTTTTTCTTTCTTCCAGCAAAAGAATCTTACTACTTAATAATGTTTATTAAAACAAATTTAATAAAATACACTGTAATAAAATACACTGTAATTAGCTTTTTTATTCAACTGATTATTATAATAATATAATGAGGTTGATGAAAATAACAAGCAACGTGGTTGATGAAAATAATATAAACAATGTGGTTGATGAAAATAACAAACAACATGGTTGATGAAAATAATATAACAAACAAAGTGGTTGATGAAAATAATATAACAAACAATGTGGTTGATGAAAATAATATATTAAACATTGCAGTTGATGAAAAAATAATAAACAATGTGGTTGATGAAAATAATATAACAAACAATTTGGTTGCAAAAAATTATATAATAAACGATATGGTCAATGAAAACATGGAGGGTACCATTATTAAAGGATATGCTGAATAAGTTTTATGAATAAATATATTTTATATCTACACAGTAAAAAATGAAAATACAAATAAATTTTTATGAAATAAAGTTTATGATATATCTTCACCATGTTGTATATTTTCATCAAACATTTCACTTTTAGATAATAAATATTATATAATATAGTAAATAAATATTATAAATATATAAAAGGTATTAAATTTTAGGATAAATATTTATCCTAAAATTCAATACCTTTTTTAAGATTATCATCATCAGATAAAATTTATTACCTTGTATAAGATCACCATCATCAGATAAAATGTATTACCTTGTATAAGATCACCATCATCAGATAAAATGTATTACCTTCCTTAAGATCATCTTCATCAGGTAAAACTGGTTTTTCATATTCTTCTACATCATAAAACTCTTTGTCATATACTTTTTTCATAAGTTGGTCATACTTTGCAGCATCAAATTCTCCATCTAATTCTTCTTCTAAAAACCCTACTTTATTGTTTCCAGTAATTTCTTTAAGTTTTTCAATTTTTTCAATAATTTCTTTT
Organism: Hydra vulgaris; assembly: GCF_022113875.1. Lineage (NCBI taxonomy): Eukaryota > Metazoa > Cnidaria > Hydrozoa > Anthoathecata > Hydridae > Hydra > Hydra vulgaris. Next base: position 14,654,697 of record NC_061169.1, read on the forward strand.
CTTTTAAGTTTTTTTAATCTTTTCAGCTCTTGGATTTTTTTCTCTTTTTCTTTTTTTTTGCGTTCTTCCCTATCTTTTCGTTTTTGTTTTCGTCTATCATCTTCACATCGAACAGATTCTTTTATTGTTCTTGGGTATCTTTTGATCTAGAGATTTTTAGAACATTTGTATACAGTAATATATAAATATGCTATAGTAGATAAATATATATATATATACACACACACACACACACACACACACACACATATACAGTATTGGACAAAACATTTGCAACCAACATCGAACAATGCTAAAAAGTGTTCCTAATTTTACATGTTTTAAAAACGAAACGAACTACATTACCACAGCAAACACTACTTTTCTACTCATTTGCAAGCGAATTGAAATTTAAAATATATCTTTAGATTTTTCTTTAGTTTTTCACAATTAAAATATTTTTTTGTAATTTCAAAATTTTTTTTATTTAAGAATCACAAGTTTATTGTTTATACATAAGTAATATCACTTGCTACATTTATTAAATAGCATCACTTGCTACATTTATTAAATAGTCTCTAGCCTACCATTCATTGTTACAATAAAATAAATTTCTTTAAAAAAATGCTAAACAATCAAAAACTCTTAAACACCTAAATCACTCAAATACCTTAAATACTTCTTAAACACCTAAAACACTCAAACACCAAAACCTCACAAATAACAAAAAAATGTCTAAAACACCCAAAAAACCTCTCAAACAGTAAAATACAAGGAATATGAATACATTAATAAAAAAGAAAACTATAAAAAAACTAAAAGTACAATAAAGACACGTAAAAAGGAAACATGACAAAAGCCACATGTTAGTCATACATTAAAAAAACTATTTCAAAATAAATTTAAAAAATCAATAATTCTAATTTTCAATTAAACCAAAGAAAAGCAACATTTGATTTTTATAAGTTGGTAAAATTGGTCTTATAAAAATGTTTATATGTAACTACAAAAAGTAATTATATTTACTATATATAGTAATCATATATCATATATAGTGCAAATATAGAGATATGAAATAAGATAAACTGGGTAAGCCAGTGATTATATAGATAAATATCCAATACATTACACTTGGAAGTATAATTATTTAAAATGTAAATTACAATAACTATATTTTAATACATATATTATATAATAGTTGTTAGTTAAAAATTTATTACTAACTTTATATATAAAATAGTATTTGAAATTAAAATTTAGAAGAAATCTTTCAGCATTGTTGTCTACTTCAATAAATTAACTTACAAGATCTTGATCAGGTTCTTCAAATCGAAAGTTAAATTTTTTTTCAAAATCTTCAACTTTTTCAAGATCTTTCTCATCCTTAAAGTTTATCAAAGTAAAAGAATTTTTAAAAAAACATTAAGAGTTAAAAACTTTAAATCTAAGATAAATTAACTCTAAGATGTTTTTAAAAATTGTTACCTTTTTAAACAACCTAATATTTAGAAATATTAAATGTTGAAATATTAATTTTTTATTAAAAAAAATCTATACTTAATGGGATCCCAAACCTCTGAAACATGTTGTGTTCATATTAAAGAGAAATAATAAAAAAAAATTTGGGGCTTAATTTTTTTGATTAAAACAAAAGAATAAATGTGCACCAAGAAAAACTAACTTTTATATTTTAATCGAAGCTCTCCTCTGTTTTGTTGTAGGCATAAAAGTCAGCAATATATATGCCACAATCTACAGACTTGATAATTTATTCAAGCGCATTTTATTCATAAGAGCTTCAGTACATAATGTCATTGATTTTTTTTGTTTGTTAAACAGATCAATTATTTAACAAATTGAAAAATCAATGACGTTATGAACTTAAACTCTTAGGAATAACACACATTTGAATAAATTATGGAGTCTGTAGATTGGGGTGTATATTATGCTGACCTTTTGGCCTACAATTACACCAAGAAGGCGAAGTTTAACTAAAATAATATATATATATATATATATATATATATATATATATATATATATATATATATATATATATATATATATATATATATATATATATATACACAGGGGTGTACACTCAATTTTTAGATGTTTGAGTTTTGACACTTACAGGCATTGTGCAAACTCCAAACTTTTGTATGTTCATGCTTATGTCAAATAAGGATGTTTTGCAAAGAATTGTGGTGATTGGAGGTTGGGAACAAAAAAACCCTAATTTTTGGGCCCACCCGGCTCTTAATGTGGGAGCAACAAGTTTATAAATTATTTTCTATACTATTTTTGTTTAAATCAATATTCATCAACAAATTTCAAATTTCATGCAATAATCTTTTAGTGTTCAGTTTTTATGACCCTGCAAAGTTTAGAGCCCCCTCAAATTGAGGGGGGTTAAAACTTTATATGGTCATAAAAACTGAACACTAAGAAAATATTGCATGAAATTTTAAATTTGTTGATAAATATAAACTTAGATAAAAATAGAAGAGAAAATTTTTTATAAACTTGTTGCTCCCATATTAAGGGTTGGGTGGGCCCAAAAATTAGGGTTTTTTTGTTCCCAACCTCCAATCACCACAATTCTTTGCAAAACATCCTCATTTGACATAAGCATGAACATACAAAAGTTTGGAGTTTGCACAATGCCTGTAAGTGTCAAAACTCAAACATCTAAAAATCGAGTGTACACCACTGATATATATATATATATATATATATATATATATATATATATATATATATATATATATATATATATATATATATATATATATATATATATATATATATATATATATATATATATATATGTATATATATATATATATATATATATATATATATATATATATATATATATATATATATATATATATATATATATATATATTAATTTGCATACACATAAATTATTGTATAAAACTGTTTTATTGATAAATTGTTATCAAAATAATTTTTGTTTTTTTAATTTAAAAATTATTTATTTTATTATTGAATTTACAGAATATTAATTTAATTTACATATCTAGAATATTATTACCAAAAATTAAAATATTCTGATGAAAAACTTAAATAAGGAAACATTATTGTGTTTCAACAAGACAATGATCCAAAATACACTGCGACATCGGTAAAAAAACTTGAGCCATTTTTATTAAAAACACTTTAAAATAGACTTCTTTAAACTTATTTTTAGCCCTTTCTTTTAGTTTTTTTCTTAATCTAGTAATTTGAAATCATTAACCAAAATTTTTCCATTGTTTTTGGAAAAATTTTGAAAAAAAAAAGTTTTTTGTAATTAGTTAATGATATTTATATATATATATATATATATATATATATATATATATATATATATATATATATATATATATATATATATATATATATATATATATATATAACAGGCTTGGTCGGGAAGCGGGAGCGATCGCTTTTGAACATTGACCACGGAAATTATATTTAGTTGCGAGAAACTGGCCAGGTTTTTTAGTCGTTTTAAGAACATTTAAGTTTATGCACAAAACAAAAAATTTTTGTTTTACGGACATACATGGAAACATCAAAAACTTGAATGTTCTCAAAATATCTTGGTGCGAAAGAATTAAAAGAATATTCGCGAACACTAGAAACCCACCAAATTAACGAACAAACTAATTCTATTGGTTCAAAAAATACGCTGGCTAAGCAAAATAAAGTTCTAAAGTATTCTGTTGAAATGTTTTAGAAATTGTATTATTCACGATTTGTTACGTTTTGAGATTTCTAGCATAAATTGTTATAAGAATATATATTATTTGTTTACAAAAATCAATGTTTTAAATATATATTAATTAAATTGTCTAAATTTTAAAAACTTATTATAAATTATAGATTTTATTAGTATATTCTTATTTTTTATTTTAAAAGTATGTATTCTTTATGTAAATGTAATTGTGTGTATCTTTTATCGTAATGTATCTTTTAAAGCAATTTTTATGATTTAAACAAAGACTTGCAAAAATATTTGCATTTTCAATGAAGTTATAATCGTCAAAGTTAATAAAACCAATTATGTAACAAACACATAAGAAGTTTCTGGTTATTAAACACAAACAATGCATACAAAGTAACTCGCGGATGAACAAGCACCGCGTCTGAGGTCACAACATAACAAACATTTACAGCAAATAATTAAATACAAAGAAAAGTTTCTAGATATTGGTTTAAACCAATAAACTAAAGTAAATTATAAGTAAAGTAAAATAAATTTTATTAAATAATAAATAATTGATTTATAATCAATAAAATAAAGTTTAAACCAGTTAGTAAATACTAACTCTAATTATTTTCGTTTAAGTTGCCATTCTTAAAACTTGTTTTTCTGCTTTAAATACTAATTAAAATTAAAAAACCCACTCACTAAACATCATCAGCGATATTGTGAAGCAGTTTCGCTTCCTCGTAATTAAGTATATTTAACCTTTTTAGTTGATTTCTATCTTGTTAACTTAATTTCTATAGTAACTCAATGATTTAATTATTTCATTTGTTTATCTCACTAAGAATTCCCGACCAAGCCTGTATATATATATATATATATATATATATATATATATATATATATATATATATATATATATATATATATATATATATATATATATATATATGCATATAAATTACATTGTACTAACAACAAGCACATAAAATGACATCATAAATAAAAAAAAACCTCATCTTCTTGTTCACTATTTAACTCACCAACAACCTCATTGTAAGTAGGAATTCTAAATTTGAAATTATTGAGTTTTAACATATACTTTATAAATATTTACATACTGAAATAAGAAAATAGCCTTTTATATATATATATATATATATATATATATATATATATATATATATATATATATATATATATATATATATATATATACACAAATAGTTGCTTGGTTAAATACTGTGTAAAAAAATACAAAATCCTCAATCGTAGAAAAGTGTTCAATAATTTAGAAATTTAATTTAAATTTTAAAATAGAGCATTATTACCTCTTTGGCTACATTGAATGCTTTGAAGTGTAATATCATTTGGTACCTCCCATTATTTAGCAAAAAATGTCACTACGCTATTTTAAAGCTCATTAAACAAACCTTTTAAAATCAACAATAAATAAACACAACACAGAGTTTTCCAAAGAAATATGGGAGTTGAAGCAATTTTGTGCTATCTATTGAAAGGAAAGTTATTAGGCATTGTCAGCCATACAACATGGTTATGAAAAATTGTCATTTTTGTTTAAATGGAAAATTCGAAATTTTATTTTATAAAGGAACAAAGTTACTTAACAAATGGGGTGAAATGACCTCTATGTGCAGATAGAAAAAAAAATTCTGTTGTCCTCCACATTTGGTGATTACCATCATTATAGTAGTTAAAACTTGAAGAACTTTAAAGGGATCCCAAACTCCCAACACATGTTGTGTTCATATCAAAGATAATGTTAAAAAAAAAGGTTTGAACCAAATTTTTTTTAACATACAGCAAAACAAATTTATTTGTATTATTTTTCCAAACATCGCAAAAAAAATTTTGTAAAAAGTAAAAACAATAAATTATTTTTATTTTATAGGAGCAACTTATTTTTTACAGATATCTTAATAATTTTTAGATTTATATATCTTACTTATATTTCTTTAATTATTTTAATTAAAACAAATATTAAAGCTTTACTTACCAATCTCATGATTTTCATACGAGTATTTTACATTATATAGAACGTTTTATATACGGTCTCTTGTTTTTGCGCAAGAGAGCGCAGTATTATATATTCTGATTCTTAATTATTTTTATTTAAAAAATGGGAACTATTTTCTAACTTTTCTGGTTATTTTTACGCTATGACAATTTTTTGTTTTCCCATTGAAAAAAAGTATTTATTAACAATTACTTTCATAAACTGACAGTATTAATTAGAGATATTTAACAAATTGTAAATTTTTTTTATTATAAAATTTTTTTGATCACGCTGATTTAATTTAAATTGCTAAATTTGCTGAATTGGATACGGATAAAAAGGAAATACCATTTTATTTTACATTTGATTTTTTTTAAAATGTCAGCAACTCTATACCAATTAGAACCTGTTAAGATTATGAAAAAAAAGTACAAGAATACACTAAACAATACAGTTGACAGTAGTATCAGATATGAAAATTCGTGAAAGGATTTGTGAGATCCTGATTTTGCATTAAAAGTACAATTAATTGCAACACAAGTCGGCATTATAAATTTTGATTATAAGTTTACTGTTCAATATTTTATAACCATCAAATAAAAAACATAAAGTTTGCATATTTTTGCCCGTTTTATACAACTAATATTTAACAAAAATACGGACAATTTATTATTAAATAACGCAATAATTAACACATTAATTAAAGGCAATAATTCAAGATAGATGGTAATTTAAATTGTTAAAATGTCATAACGCCGATTAAAAAACATCTAAAACAAGAATGAGTGAAGCAAAAAATATATATATTCTATACAACTCTTATTCATTCAAAGTTTAATTGCGCGAAACTTTTCTTTCTCTTTTGTTCTACTCTTTTATAAAAAGAGCGCCCGATGAAATAATTATTTTATTAACATATATTTATAGTTTGAGATAAAATTAAATTAGAAATAAATCAACAATGAGCAAAGGAACGAACAGATTAATCTGGAACTATTTTGATATTTATGAAAATAATCAACATAAACAACATTACCAACAACAATTATCAAATAAACAACAAATCTCGCATAATTTTAGGGGCATTTTATTTTTATTGCTTAGTCGTTCTAAATAATAAGTAAATTTAGTTCAAGTTAATAATTCAATATTTACAGTTGCAATAGAATAAAGAAATGGTGTTTAATACTGAACTTTTTATTTAGTTATTTATTTTTTTACCTACATTTGTTATAAAAAACTTTAGAACCCCCGTCATTAAAATAATTCGTTTTATATATATTTGGACGTGATTATTCAAACTAATTTTTTTCGTTTGACTTTCCGAACTTCGTGCAAAGCAAATTGAAACGAAATATCATCTAACCAAATAAAAAAACTGTTACTAATTTTATACGGGTAATTAATGTAAAACAATTTTTGAGATAATAAATATTCATAATTTATAAACATTAAATATATGGCGCAATAACAATTTATAGCAACGAACCAGCATAAAATATTTAAGGTTTTTAATATCTTTTTAAATATTAAAAGTAGAAAAAAAAAAAAACTAAACAAATAATCAAAAAAACTTCGACTAAAAATAAATAAAAATATTTCTAGAGTTTCATTTGTTAAAAGTCTACCGTGACGTCAAATATTAAAACTTTTATGAATTAATCACGCTTCAAAGGAATTGCCAAAGTCTGTAGATTGCGACGCATAATTTGAAGACTCCAAGTTGAAAAAAATGGAGAAGACGAGCTTCGGCAAAAACAGCAACATTTTTTTTTCACGGTATGCATTCATTATTTATTTTTAATCAAAAAAATTTGATTCAAACCTTTTTTTTTAACATTATCTTTAATATGAACACAACATGTGTTGGGATTTTGGGATCCATTTAAGAATCTTTATGTGAACATTTTTTTAACAAATATAAAATTTATTTAATATTTAGTCATCTGCCCTTTTCTCTTAAGTACAATTTCTACATGTCAAGCCATGCTTTCAGAGAGTTTTTAAAAGTATTTCAGAAACATCTACTTTAGGGTGTATTTGCAGACATTTTTAGCTGAATTCAATCCATACTTTTGTCAAATATTTAATTAAAAATACATTTGAAAACAATAAATTTAATATATATAAAATTTAAAGGCAATATTAAAAAACTAATGATAACATTATATCAACAAAAATATGTATTATTTTTATATCTGTAAAAAAAAACAATTGCTTAACATTTTTTATATACATATATTTTTTATAACAATTTAAACGTGCTAACTATTTACCACACACCAGAGATTAAAAGAAGTTATAAAATCTTTTAATTTAGTAAATAGTAATTTGCAGTCCCTTCAGAATATATTACATACACACATACATATATACATACATACATACATACATACATACATACATACATACATACATACATACATACATACATACATACATACATACATACATACATACATACTTACATACATACATTCATACATACATACATACATACATACATACATACATACATACATACATACATACATACATACATACATACATACATACATACATACATACATACATACATACATACATACTTACATACATACATACAATTTTATGAATCATAAAGAAGAATGGCTCTGCAGTTAGGACAAAAGATTGTTTATCTTCCGAATGAAAGAAAAGATTGGCTATACAACTAGGAAATTAGGCCAAAAACTATCCATCCATCCTAATAAAGAAAAATGTGCTTGAAGCCTACTTCAACAACAGTAATGGCAACAACAACTTTAACTTCCAAATCTGAGTCTGAGGCAGAATATCAAGAATCTGAAGATTGAGAACAACAGTCCACAAGTATCAGCAAGAACTAAACAAAACAAAAACTGCAACCAAATTAGTAACATCTTTAAAGTTATTAACAAGAAAAACAGCATCGATTTGTCAACATTTATCTCAAGAAGGGATCAACATTTAGACACCTTCACAGTCTGGTAAACATATTAGTCACGAAGAATATCAAGTGTTAGTGTTGAAGAATAAACAAAGGTTTTTTTAGGTTAAAAGCACTATAGTCAAAAAAGAAGATACTGCTGCTTAAGTTATAACAGCTACTCTTAATGAATACAATTTATGGAAGAGTATAAAGATGATTGTAGAGGACACTACAAATGTAAACACTAGAAAAAGGAATGGGAATTTCAGTCAGTTACACAGACGCTTTATTGAAAAGAACCTTAAAGAACCACAATTCATTGGTTGTGAACAACATGTTCTTGACCGAGTCTTTTGTGTAGTAATGGATAAAGAACTAGGAGGAAACAACATGTCGCCCAATATCAAATATCTGTTTATCCAGAACTTGTAAAGAACTTTGTAAAGAATTTCAAAAATGATTCATGAAAAGTGATTACTGAAACAGCAGACCGGTATAATGATATGAAATTTAGATTTCATTCAACTCCGGTATTTTTTTGAAGAATCTGAAGTATTTCCTAAAGTGAAGTTTCAGGAATTACCTAAATTAAATAATGTAAGATGAAATTCCCAAGAAATACCAGCTCTTTTGGCATTTATTCTTTTACCAGAGAGAAGAGACTCACAACTCAACATTTTTAGAATTATCTCTTTCAGATAAGCAGACCCCATAGGTTTATCAAACGAACCTACAATTCTAATGATTAAAGGAAGCTATGTAGCAGCTTGAAATATTGCAAAAAAGTGTTAAACTTAGTGAAAAAGTTTCAGAATCAGAAACCCTTGAGACTGGAAATACCCAAAACTAATCAGCGAGCAGAACAAGCAATCAAGTGTCTTCAAGATCTTTTTTACATCTGCAAAAGTTAAGTTTGTAAGTAAATTAAGTTTGTAATTTTATAATTATTTGTGACTTACAGTGTTATGATATAACAATAAACTGCTAAATGCTTAAAAACTACATAATAACTCTCCAATTGAAAAAGTTAAAATTAAAAAACAAAAATCAAAAAAATTGTTTGAAATTTTAGCCATACGCATAAATTTAAAATTTTGGTTTGCGGGTGACCTTTTTCTATAAGAAAATTGAATTAATGCTTTTTCATTAAATTTTAATTAAATTTTTTTTAATAGATAAATATATTGTAATGTTTTACTAAATTTATTTTTGCTTTTAGGTCAAACTTTACTTATATAAACAAAAATAGTGAAAATATCTTGCACATTTAAAATAAAATATTTCTATACAAAGTATTTGGGTAATTATGAGATTTAAAAAAACAAACATTTTAAGTCACATTTTTGGAAACCTGGTTATAAGATGAGTTAAGAAAACATCAAAAAAATATTTGTTAGTTTATGAATTTGCTTGAGGTTATATACTTGACTAATATGCAGGTATATATGACATTATATAATTGACTTATATGTGAGTATATATGGTACATTTTTACTTAATATGCTAAATAATAGAAACATGCTTATTTAATAACTTGAGTAAAATCTTTTTTTTATAAACAGAAGAAAAAACTTCTTTGTAAAAATTTGAATTACATATAGCAATTTTAAAAGTATCGAACTTATTCAAATTTTAATTATCTTTTAAGTTTAAAGTCTTTTCATATAATTATTTGCTTTATTACTTAGAATTATTTCAATGCAATTTTTAAACTTTTCAAATTAAAAAAAAACTTAACAAATATGAAGAGTAATGAATGAACTTTGTTAACTTTTTTGAAAATAGGAAGCAACACAAAACAAAATATCTATTATAAAATAATTCTTTTAATAAAAAGATGATCTAAATATAAACTAAACTAAATTTATATTTTAAACTAAAACAAAGTTTTTAAAATTAACATGCTATGTCATTTTTAAAAATTTATCTAGAAAACGTTACAATGATTGAATAAATATCAGAAAAATAATCATAGCTGATAATTGTCACTATTTTAACTTTGGTATTTTTTTGAAGAATCTATTTCCTAAACCTTTCTAAATCATTCACTATAACTCGTGGTCTTCCAAGTAACTTTTCTTCTGTTGAGTCTTATCTCTTGAAAAGTTCACCAGACCTACTTGTTTTGTGTAAAACTAATTTGAGTTCAGCTGTCTCATCTTGTGATCTTGGTGTTGATAGTTATCTTTCTTTAATTCATAAAGACTTCAATAATCACATGCATAGTGTACATTTACATTTGTAAGAATACAACCATTTGTCAGGAAACTAGGTTTGAATCCATCGAATATTCTTCTGTATCTTAAGTAACTTCCTGCTTAGACTTTTCTACAGCTTGTGGTCCGGACAACATACCTGTTATAGTCTTGCAGAAGTGTTCTTTAGAGCTGTCGTCTATACTTTCAAAACTATTCAGCAAGTGCTTATCAGAGTCTTGTTTTCCAGCCTGCTGTTATACCTATTTTCAAAAATTCTGGAGAGCGATCTGATTTGTCTAACTACAATTCCGTTAGTCTTCTTCTTGAATCTTTAATTAACAAACACCTAATCTCTTATCTTGAATCTAATAACTTTCTAGTCATCAATATAGATTTCGATCTACTCGTTCTACTAATTTGCTAATTTGTTAACAGTAATAACCGATAGGTTTTATCGTACATTAGATAAAGGTGAAGATGTTAAGGCTCTTGACATTTCTAAAGCATCGCTCTTAACATTTTTAAAGCTTTTGATAAAGTTTGGCATGCTGGTCTTCTCCATAAGCTTTCTTCTTACGATGTAGCTGGAAATATCTTTAAGGTTATTGAATCTTTCCTTTTCAATCGTAGTAAAAAAGTTGTCTTCAATGGACAATACTCTTCTTCTTATTCTGTAACCTCAGGGGTTCCTCAAGGTTCAATCCTTAGCCCTATACTCTTTTAATTTACATTAACAATCTTCCAGATATTCTCACATCTAAGGTGGCATTGTTCGCTGATGATACTAACATTTATTCTTGTCATGATAAAAAGCCAACACCCTCTGATTGGTTGAAAAGGATCTCACTTCTGCTACAGCATGGGGCTCACATTGGCTGGTGAACTTTAATTCAGATAAAACTCAATTTTTTTTCAGCCAATCGGTACCGCAATAATTTAGACCTTTCTATATTTATGAACGGTAATGTACTCGATAAATCATTTAACCTTTATCTTCTAGGATTAACTCTTACTTCCGATCTTTTTTGAAAACCATATATCAAATCTGTTTCAAAATTAGCATCTGCTTAAGTTGCATCTCTTTATCGAGCTCGACACTTTCTTACTCCGGATTCTAACTTTTATCTCTATAAATCTTAAATTCAGCCTTGTATGGATTACTGTTGCCATATCTGGGGTAGATCTTCTAATGATACTTTTTCTCATTTAGACAAGGTACAAAAATGCATTGTAAATATAGTTGGACCTGCTCTTGTAGCCAACCTTCAACCATTATCACATTTTCGCAATGTTGCTTCTCTTTCTCTTTTCTATAAATACTATAATGGGCACTGCTCTAAAGAACTAGTGTCTCTTACGCCATCTACTAAAATTCATTCTCGTGTTACTCATCATTCAATTAAGTCTCATCCTTTTTCTGTGACTCTTTCTACAGTGTAATTAACAAATACAGTGTAATTAACAAATCTATTACAAAAATCTAATCAATAACCATATTCATTTTATTTCCTCCATAAGTTTATTTATCTAAATATCAAAAAAATTTGCAAAAATGCTGATCGCTTGAGCAAGCACTATTAGGGCAAGCGGTTTGCCTAGTCCACCAAGTCTGTTTTATACAACATTTTATTGCTCATGCTCTTATATATATATATATATATATATATATATATATATATATATATATATATATATATATATATATATATATATATTTTTATATATATATATATATATATATTTATATATATATATATTTATATATATATATATATATATATATATATATATATATATATATATATATATATATATATATATATATATATATATATATATATATATATATATATATATATATATATATATATAAAAGCATTAAATGAACAGTGCTATCTTATTAAATTTACCAAGTCTAAAAAAAGTAAATGTTATAAAGAACTGTTTTAACTAGACCAAGAGCTTCTTTTTTTGAGAAGCAAAGTAAATCCCATAGATTTTTTTTTTGTAATTATCATTAAAAAGTTTATTTATTGAGGTATGAGAATGAACATCGAAGGTATTGTCGTAATCCTGAAACAGCATGCAAAAAAAGTGAAAAGTGACTTTCAATATTTACCTTTAATTTAATAACAATAATTTTGGTAACAAATGAATGTTAAACAATATTTAATAATATCTTTTACCATGTAGATTCTCTTACAGTTATAAGTGCTAAAGATTTTATTTTAATACCTGGTCAAAAATCTGTACTAGTTGAAGAAAACCACTGCATTGCAAACATCATTGTATAAAAGAAAATGAACCAAGAAAAAGAAATTTATGTTGACTAACATTAAAAGATCTTAATTTAAGTATTTCAAGTTTCAGATGTTCAACTCTCAAATTTGTTTCAAAAAAAGGTAAAGTTGCATATGGAAAGCATAAAATCAATAATATAAGAGCTCTTACACAAAGGCTGTTGCCAACGTGTTAGGTGTGGAACTTGGTGAAATTGAAAACCTGAAAAAATCACACTTCTTTCACTCACTCTAAATAGCTGGTCAATAGAAAAAATTCAGTGGTATTGTTTGACTTCAAAAAGATCTGTAGTACAAGCCAGAAAATTAAAAAATAAAGTGGAATATCATAATCAATTCTCCAAAATTGGTTAGATACAAAGCAAAGATTTAATTACAGAGATTGTGCAATGCAATGAATATTCAAGGGTCTAGAAAAGAAAGAGTTTGTGTCAGTTAAAGTAGATAATATAAAGCAACACATTCAAAAACAATTTCGTTAAGTCAGTATGTTTCGCTAAGTCAGTAAACTTCGAGTTTAAAAGCATAATTATCTTAAAGCTGAATTTTCAAAATTTTGTAAGCTAAGACCCAAGTGGTGCGTTCCTTTGGGTGGTGCTACTGATCTGCAAGCAGTTTGTGTTTTCCAGTGCAATCAAAATGTAAAGAACCTTGTACAGGAAATTCCTGGAATTGTTGATTACAAAAGCTTATTGAAAAAAATGGTTTGTAGCATTGAAAATAGAGATTGTATGCTGCATAGCTATGATAAATCTCCAGGTTATGTCTGATTAAATTGATACTTTGTTAAATAAAAATGAAATTAATTTTTATCAATGGCAAAAATCAAATTTCCAATGTACTATATCACCAGTGCCTTTACCTTTGGATAAACTTATTGAAATGGTTTATGAACAGTTAGATAACTTAAGAGAGCATCATTTTATATCAAAAAGCCAAGCCAGCTATTTCCAAAATTTAAAAACTAATTTAAGAGAAAAACAAGCTTTAGTTCTTCTTGACTTTGCAGAAATCAATAGTTTTCTAATACAGGATGCAGTGCAAGATTTTCACTAAAATAACAACCAGGAAACTTTGCAACCCCTTGTTGTTTATTTTATAAAAGATAGAAAATTTGATAGTTAAAGTTATTGTGTTATATCAGATCATCTGAAACATGGAACAGATGCTGCTCATTGCTTTATCAATAATATTATTGATAAACTTAAACAATTACCTAAATTTGAACACATATTCTATTTTAGATTTTAGTGATGGAGCTGCATCACAATATAAAAATTACAAAAATATTATCAATCTCAGGGATAAAATGATAATTTTGTTTTAGAGTTCTTATAAAAAAAAAAATTTATGAAATTTAACAATTTTGTTTATCGTCTGAAAAACATTTTACTGTCTAAATAGCTATAAAAAAAATTCAAACTGAAATTTGAAGTTATATATAAAAAAATAACCTACAGTATTTAGTGTAATGTGTTTTGTATTAAAAACATTTATGAATTTTTTTTTATCACTTCAATTTACAATTTGTAAAACATTGTGTTTGATTTTTATTTTAAAAAATTTGTGTTATAAAGTGGGGGTTTCAAGTTTTTATCTATTGGCGTTATAAGGTTATATACAAATATACACACATTGAATGTAATCTTTTAATTGTCATTTTATGACAAACAACATTTACTTCAATGCAATTATTTGTTTTGTTAACTTCAGAGTTTTAAAACAACAAATAAATAATTTTAATTGGTTTTTATGGAAAATTTACCTGATTATTAGACTAATCTTATATAAATATAAATGCTTATATATTATATATATATATATATATATATATATATATATATATATATATATATATATATATATATATATATATATATATTTGTATACATAAAAATCAGAAATCTAACATTAAAAAACTTTATAATGATACCTATCGTTATCTTTATCTATATACTGTTTCTTTAGGATGTAATCACGTAAAAACTTTTCATCTTCGTCTATTTTCCCATCTTTCCAATATTCATCAAGTAAAAGCTAAAAAGTTAACTATTTATACAAAATTTATACAATCTTTTTCAAATTCAACTTATAACTTATAGAAACTCAGAACAATATTTTTCTCTAAAAAATTATAAATTTCAGGACTCCACACTAAAGTATCACAGTAAAGAAATTTGAACTATCAGTTTAAACACAGAAAACTAAAGGATCGGTGAAATAAAGGATCAGTGATCGGCCGATTTCAAGAACTATTAAAGTTATAAGTTAAAAAAAGTCTGTTACTAAAAGTTATTATATACTGAAACATTTTTCTCACAAAATTTCCCATATGTTCAGGATAATAAGTTTCAATTCTAAAAATTTTCAGGCTTTGTTTTGAGTTCATTAAAGAGTTTAACACTTTTGTCATAATTTTACCAATTTCAAAACTTAAAGATTTAAAGTTTTTAAAAAAAAGTGTTAAAAGCACGATATTTAAATCAGTTAACATTTTAATCAGTAAACATTTTAATCTTACTGAATTTGATTAATACCAAAAAATTATTAAGTCAAACCAAAACAAAATTTTTTTAGTTTTGTTTTCATGATCAATTAAAAGATGTTGTGAGGAGGAAATATAATCAAATAAAAAACCAATTTAATAGAAATAAAAACTTTTTTTTTCTGGTAGAAATAAATTGAAATTGATTGGCCCCTAATAACATTTTATCAAATAAATTGATTATTATATATAATTTGAAATAATCATACATTTGATTTTACTTGCTTTTCCTCTTCTTTATTTAACCATTTTTTATACTCCTCGTCTTCTTTTTCTTTTTCATCTTTGCTTTTTTCCCGAATTTTAAGTAACTCCTCATCGTCCTCTATGTCAACATTTTTAAAGCTAAAAAAATTAAACATAAGTTGCAAGAATCACCAGATGATGTAAAAATCTCATCAAGACAAAAACCTTTAAATTTAGCATTTATGTTCTAGGTATTGAATATATTTAAAATTTAAATTTGATGAACTTTAGTAAATATATATATATATATATATATATATATATATTTATATATATATATATATATATATATATATATATATAAAATAAAAAAAGAAATGTATTTATAATAATAAATACAATGTTTGGATATCTTTTTATTTTTTGCACTCTTTTGTATAACACTGACTTAATTTGTAATACTTGCAACAATATTTGAAATAAATTTTGGTATGTTACAAAAAAAAAAAAAAGTCAATATAAAAAATAAACTAAATAGTTAAAAAATTAAAACTAGATTACAGGTTAAGAAGTGTTTAAAGGGATCCCAAACTCCCAACACATGTTGTGTTCATATTAAAGATAATGTTAAAAAAAAAGGTTTGAACTAAGTTTTTTTTGATTAAAAATAAATAATGAATACATACCGAGAAAAACTAACGTTGTTGTTTTAGCTGAAGCTTGCCTTCTCCATTTTTTTCAATAACTCGGAGTCTTTAAATTATACGCCGCAATCTACAGACTTTAGCGATTCCTTTGAAGCACGTTTAATTCATAAGTTTTAGTATTTGACGTCACGGTAGACTTTTAACAAATGAAACTCTGGAAATATTTTTATTTATTTTTACTCAAACTTTTTATGATTATTTGTTAAGTTTTTTTTCTTTTCTATTTTTAACATTTAAAAAGATATTAAAAACCTCAAACATTTTATGCTGGTTTCTTGCTATAAATTGTTATTGCGCCATATATTTAATGTTTATAAATTATGAATATTATCTCAATCAAGACTCTGATAAAAACTTGCTTTATTTCTAACTTAGTTTTATCTCTAAGTATAAATTTATGTTAAGTTTCGCGTAATTTAACTTCGAATGAATAAGAGTTGTATAGAATTTTTTTTTTTTTTTTTTTTGCGTCACTCGTACTTTTTTTGGATAAGAGAATAAAAAGTTTAATAGTAACTTTTCTTTGAATGGGAATTGAAAGAGACAATTGCTTGAAAATATGTATTTGTTGTGTTTTAAAATTTTTTTAATTTTTCATGTTAAGAGGCAAATGCCAAATACGATACAAATTCAAACAGGTTCTTATTGGTATGGAGTTGCCAACATTTTAAAAGTTTCATTATCAAAAATCAAATGTAAAATAAAATGATATTTCCTTTTTATCCGTATCCAGTTCAGCAAATTTAGCAATTTAAAATAAATCAGCGTAATCAAAAAATTTTAACAATAAAAAAAGTTAACAATTCATCAAATATCTTTAATTAATACTGTCAGTTTATGAAATTAATTGTTAATAAATACTTTTTTTCGACGGGAAAACAAAAAATATCATAGCTTAAAAATAACCAGAAGTTAGAAAAAAGTTCCCATTGTTTAAATAAAAATAAGTAAGATTCAGAATATATAATACTGCGCTCTCTTGCATAAAAACGAGAGACCATATACATAACGTTCTATATAATGTAAAACACTTGTATGAAAATCATGATTTGTAAGTAACGCTTTAATATTTGTTTTAATTAAAAAACAAAAAATATATAAGTAAGATATATAAATCTAAAAATTATTAAGATATCGGTAAAGAAAAAGTTCCTCTTATGAAATAAAAAGCTTTTATTTTTGATTTTTACAAAAATTTGTTGTAAAAGTTGTTTTGCTGTATGTTAAAAAATTTTTTTTTTGAATCAAAATAGAAAAACGCAGTTTGTTTAATTACACTTTTCTTTTGTTAAAAATCTATCATGACGTCAAATACTAAAACTTTTATGAATTAAACGCGCTTCAAAGGAATCGCTAAAGTCTGTAGATTCGAAATATAATTTAAAGACTCCGAGTTATTGAAAAAAATGGAGAAGGCGAGCTTCAGCTAAAACAACAACATTAGTTTTTCTTGGTATGTATTCATTATTTATTTTTAAACAAAAAAACTTAGTTCAAACCTTTTTTTTTAACATTATCTTTATTATGAACACAACATGTGTTACGAGTTTGGAATCCCTTTAAATTTAAATTTTACGAAATGGTGATTTCACCTATGCATACGCCAAAACTTTTTTTAATTAAATTATTTAAACAGTCTTTTAAAACAGTATTCCCTTGACATTTTTATTTTTACTCAATAACTTAGCATTAAAACTTCGACATTAACCCCCAAACACGCCCCCCAAAAAAAACAGATAGCCTGCTTTCTATATATAACAAATATTTATCAGTTAAATGGAAAACCAATAACTTGTTTGATAAAAAAAAAAAAAAGATTAAATATTTTCTACCCTTTTAAAAAACAGTTGAAATTAGCAAATTGGTCTTTGAAACAAATATAAAAACTAATGCTAAATATAAATATTTTATAAATATTAAAAAGCTCAAAAGAATTAAATATAAATATTGAAAAGCTCAAAAGAATTAAATATAAATATTAAAAAGCTCAAAAGAATTGAATATAAATATTAAAAAGCTCAAAAGAATAACCAACATTTAAAATATTTTTAATAACTAGGCAATAATTTGCATTTCATAATTCATACTTTACTCAAAATTTTTTCCAGCTACTTATTGTTTTGTACTGCATGCAAAAGAGATTTCTGAAAAAGTTTTATCAAATTGATTTTCTATAAGAACTCCTTAATTTTCAAATGTAGACTGTGCAGGTTTGAAGTAACAGGATACTGGTTTTGACTTTCTGAACATGCTCTCCCCTCAAGTGACTTGTCACAGTTCTCTGATATATATTTGATAAGTTGAATTTGAACTTAGCATGTTTTGCACTCGACTGACTATCTGTGCCATTTACCAGCCATTTTTTAAACAATGGACATTCTTAAGTTAAATAAACTGTCATTTAAAAAATTTAAATTTTTATTTATTCTAAAAAAAGAGAATAAAAATACAATATGGTTAAAAGAAACTTTGAAATTTTTCACTTGTTGCAGCTATTTCTACACAAAAAAGCACTTAATAAATTCATTAAATTATTAATAATGGTTCCACTCAAACCTACATAAAATGTTTTGGTATAAACTTTTAATTTGATTTGTACTTTAAATAAATTTTTTTTTTTTTTTTTTTTTTTAACATCTTCACTTCCAACAAGGCTGCAAGCAACCACTATAAGAGTTGGAAGTTACTGGAAGAGAAAAGACTAAAACTGTAGAGCAAGATAACGATTGACTGATGACTTAAAAGATTGCAAATTATATGAATCAGGAAAGCAAGATGAAGGAAGCGAATTCCAAAGAACTGATCTTCGAGGAAATAAACTAGAAGAATAAGAGTTTTTGAAGCACTTAGGAACAGTCACAGAAAAAGGATGAGACTTAATTGAATGGGGAGTAACACGAGAATGAATTTTAGTAGATGGCACAAGGGACGCTAGCTCTTTAGAGCAGTGCCCATTATAGTATTTGTAGAAAAGAGAAAGAGAAGCAACATTACGACGATGTGACAAAGGTTGGAGATTGGCTGCCAGAGCAGGTCCAACTATGTTTACAATTCGTTTTTGCACCTTGTCTAAAAGAGAAAGAGCATCATTAGAAGATCCGCCCCAGATGTGGCAACAGTATTCCATACAGGGACGGATTTGAGATTTATAGAGATAGAGAATAGAATCTGGAGTAAGAAAGTGTCGAGCTCGATAAAGAGATGCAACCTTAGCAGATGCTAATTTTGCAATGGATTTGATATACGGTTTAAAAGAAAGATCAGAAGTAAGAGTTAATCCTAGAAGATGAATGGTAGATGACTCATCTAGTACATTACCATTCATAAATATAGGAAGATCTAAATTATTACGATAACGATTGGCCAAATAAAATTGAGTTTTATCTGAATTAAAGTTCACCAGCCACTGTGAGCCCCATGCTGTAGCAGAAGTGAGATCCTTTTCAAGCTCAGATACCCCCTCCAAGCAATCAGAGAGTGTAGGCTTCTTATCATGACAAGAGTAAATGGTAGTGTCGTCAGCGAATAATGCCACCTTAGATGTGAGAATATCTGGAAGATCGTTAATGTAAATTAAAAAGAGTATAGGGCCAAGGATTGAACCTTGAGGAACCCCTGAAGTTACAGGATGTGAAGAAGAGTGTTGTCCATCAAGGACAACTTTTATACTACGATTGGAAAGAAAGGACTCAATAATCTTAAAGACGTTACCAGCTACACCATAAGAAGAAAGCTTATGGAGAAGACCAGCATGCCAAACTTTATCAAAAGCTTTAGAAATGTCAAGTGCGATAGCCTTAACCACTCCACCTCTATCTAATCCACGGTAAAACACATCAGCTGTAGAACGTGAAGACCGAAATCCATATTGATGATCAGAAAGTAAGTTATTTGATTCAAGATGAGAGATTAAGTGTTTGTTGATTAAAGATTCAAAAACTTTGCTTATGACAGGATGAAGACTAATGGGGCGGTAGTTAGATGAATCAGATCGCTCTCCAGAATTTTTAAAAATAGGGATAACAGATGCTGCTTTCCAGCATGATGGAAAACAAGACTCTGATAAGCACTTGTTAAATAGTTTAGAAAGTATGGATGAAAGCTCCGGAGAACACCTCTGCAAGACTACAACAGGAATGTTGTCAGGACCACAAGCTGTTGAAGAGTCTAAGCAGGAAATTACTTTAGATACAGAAGCTGAAGTGATGCGAATGTCAAGCAAGGGATCAACCTGTTTGACGGCTATGTCAGGTAAAACGCAACTAGTGGAATCAAGAGATGATATTGATGAAAAGTTCTTTGCAAACAATTCAGCTTTGTCTTTAGGTGAGGTGACAAAGTCTGAACCATACAAGAGAGAAGGAATAACAGATTTGCCCTTATTATTGATACTGTTAAAGATTCTCCAGAAGTCTCGAGAGCCTAATTTTTGTGATGAGATACGAGATTTAATGACCTGGGAATAGCGAGCTTTGGCGTCAGACAAAACCTTTTTACAATGGTTTCTGGCGATAGTGAACAGATGTCTGTTTTCTGGAGAATTGTTTTGCTGATAAATATGGAAGTAACGGTTTCGATTAGAAATTGCTGCAGCGCAATGTGAGGAAAACCAAGGAGAAGAGTGAGGCTTGACCTGGAATCGTCGAGAGGGAATAAAAGATTCCATGCCAGCCTGAATCCACGAAGTTATGTAAGAAGCACATTTGTCAGCAGGAAGACGAAAGATTTCTACCCAAGGGCCATCACGAAGAAAATCACAGAAAGAGTCCCAGTCAGCTTTAAGGTAGTTGTATGTGGTACGATGATAGGGGGATTCTGATGAAGTAGAAGAATTTGATAATAGTTTTAGAGAGATCAAACCGTGATCAGAAGTACCTAAGGGTGAATGTGGAGAAATTGAGCACTGACTAGGATCCAAAACAAGACATAAGTCGAGTAGAGAAGGTAAATGATTAGAGTTGTCTGGAAAACGAGTTGGAAAGTTGACTATTTGAGTTAGAGATTGAGAAAGGCAAAAGTTGAGGGCCTTAACGCCAGCAGAGTCACTGACACTAGAGCCAAGCCAATCGGTGTGATGGGCATTAAAGTCACCAACAACGACGATATTGGCCGATGGATAAAGAGAGAGGGCTTGGTCAATTTGATCAGAAATAACATCAAGAATAGTGCAATCTTGGGATGAAGGAGAGCGATATAGAACAAAGAGAAAGGCCATAGAGTGAAGTTGTGCTAAACGAAAGCACATAAATGAATAGTCTGGAGATTCAAACCTAGTTTCACGACAAATGGGTGAGTTCTTACGAATGTAGATGCCCAGGCCAAGCATGTGATTATTGGAGTCTTTACGAATTAAAGGAAGATAACCATCAACACTAAGATCACAAGATGGGACAGCCGAACTCAAATTAGTCTCACAAAGAGCAAGTAGGTCTGGTGAACTTTGCAAGAGATAAGACTCAACAGAAGAAAAGTTACTTCGAAGACCACGAATATTAGTAAATGATAGGTTTAGAGAACTTGGTGATGACGATGGTTTTTTGTGTTTATTAGTTTTAGGTACTTTAGTCATTTTAAATTTATAAAGAACTTGACTCAAGTATAGATAGTACTCAGTACACTATTTAACAACTAAGCAATAGCCTCATTACTATTAATAAACCCTAAGCCGTAGCAAAGGGCTCCAAATGTGGCCTCTGCAATGCACACCAAAAGTACAAACAGGGACACCATCCATGCGCAACATGGCACTGTTAGTACTCTGATATTTTTCGGCTGTTGATGGAATCAGCCTCTCTGAGAGCTACCACAGAGTTCGGGAAACCTGACTACCAGCCGGCCTCAGAACCATAAAACTGAGTTTTAGAGCTGTACCCTCATTAGGAGATAATAGAATGAGTTGCCCAGTCATAAAAATAGAGACACAAGCAATACCCACGCATTGAGTCAAGAAGATCCAGCGTTCAACATCCTAAACTGGAAACAATGTATTAAAAATACATCTGCGCCAGCCTAATAGATGAGGAATGTTTTAATTCGGAGTTAACTTCTCCTAGCCTTTGCCTAAAAAAGCGTATCCTACAAGGCAGCAGGACATGGAGCAGGTTGTACTGGGTTACATGTTACCAGTAGCAGGAAAACCTGACCTGACCTTCCATGACCAAATGACTTACTCTTAGGTATAAATGGTACTATAATTGATATGAATAATAGTCGCTTTTGTAATCTCATTTATTGATCAAAATTAAAACGAGCTAATGTCCTTTTACTGATCAAAAAATATACACAAAATACACACCTTTTTTTTTATTTTTTATTTTTTGGTGTTTTTAGTTGGGAAAAAAATACAAATCCCCTCCCCCCTCATGGAAGACCTTTTCGGGATGGCCTGGGATAGAGATAATTAATAAGTTTCTGTACCATTAGAAATGTCTCTTTATTAGTTACACCTGGAACTGCTAGTGATACAATTACAACATCTTCAACCAAGTACCATTTATACCTAAGAGTATTTTATTTTATTATTTTTAATGATCAAATATAATATATTTGAACAATTTTTTGAGTTGTCTAATTATTTAATTAGTTAACTAAAAAATGAATATTATTTTACTATAAAACATTTGAAACATTAAAATAAAAATAGTACAAAATTAAAAAATTCCCAGATTTACTTTTAACTAAATCAATCTTTTTTCCCTGATCGTATCTTAATTTTCCTGACCTTCCCTGAATTCCTTTATTTCCCTGATTTGGTGGCAACCCTAAATATTGTTGTAAAAACATTTTCACCTCAATAGTGAAATAATATTTTTTTAGATAAAAAACATAGAAAGTTAAATAAATTTTTCTACTTTCTTTTTACAAAAAATATTTAATTAAAATTTATTTTATTATATTTGATTTAAATTTATTATTAAATATTATTAAATTTAAATTTTTTAAAAAACTCAAAAAGTTCTGTTTAAATTGTTTTTTACTGCTAAAATATTTAAACTAGTTAAAAAAAAAATTCTTTTTAATAAATTTAATTCAAGTTACTTAAAAATATTCATTTTATATTTAAACTATTTTGTTTATTTAGTTATAGTTTCAAATAAATATTTTTTCATCCTGTTAAGAAAGTGCTAATATACAAAAAGTGCTTAATGCACTTATAACTGTATATAAATGCCGGATAAACTATAATCAGGTTTGCAGAAAAAAATTGATTTAGAGAATTTTTAAGAAAACTTTATACAACAATTTTATGAAAAGATGACTTTTTTTTTAAGTTTTTAAATTGTTTTTTAGCTAAAGCTTTTTCTTTATCATTAATTTTTTAGATTGATCATGGAATGAACGACGATTAGAAATGATTAACTAGTTTATTGCTGATAGTTTTTTTTTTTTTTTTTTTTTATGAGTTGTTGATAAATTTTTCTTTTTCTTTTTTTTGATTGTTCAGAAATTCAACCATAAACAGTTTACAAAAAACTTCTTATAAAACTTTTTTTTTTTTTTAAAAAAAACTGATTCGTGAGAAAGCAAATATATGGCATTAATGTTGTGTGTTTTATAAAAAATGTTTTAAGAAATAAATAGTTTTTTAAAATGACAAAATTTTTTTCAAACGACATTTTAATTTTTATAATTTTTTTTTTATAACAGTATTGTTTAATTTTAAAATATTTTATAAATATTTTATAAACAAAGACTTAAAATGATTTTTTATGTGGTTTCAAATTAAATTTATATTACAATGCAGTAAAATTAAAATAGGCAAGTGATGTAATGTAAATTTTAACGATGTAAATATGATTATTAAGTAAAGTTACATTAACTTAAATTACACTTGTTAAGCAACAAAATCTCATAACAAAATATAATAAAATCAAACAAAATCTCATAACATTGGCCTTTATTGAGATAATAAATTTAAAAAAAAAAAAAGATTATTTCAAAAAAATCTTAAAAAAAAAATAATTTCTGAATTAAAGATTTCTAATTTTCGTAAGAAAAGCTGGAAGAAGAGGAAACAATTTAAATAATTCATATTAATGCAAATTTAAACCATATTAAGAATATATTTACAAAAGGAAATTAAAACAGAGAACTATGTTTACACATAAATATCATTACACATAAATATATCATAAATATAAATTGTTTACAAAATAGATGAGTATTAAAATATATAGTATTAGACTATTTGAAAGAATACAACTTTCTGATGCTACTTAAAGTCTCATGTCTTTCAGCAATTAACTTTTAAAAAATAGAAAATACAGAAAAAAAGGAAAAAACAACAACAAAGCAATGGAATAAGTTCTGACGTCAAAACAAAAGAATTTTTAATTACAAAGTTGCTTAATCACCCGTGTCGAATTGGGCGAGAAGATATTGTTTTGATGTCTGCACGCAGATGCTATTTCAATTTTTTTTTTTTAACAGATTTTGATTTTTGGAGAATAGAATTTTATATTATGAATAGTTGGCAGAATTTCATGGTAGAGTTGTAAGGATTGCACTGTTTAATTACTTTCCATTTTATTTCCAAAATTCTTTTGATAGTTCAGTGTCATTTAGTAATGTTAAATAATTTTATATAGTTGGCATATCTAATTTTGAATAGTGTTTCATTTATACTGATGTAAAATTTATTGACAGGAGTGTTAGTAGGATCATTGGAATTTATATTAACTTGGTATACAATGTTTTTTGTTATATATATATATATACATATATGTGTGCGTGCGTGCGTGCGTGCGTGCGTGCGTGCGTGCGTGTGTGTGTGTGTGTGTAATAAATAAATATGCATACCTATCTTTTATCTGTTTTTGTTCTTCATTATATGTCAATTGATTTTCTTCTAAACTATTTATGTCTTCATCGCTATCACTTAAATAAGCTTTTTCTTTTTTCGATAATAAACGTTGTCGTTCAAAGTCTTTTAGAAATAGAGGTTTTTTGGTCAGTTTTTTTTTCTCCTCTGAATTCTCTTCTAAAAATTAAAAAAAGAATACAAACAACATTTAAATATATTTTCTAAATTCCATGTTAAGTCACAAAAATGTTGTTATTAATGTTATTGTCAAAATCATAATTTTTAATTTATGTTATTTAGTTCTACATGAATATTTATTATAGCATTTCAACTATTATATATTTTTTATTTTTAAATTAGAATTTTACTTTCATATATGTAACCCAGTGAAACCTGTTAAATGTCCTACTGCCTTGTGGAATTCATTTTCTAAGCAAAGGCTGAAAGAAGTGTGCTTCCTGTCATCAGTTCCTGTCATCGGTCATCCTATAGTAATAATTTTTATATTTTTTCTAAATTTATTTGTTTACTTGTTTATTTTTTTGTATGTATCTTTTATATAGTTGGAGGTACCTTAGTTACTGCATAAGCTCACCAGTAATTTACTTTATATGTATGTTTTTAAATCTTTAACTAACAAACACTTAATCTCTTATCTTGAATAATAACTTACTAATCATCGATATGGATTTCGATCTTCTCATTCTACAGCCGATTTGCTAACAGTAATAACTGATAGGTTTTATTGTATATTAGATAGAGGTTGAGAGGTTAAGGCTATCACTCTTGACATTTCTAAAGCTTTTGATAAAGCTTGACATGCTGCTCTTCTCTTCTTATGGTGTATCAGGTAACATCTTTAAGATTATTGAATCCTTCTTTTCCAATCGTAGTATAAAAGGATCTTCCTTCTCTCTTTTAGACTAGGTGCCAAAACGCATTGCAAATATAGTTAGACTTGCTCTTGATGCCAGCCTCCAACTTTTATGACATTGTTGTAATGTTGCTTCTCTTTCTTTTTTCTACAAATACTATAACGGGCACTTAGCTCGTTATCAGTTCTTTGGAACTCGCTTTCTTTATTTTGCTTTCCTGATTCATACAATTTGGAATCTTTTAAGTTATCTGTTAATCGTTATCTTGCTCTACAAACATCATCTTTTCTCTTTCAATAACTTCCACCTAATAGTGGCTGCTTGCAGCCTGGTTGGACTTCACATCAGGTCATGTTCAGGATCATCATGATCACCCTGCTACTGGTATCATATAACTCAGAACTGGTTGAGCTAGAGATGATGTCTAAGGGCTAGAGATGGTGTCTCAAAAAAATTACTCAACTTAAGCAGATGTTAACTGCATCCAGCTACTGTCTTATAGAAGGCCTACTAGACAAAGACTTTATGGGTAATCAGAATAATTCTGCTAACCAGTCTCGAACCCCTTCTTCATCTATTAGACTGGCAAGTTGTAAACCTGTGTTACATTGTTTCCTATCTAGGATGATGAATGCTGGATCTTTTTGATTCTACTCATATACAACTAATGAATATACAACTCATTCTATTATCTCCTAATAAGGGTACAGCTCTAAAACTCAGTTCAATGGTTCTGAGGATGGCTTGTAGTAAGGTTTTCCGAACTCTGTGGTAGCTTTTAATTTAAAGAGGCTAATTCCATTAACAACTGCAAAATATCAGAGTATTAACAGTAGCATAGATGTTGTTCTTGGTAATGCTTTTGGTGCACATTCTCAAGGCCACATATGGGGCCTTATGTTACAACTTAAGGTTAATTAACAGGACTGAGACAACTTCATAGCTCATTGCTTAGGAGGCTGTGCTCTATCTATGAATGAGTTAAGTTCTCTTTAAATTTAAATCATGCCAAAAGTAACCCAAAATATTAAACATAGAAAACCATCCCCATCACCTAACTGTTTTAATATATTTTTTATAAATATTTGTGGTATGCGAAGTAACCTTCCATCAGTTGAATTTTATCTCTTCTTAAAATCACCAGACTTGCATGCTCTTAGTGAAACTTATTTAAATTTCTTCTTCAGATCTTAGTCTTGATGGGTACTATCCTTTGATTAGCAAAACTTTAATAGTCACATGCTTGGCATGACTATTAAAGTTTAATAGTCACATGCTTAGTACCCCTTCACTCCATCACCCTTCTCTTTGTTCTTTACTGTTCTCCTTCTTCCTAAGACTGCACTCTTTTAGATGTAATTTCTGATCAAATTGACCATGCCCATTCTCTTTACTTCTCTGCCAATATTGTTGTTATTGGTTGGCTTGAATGAATGGCTTGGCTCTCACACCACTTACCCTGCTGGCAATAAAGCCCACACCTTCTGCATTTCTCAATCTCTTACTCAGATAAACAACTTTGTGACTTGCTTCCCTGACAACCCTAATCACTTACCTTCATTCCTTGATTAGTGTCTTGTCTTTGACCCTAGATTATGTTCAGTTTTATCTTTTTCTACTTTAGGTGGTTGTAACCATGAAATGATCTCTATAAATCTTTCATTTCGTACTTTTTCTTCAGACCCACCTTATCATTGCACTACTTACTACTACTCTAAGGACTGGGATTCGTTTTGTGATTTTTTTGTGATGGTCATTAGGCTGATGTCTTTTCTCTCTTTGCTAACAAATGCACCTTCTATATAACCTCCTGGATCCAAGCAGAAATAGAAGCTGTTTCCTTCTCATCGGCTCCACGTCAAGTCTCTATCTAACTTCTAAGCCCAACTTCTGAGATTACTGGGAATAATGGAGCTTAGCAACTTGGAGTAGGTAACAAAATTACTTCCTGTAAGCAGTAGTTTAAAACAATAATGGAAAGTTTTTTGCAAACGCTTTAGGAAAAACATTACATCTAACATAATAATAGAGATTAAGGTGATTAAAGTAGGTTTTAGAGTTAGAGTCACTAGTTAGTTGCTTCACTCATACTGCATCAGAGATTGTAAACAGAACACAAAACTACATAAAGTAACTTATGGTTATTTTAGCAGAATATTATCAGGTAGCCACATTTTAGTTCAAATATATCATGTTTGAACTTAAATACATTATGTTTGTACTTAAATACATCATGTTTGACTTTTTTTTCCTTTTTTGCCAAAACTACTTCAGAACAATTTCTATAGACAATTTTTTTAAAAGCAAAAAGTTTCATGGTGGGCAAACCTGGGTAAATTTTCTTGGTTGATCAATTTTTTATTTTCTTAAAAAAGTGGTAAACATGAGGTAAGTTTTGTCTTGTAAGTTAGCATTTTAAATTTATTGAGTTGATTATCTATATTCTATAAAAATATTTTCAAAAATTTATATATCTGTAACATTGATAGAAGTCAGCATGTATAAAAATTTGTAGACCAATTTTTGCCTTAAAAAATCTAGTTTTTTGTTTTAATATTTGAAATTCAAATTCTCCTTAGACAAATTTCAGAAAAATTGCTAACCTTGAAAATTTAAATCTGGTCTTCACTTAATATAAATAAGTTAACTTTGCAATAATTATAAATATAGATTGATAAAATTATAAGATTATTGAGTACAATAGATGATTCCAACAGAATTTTTTTTATATACATATTTGCTGGAAGTTGTATAAATTGATATATAAGTTGTATATAAAAAAAGACAAAAACTATGAAACAATTTGGAAATAATTTAGTATTATATTATTACAACAATAACATGTCACATCTCTACTCTGAAAAAAAAAATACATAGACTTGCATGCACCTTTTTAATATTTTTTCCAAATAAAGTAAATCTATTTAGAACCCATATCATCAATACAGCAACTAGTTAGATAAAAAATATATATTTTTAAAATCACAAAAAATATCTAAACATTCTGCTGGAATGGCACATTCTTTCTTTGACTCAGAACTTCGAAGAAGTGATGACGATCAGAGCAATCTTCTTGTTAAAAGTTATAATCTTCCTTTAAAAGTTTTTCAGAAAAAATTATTTTGTAAAGTGTTCATAAAAAATTTTATTTATTTTACTGAACCTCTCCGACAAAAGACCAATCAGAATCAGCTTGTCTCTTTGACTTGGTGTAAATGGACAAGCACCTTGTGAAATTCAGTAGGTATAAAACACCATTTAAAAAATGTACAGGACAATACACAAAGAATAATGCAGAATCATAACAAGACCTTAATCAACTCTAAGTATTTCAGCCAAGGTTTTGGTGGTTTTTAAATGCCTATCTAGCTGTATTTATATAATTGGATATACTAGAGTTTTCGCTTCTGAAGTTGGAATTGGTATACCAAAAACAAGTCCAAGTGTATTTTTAACTTTTTCCTGATTATTTTTTTTTTATGCGCAACTACTTGCTGATTTTCACATATCGCATTCAAACAGGGCAACAATATTGGGTTGAGGATGTTTTAGGGTTATCCTATAGAATTAATTTCTTGTACTTAATGTTACTCAGGTACTGTACATAAACCAAAAGATTCTACTACTGGAACTGGAAATCTGTTCTCTCCATCTTCAGATCTCTGTTTATAAACAAACTGTCTAGTTAAAACATCAAATTTGAATTTGCTTATAGAAAGATGTAGAGGCTTACATAGGTTTGATTCATGATTTTTCAAATCTTGCTAGCAGTGCATTTGAT
>NC_061169.1:14689737-14697237 GCF_022113875.1 Hydra vulgaris
GTATATTTTAAGGGAAATATCGTTAAGTATCGTTTTTTCCGAAATGAACATTATTTTTGAAATTTTTATATAATTTCGGTTCATTTGAGTACCAGGTTGACATAATTTTTAAGAACTTTTTTTTTGAAAATATCAGGGACCCATTAAATATTCGAGGGTCTTGAGGGACCCTTTAAATTATTTTTTATTGAAAAAAAATTTAAACTTAGTGTTTTTGTATTAGATAGAACACATTTAGGGGTTGAGAGCAGATTATTTTTAAAAAAGTTGTTTTTTGGGACACCCTAATATATATATATATATATATATATATATATATATATATATATATATATATATATATATATATATATATATATTCATTTTACATTTCGTTTTTCGCCAATAAAGACTTATCAGAAATGAATGATCAAATTAATAAAATTTCATTTTATACCAAAAATTACAGGAAGTTGCAAATGTTTTAATTACTGTAAATTTTCACACATTTGTGGAATTTGCTGACACTATTATAAAAAAAAATTATTAGAAATGATTACTTATGCGCTTTTTTTTTAAATATATTCAAAAGGAGGAATTAATGTAACTATTATTTAAGCTCACTTATTTATATAGTTTTTTAGGAGAAACTTATTTTCGTGCCTGCATTTAGAAATCAATTCCAATTTTTTGTTTAATAAACATTCTTGGTTTGCATGTGTAATTATTTCAAATTTTTTCGTAAACATAATATGCATTTTTTGGAAATATTGTTGTATGCAGGCGCTGAATTAAGGGTGAATCAATTCATATAATATCATCAATATTTTTATCTTTTAGTTCCCATATATATTTTGACAGTATGGTGTCTTTTGAACACATTTTATTTTTAAAAGATTGCTTGTGATGGGCAAAATGTTTTTTCCATTCACCCTCTGTTATGCCAATATATTGTTTATAGGGTACATTCTAGAGGAAACAACACATTTATATACCACATTTTTTAATAAACAACTTCCAATCAATGGAAAATTATTTTTTGTTTACAATTACAATTTTCTGTAGTTTTTTCATTTAGCATTTCTTTTTTATTTAACAAACCATTATTGTGACCTTTTATAATTCTTTCCATATTTTTTGTGCAACTGTAACTAACTTTAATTGCATTTCCATTAAAAATTTTATGTAATTTATTAGAGGGAGGGAAATGCTTATTGACCAATTTTAAAAACACTTTACCTATGTTAATGGAAACATTTTTGCTAAATGGGGGGTTGAACCAAATTACATTTTTTACATGTTTTATTATACGGATTGTTTCTTCAGGAATAACTGTGTGGCTTTTTTCAAATTCAATTTTTTTACTCTTCAATATCTGCAGATATTGAAGAGTAAAAATCATTAATGTCAAATTGAATAAATGTACAATCATTTTTATTTTCGATTATGGAGAACCAATTTATTACATCAGTGGTATTTTTTCACTGTTGCAAATTTAATTTATTTCTAAGAATATTATTAATTTTGTCCAATTTAATTTTGCTTACATGTCTAATCTCACTTTTTGATGGAACCAATAACCTACAAGGAAGTTTGTTTTGAAAATTTGGTTTATGGCCATTTAGTGTTACGAAGGCTTGGGCAGGGGCAATATATTCAATTCTGATAACAGAATCGAAAAAATGTGGTATATAAATGTGTTGTTTCCTCTAAGAATGTAATTAAAGTGATTTAATTATCATACATACATTCAAACATACATACATACATACATACATACATAAAAAATAGAATCCAGAGTAAAAAAGTGGTGAGCACAATAAAGAGATGCAACCTTAGGAGATGCTAACTTTGCAATGGATTTGATATAGAAATCTTCAACTTTTTCGCAATAAAATGAAAAATAGTTTTAGAGCAATACAATATAAGCATCAGGATGAAACTATGATTGCCACACTAACTTCTTCAAAACCTTTTATACTTATAGAAATAAAAAGTTTATCTAATCAGTTAATTGATCAAAGCTGACGTTTTGTTCTGGTTAACCCTAACCGGCTGCTAACTTTTTGATAAAGACCTCCAGTACTCAGCAGCAATTTTTACACAACCTTTATTGTGATCCTTGAAACACTCTAGTTCACTATGTCACTTAGTGAACTAGAATGGAACACTTAGTCCATAAAATAGCAAAAAACATGAAACATAAAAGCTGCATTTGTTGCCTCAGCAATTTTTTCATAATCTTGATGAACTTTTCTATTTATATTTGGTACATTGATAATAATAACTTCCTCAACTTCTAATATGAAGCTTTAGTACTGGCCTTTAAATATTCATACATTGTATTTGAATCGCAAGTACTTATGTCAATGACCATACTTAATTTATTGTTCTGATATTATATGACTAGTATGAATGACTTTCATCACTAATGTCAGTTATGCAAGATTAAAACATATTTAAAATACCTAAAATAAAAAGGGGTTTTTTTTAATAAATATATCAACGAATTCTGTAATATAAAATCTTGCACTAATGCTATTATTCTCTTGATTCCAAAATACATTATGTAAGATCTTTGTTCCCAATTTTATTGCAAGAATCAAAAATAAATAAAAATTCATAGAAAATTATCTTGTTTGATAAGATATTCTAATAGAATTTTTTTTAAATGACGGCAAAACCTTAGGTTAGTGTATTTGATTGGAAGTAAAAAAATCAATCTATATAGTATATAAAACATCCCTGAATTTAAAGAAAAATAAATTTTAAAAAAAGGTATATTTATCAAATTATAAAAGAAATTATAACTATCAAGTTTTAAAATGTTTTTTGAGTCAATTTTATAGAGTTGACATCAATTTTGGAAAATGTTAATTTGCTTTTTTCATTTCATATTAAACCAAAAGATCTAGACTAAATACATACACTTATCAAGTTCTTGACATTCTTTAAACTTTTTATATTTTTTAGCATAAGTTTTGTTAATAGTAATCTTCTCATCGCTATTTCCGTCAAACAGATCCTCAAACCCTGCCATTTTTCCCGCATGTAGTAAGTTGTTTTGAATCTACTGAGTCCTGATTTATAGATCTGCATTCAGTGGCGTAGCTTAAGTGTTTAATCATAGGGTTCATTTTCGAAAACACAATATTCAAAAATATTCAAAAATTTTCGATTAAAACGTTATCTATAAAAAACTTTTTTTTCGAATTTTGTAAAAGCTTTCGAAAACTATCGAATAGCTAAAATAATATCGAAAACTTAAATTTAATCTTGGAAACTCATTTTAATTTCAAAAATATATATATATTTAAATATTACTTTTAATATTACTTTTTAAAATCTTTTTTTTCAAACTGCAATATTAATGTTGAATACTTTCAACATTAATACAAAAATATTAACTTCGTAAAAAACTGTGAAGTACCTTAGAGTTTGGCTGGATGAGAGTCTTTCTTTTAAGTATCATCAAACTTACTTACAGACTAAGCTAAATCGATCAGTTGGAATGTTAGCTAAAATCAGACATTTCGTAAATTTTGAAATACTTATGAGTATTTATCATGTCATATTTGGATCGCACCTTAGATATGTGTGTCAGATTTATGATAAAAAAAAGTCCCTTAAACCAACCAAATTCACTTCAAAACAAAGCCCTTAAAATTATTCACTTTCAAAATTACCTATTTGACAATGTTTCTCTGCTATAAATTATCAAAAATTTTTAGGCTGAACGACAATATTTCTTTTTTAAATTGCTTATTTGTATAGGATTATCTTCATTACAAACTTCCGATTTTCTTCAAGAACTTCAAATATGTAACAAACATTCTCACTTCCTAAGATCCTCTTCATGCAACAATATTTTTGTAGAACATAGTAGGACAATAAAATTTGGCAGAGAATAAATTAAACATCAGTGCACCAATGCTTGGAACAATCTCCCCCATTATTTTAAAACTGAAAACTCAATTTCTCGATATATTTTTCTCAATAAATTAAAAAAACACTATTTAGATAGCTACTAGAATAATAACATCAATAAAAGCAATATATCACTGTTAACAGTCTTATTAAAAAATACTCTCTCTTGCATATATTTTTAATTTTATACTTTTTTTTTTAAGAATCTTTACATTTATGTACAGCTTTTGTGTCGTCCTTATACAAAAATTGTTTATATATGTATGTGCATAAGTATAAATGTATATATATATATATATATATATATATATATATATATATATATATATATATATATATATATATATATATATATATATATATATATATATATATATATATATATATATATATATATATATATATATATCAACTAATCAGTTGTTTTTATTCATCTAAATATAATTATATATATATATATATATATATATATATATATATATATATATATATATATATATATATATATATATATATATATATATATATATATATATATATATATATATATATATATATATATATATATATAATTATATTTAGATGAATAAAAACAACTGATTAGCGGGACTTAAAGTTTCATGCCCGAAGGCAATCATCAGCCGTTAAGGTGGTCCTATACTAAAAAAAATCAAAAAAATCGATTTTTCAAAAATGTCATATTCTTGAAGCCCAAACACTCTTTATTCCAAATATATATAGATCATCATAGTGAGTAAATTTAAAAATGCTCTAAAATAGCAAGTTTCTTAGTGAAGTTAAATAATTTTCTTAGCAACGGTCTTAGCAACGGGTTGTTTATATTATAAAATAGGTGTTTTAGAGTGTTGCGCCATTTACTATAAGTTTTTGACACTGATGCCAGTAACTGTTTCATGTTTATTTTTCTAAATAAGCCATGACCTTTAAGTACAATTACTATGTTTACATATATTACTTATAGAAAAACTATCAGCCTCGTGTTAAACTTTATTTGCTCTGTGCTTGTTTTTAATATGGGAAAAATTAAATGTGATTCAAGTTTAAGAAAGAAAGCAGGTGGTAACAGGATTTTCAAAAAAAAATACTTTAAAGGAAATCAATTTTCCTCAGCATCAACAATTAACATTAATTTAACTTCTCAATCGGAAATCACTAACTTAACTCAATCAAAAATCTTGACATCAACATCTTCAAAAAAGTTATCACATAGCAGTAAAAATAGTAATGCAAAAATTAATGATTCAAATAAATTGCTTTCATGCTTTATACTTATTGACACAGACATTTTAAAATCAATTGTTACTTTGATTGGACATTGTTCTTAATGCCATAACAATTCAATTAAAATCTCAACTGATTTATCAAAAAAGAAAGGCTTGGCATTGTTTTTAAACATTTCTTGTGCAACACCTTCATGCGATTGGAAACAGTCTTTTTATTCTAGCAAAGAGATTGAAAAGCAAGGTCCAGGAATGTCACTATTTGAAATAAATTTTAGATTTTTTGTTGCAATAAGAGAGATAGGAAAAAGTCATTCTGGTTTGGAAAAATTTTGTGGTTTCATAAACTTACCTCCTCCAATGAACATAAAAGCATTTAATGATGTTCAAGATAAAATTCAAATCATATATTAAATTGTAGCTGATGTGAAAATGAAAAATGCAGCAAATGAACTTTGATTTCTTAACAATGATATCCAACCAAATGATTTTGATATTAATGTAATAGCTGATGTTGTTGTTTCCTGTAATGGAACTTGGCAAAAAAGGGGTCATTCCTCACTTAATGGTGTTGTTACTGTTATTGCTAGTGACTCAGAGAAATGTGTTGACTAATGAGTTATTTCAAAAATATGCAATGCCTGTACATCATGGAAATCAAAAAAAGATAGTGATCCAAAACTTTATGAAAATTTTTTGGAAACCCATGATTGCTTAAATAATCACGAAGGTTCTGTTAAATCTATGGAAGTTTCTGGAATTGTAGATTGTTTTATGAAATCTATAGTCAAAAGGTATATTAAACATATTTGAGTATTTAAATGTTACACCAGGTACATTTGCCTCAGTACTAAACCAAAATAGACCAAGAAAGAATAAAGATGATGGAAAAAAAGTTGCTTAACACAATAAAACAAAAAAGAAAGCTGCTTCGTGCAGAGCGAAAAGGTTTTACAGATATAGTAAATGAAAGTGAAGGTGTATCTTATGAAGCAGGAGTTTTTTAGATAATAGTTTTTTGTTACTTTTTTAATTAAATTTATGTTAAGGCAGTTATTGTATTTATTAACGTAGTTATTGTTTGTTATCTTTTTATATTCAAGCTTTTTTTCATTGATTGAATAATTCTATTTTGGTTAAATTTTTTTCAATTATTAGAATTTTCACATTTTTCTTTTTTCTGTGTTTTTAGTAATGCTCAAGTCGTTTTGTTTTCAATAATTTTTTGACCTTTTTATATATTAATTTTTTTTTTTTTATATTAAAAATCTTTATTATTGTTTTTCTCAATATATGAGTTTTTTGCACGCTGCGATAAATATCTTGAGATTGGTTTGTTTGATTGTGTTGAATTTTTCAGGAGTTGTTTATTATATATATGCACATTCACCTTACCAAAAGAATTAATGTTAGTTAACTGGTTCTAAAAATAAGGTCTAGGTTCTAAGCCTTTTCGGGGCTTTTTTTAGGCCTTAAACTGGTTTTCTTACAAAAGCTTCAATAGTTTGTTAAAATGTTTGATTTTGGCAGGGTGAGTGTAATCATCTGATATTAAAAAGCTGTGAAAATTTCATGATCATACCATTATTAGTTTACAGGCTGCTTATCGCAGCGCGTAGTCCATATTTAAGGTCCATGGACCCAAAAGTTTGACCAAAAAAAAATTTTTTTAATTTTTTTTTTCTTTACTGTGCTTTAAATTCAAAATACTATTTCTTATATGAAAATCATAAAATATGAATGCATTTTTAAAATTTTGGTTTTATTAGTATAGGACCACCTTAATACAAACAAAAAACGTAAACAAACCGTTACAAAAACGTAAAAATTACTGTAGAATGACATCTGACGTTATAAACAAATCTACATCAAAAAACAAAAAGCCGTTATAGTTTATTAGTCCCCTGTGTCAAATAAAAATAATAGGAACTTTTTTGAATGCCGACACTGAGATACGATTTCGTTTTTTTTTATTTAGTAGATTTTTTCCATTATGCGATAAAATTACATATTTTTCGTAGAGACAAAGGTGGCATATTTTTGTTGCTAGATTGTAAGGTTTACAACGTTTGACAATTTTCCATTCTTTAATAGGCTTTATGTTTTGGTCTTTTAAACTCCATATTTCCTTAGATAGTTCTGTGTCATTTCTATATTTAATTGATGCAAATGATTTGAGATGGTTTGCGTATTTTAGTTTAAATGGTGTATTACTAATGCCGAAATATACTTTTTTATTACGATCATGATGACTGGAACCTACGGTTGCTTGATAGACAATATTGTTAGATAAACATTGATTGTTCAAAGGGCAAAATGCTTTATCTACGCAGTTACATTGGTTGGTTTTTAA
>NC_061169.1:14699737-14707237 GCF_022113875.1 Hydra vulgaris
GTGTCAAAATTCTGTTGGAAAATCAGAACAAAGGCCTTTCGAGTACACAGTAACTATTCCTTTAACAGCAATGTCAATATCTTCATCAGTCATGAAGTCATACTCAGTCAGAACTCCAAACCTCTGCAGCACAATTGAGTAAGCTTTAAGCTTTAATTCGTTTCTTTAACACATTTTTCAGCTGATCAATAATGACATAGAAGATATTGACCTTGAAGTTTTGCTGGCTTGACATCCCTTCCATAGCATCTGCGGCATCTCCATGATTGATTTGTCTCTTACGCTTTGGTTGTCTTCGACTTTCAGATTTATATGTGCTGTTGCCACAGTGATCACCTGCCTTCTAATTATAGTCATCAAACTTCTCTCGGCATTCATCCAAAAATATATGCAAGCTCTTCAGCAGACCAATAGCTGGAGTTAATTCGATTGTAGAACTTTGCAATAATTTGCTATTAATGTTGAACCTTTGCAGAATGTCATTCCAAAGTATCAGCTCCGTCTTCAAATTTTTCAGTATGTCCAAGTTCAAATGCAACTTTTGCAGCCTCTTCCTTGTAATCAATACCTACCTGAAATGATGATGAGGATGGTGGGGAATTGAGAGTAATATTATCAGTAGCATGAACCTTGTTCGTGGCAGTGAAAAATGAATTGATTTTGGGTATTTTCTTTAACAGTTTATCTTCATCATGCATTTTCTTCTCTAACTCCTTCGTTTGCTCCCAACCACCTTTACGTATCGACATTAATCTAAAAGTAAATCGTAAAAGTGATCTTTAAAAATGTATTTTTATGTATTCAATAGCATAATTATTCGATTTAAAAATAATTGGTTCATAAAGTCATATCATAAATTGATGTAAATTTTTAAAAATGGATTTCTTGTGAACTGCATGATAAGAACATACAAAACTTATATATAATATAGATTTTGATATTCGAAATAATAATTTAAAATCAAACTACTAGTATACCAGAAGAAAATCATTTGATGAATTTGGTTTTGAACTACCAGAATAAACACTAATTATGAATTCAGATGATGGGATTTCTAGAATGCACCCACATATAACCCAAAAACATTTCACTGTGCTGTTAAAGAGAGGTAATCCATCAATAAATTGACAAAAATCCATCAATAAATTGACAAAAACTCAACTTGGAAAGATCAGAATTTATATTTTGTTCAATTAAAATAATAATTACAACAGAAATCTAACGATAATGATAACAGCGTCAACATAATTCATTAAAAATTATAGATTCCTATAAGTGAAAGAATTTATTTTTGTTTATTTCAGGAGCATGGTGTTCAAAAATTTATGCAAGTTATTGACTGGGATTGGTTGTTTGACTTATTAATGATCTGCTTCTTATACCCCTAGATCACAGAACTGAAGTTTTACATGTAAAGCCCGTCTGCTTCATGCCCTGCTGCCTTGTAGGATACGCAAAGGCTAGGAGATGCTAACTCCGACATAAAACACCCCCTGCCTTGGGGATCTTGGTTGAGTAAAGGCTAGAGATGGTGCCTCGATATAAATACTCATCTTGGGCAGATGTTAAATGCCTCCGGCTGCTGTCTTGTAGAAGGCTTTCTAGGCAAAGACTTAAGGGGTAAACAGATTTTATCTGTTGACCAGCCTCACACCCCTTCTCTATCTATTAGGTTGGCGCAGATGTATTTTTAATACATTGTTTCCAGTTTAGGATGTTGAATGCTGGATCTTCTTGACCCGATGCATGGGTTTTGCTTGTGTCTCTGTTTTTATGACTAGGCAACTCATTCTATTATCTCCTAATAAGGGTACAGCTCAAAAATACAGTTTTATGGTTCTGAGGCCGGCTGGTAGTCAGGTTTCCCGAACTCTGTGGTAGCTGTCAGAGAGGCTGATTCTATCAACAGCTGAAAAATATCAAAGTACTAACAGTGCCATGTTGCGCATGGATGGTGTCTTTATTTGTACTTTTGGTGTGCATTGCCGAGGCCAAATTGGAGCCCTTCGTTACGGTTTAGGATTTATTAATAGTAATGAGGCAATTGCTTGGGCTATAAGACAGTGTACTGAGTACTATCTATGTTTTGAGTCAAGTTTTTTAACAAATTTAAAAATTAATTAAGTAACAAAAACTATGAAACACAAAAAACCACAGTCATTACCAAGTTCGCTAAACCTATCATTCCCTAATATTTGTGGTCTTCGAAGTAACTTTTTATCTGCTAAGTCTTATCTCTTGCAAAGTTCATCAGATCTACTTGCTCTTTGTGAGACTAATTTGAGTTCAACTGTCTCATCTTGTGATCTTAGAGTTGATGGTTATCTCCCTTTAATTCGTAAAGACTCCAATAGTCACATGCTTTGTCTGGACATTTACATTCGTAAGAATTCACCCATTTGTCGGGAATCTAGGTTTGAATCCACAGACTACTCTTTTATGTGCTTACATTTAGCACCACTTCATTCTATCACCTTTTTCTTTTTTCTATATTGCCCTCCTTCATTTCAAGACTGCACTCTTCTTGATGTTATTTCTGATCATATTGACCAAGCCCTCTCTCTTTATCCATCGCCCAATATTGTTGTTGTCGGTGACTTTAATGTTCATCACACTGAATGGCTTGGCTCTAGTGTCAGTGACTCTGCAGGCATTAAAACCCACAACTTTTGCCTTTCTCAATCCCTAACTCAAATAGTAAACTTTCCAACTCGCTTTCCAGACAACTCGAATTATTTACTTTCTCTACTCGACTTATGTTTTGTTTCTGATCCTAGTCAGTGTTCAGTTTCTTCAAATTCACCCTTAGGTGTTTCTGATCATGGTTTGATCTCTCTAAAACTATTATCTCATTTTTCTTTATCATCGGAATCTTCCTATCATCGTACAACTACGATGTACATCGTACATCGTACATCGTACATCGTACATCGTACAACTACATCTTACAACTACCTTCCCAATGGGCAAGCGCCGTCCGAAGGACGTCGTAAGCACGTTACATTTAGGTCGGTCTATCCCGGTACGTAAATGTAACTTCTTTAGGACGTCCTTTCGTCTCTGAATAAATTATTATATAAAAGGACGTCCCCAGGACGTCACATTTGCGTAACGTAACGGACTTAGTTAAAAGTACCGTCCTTATTCTTTTAACAATATTCCTGAAAAAAAGGCTTTTCTATACAAGATCGTAAAAATTTAACGCTTTACTTTACTTAAATATCATTATTATGTCGACAAAAAGTCAAAGAAAAATTGATATAGAGAAAAAAGCGAGGTAACTTTCGTTAATTCTTTATTTTAAATATTACTAATTTATGTTTGTACTGCTACGTAAAGCTATATTATTCTATATTTTAACTGCTACCTAAACTTTGAGTAGTGCTTATAGTAGGTACGTGGACTAATTTTTTTAATTTATTTAAATACTAAAATGTTATATATAATTAGAAAGCCCTCAAATGCAGTATTTCAAAGAAAAAATTACGAAAATTGGACAATTCTATCAAAAGTTATGACGTTTTTAGTAGCAAATTTTCTATATATTGATTTCTTGATAACACTGTGGTCAAAAACATTTTTTTTTTTTTTTTACATAAATTGTTATAACTTTGACTATTCTTATTCAAAAATCTATAACTTGGTATCAAAAGATAGGTGTAAAAATGGTCTTTAATTTAAAATTTATTTCTAGTGCTAATTCACCACCAACACCGCACAAAAAAACACTTTTTCTACTTAAAATAGAGTTTTTTTATATGAAATTGATAATATTTATGTATAACATGTTGGTATTATTTTATTCTACATTACTAGCGAGTATTACAGGTCTATCTTAAAGTTGGGTGTTAGGTTGTTGGTAAGGTTTAATACACCCTATCAAAATTTCATTCTTTTAAATATTCTAATATTTACTAAAATGATTAAATTATAAAAAAATAAATATAATATCTCAATACTATGAAAAATAGTAACTAGTGGTGTATAAAAATTGCCTTTTTTGAAGTGAGGCAGATGCCGCCCCCTGTCGCCCTAAACATGAAAAAAAAAATTTAATGACAATTTCACAAAAAATGTTAAAATGCTTTCTTAAACAGAGATTATAAAACTAATATATAATAAATTGGTAATAATTGATAATACAACATAAAAATATATATTTTTAAAAGAATATACTAACAAAATATCATACATACCTTATACAATCAAGTAATTGTTCAACTATGGTCCAACTAATATTTAAATCTGAATAATGCAAATCAATTTTTTAAGAACTGTAAATAAAAGCCTAATTATTTAAAGATAAAATAATTTTTACAAAAGTCAAACAAAGATTTTAAATCAACTAAAATAAGAAAACTAAAAAAGTATGCAAAAGACTCATTTAATAACACTTAACATTTAAAATGGTACTCATTTTAAAACTTGCATTTAATATAGGCTATAAAATTCTCATGACACTTTATTTGCATTTGAAAGTGGTAATTATCTATGGGTACCACTTTTAAATTTGTTTTATCACATACAACATTAAAAACATGTAAAATATTTATTGCAACTACTACACTTATTAGTTCTTAAAATTCTTTTTTATAATTATTTTGGCAAAAAATTTAGATGAAAATAAAAAAATGCCAAAAATAATTTAATTTAAAAATTGTTACAATAAAGAAAACAAGTTATTTTTCTTTAAAAATATACAAACTAATATTGTATATTTTTAAAGAAAAATAAAGGAATAGTGGAACCATGTTAACTTTTTAATTGTTTATATTGAAGTTAACATAATGGCTGCCACCATTCCTTCTTTGTCGACCTCTTCTGGCGCAACCACTTCCTGTACCCCCTCTGCTGTTGTCCCCAGCACGCCTTTTTGGGGGATAATAGGGCCATCTAAAAAGGGGGTCATCTTTGCCCCCAAACCTGACCCAACGCAAATATGACTTGTTGCTGTTGGGTCCAGGATGCTGGGTCCTGTAAATTTTGTAGGCTTCATATGTAAGCTCTATAAAATAAATAATAATTATATTAGTAACAAATGGCATTATGTAACACTTAATACAAATCTAAATATATAAAATTATTGACTAATAAATCACTTATAGGTAAACAAATTTTTAATAAGAGTAAAAATTTAAATACTTTCTTTTGAAGAAAGTATTTAAATTTTTACTCTTATTAAATGAGAACTCAAATGAGAACACAATATAAATGTATTAAACAGTGTATATTAATAGGAATAATAAAAATTTGATAACCATTTAGATACATTTTTAACACATAAATTTACCAGCAGAAGGTTGAGCAGGTGAAAATAAAGGTAGAAAAAGTTGTTATTTAAAGATATTTCAATTGCTGAGAAATGCGCACACATTAAAAAGTAATAAGTTTTTAGACATACCAGTTGTTGCAGATGAACATGAAACTAAGGTTAAAAAGTTGTAATAAGAAAAATTGCAATTAATGAAAAATGCATACACAAGTATTAGTAAGAAATTAAAATTTTTAAAATTTACTAATTGTAGAAGATGTACACGATCCTAAGGTTAAAAAGTTGTAATAAAAAATTAATATAGCAAATGATGAATAATGTACAAACATATTAATAAGTAATATTATTTAGACATACTACTTGATGCAGACAACGATAAAACTAAGGTAAAAAAGTTGTAATAAAAAACAAATAATGCAATTGATGAGGATGTTCCATTGTACCAGATGAGGATGCTCCTCAGTTTAAAAAGTTTTAATAGAAAATAAATATTGCAATTGTTGAGAAATGCATACACATATTACACAGTAATAGTTTTTAAACTTACCACTTGTTGCAGTTAGAGTTGGAACAAGGTTAAAAAATTGTTATAAAAAATAAATATTGCATTGACATTAAATATATTCACAAAATAAAAATTATTGTTTTTCAAAATTGATAACTAGAGCAAGTTATAAAAGGAGAGATGATTAAACAAAATATGAGTTAAACCTTGACAAACATGTTTAAACTGTTATTACTATGATTCCTAACAGAAGTTATAATATTCAAACTTACAAATGGTAGACCTTGTTGATTCAACTAAAGTTAACAAAAAAATTGTACAACAAAAAATAACAGTTTGTTATTGTCAAAAGTTCAAAAAATAAAAATTAAAAATTAAATTATAAAAATTATATGAGTATAAACAAGAAGCTAAAATTAAGAATGGGTATATACTTATGTAAACAATAAACATATATAAATTAGTATACATCAAAAAAAAGGTATTAGACAATAATAATTATATCTTATATTTATAAAAACTTTAGAAACATTGAGGTAATGCAAAAATATTATTGGAAATATACTTACGAAATCTCAAGAAATCTATAATA
Organism: Hydra vulgaris; assembly: GCF_022113875.1. Classification (NCBI taxonomy): domain Eukaryota; kingdom Metazoa; phylum Cnidaria; class Hydrozoa; order Anthoathecata; family Hydridae; genus Hydra; species Hydra vulgaris. The sequence continues at coordinate 14,706,107 of NC_061169.1, forward strand.
ATAGTGCTAAGATCTAAACAAGAAGCAAATATAAGACATGCTTGCAAGGCCGGCGCGATAGGGGTGTGTGAGGGGGGGGGGGTGTAATACCCCTCATCAATGACTTTTAGTCGAAAAATGTGAACCTTTTTGACTAGTTAGTCGGTAAATGTAGACGCTGTCGATAGGTTAGTCGGTAAAGTCAGTCGGCAAATGTCGTTATGGCAGTCGGTAAATTTTAAAAAACGAGGACCTTTTTTTTTTGTTTTTTTTTTAAACTGCAAAAGTTGTAATGGCACCCCCCCACGTGACCCCTACTCGCGCCGGCCCTACATGCTTGTATGATTTAAATAATATTTAAAGGATGAAGTAGTAATACTACTTCATACAATACTACTAGTATACAACAGGAAAATGATAAAAGATGATAAGTGTAATTTTTATATCATTTTTAAACTAAACACTAAAAAATATGTTTGTTAAGAATAAATCAATATAAATTTGATTTGCAGACTTCTATTGAATTTAAAAAAAAAGTAGCAAATTATACAAATCATAAAATAATGTATTCTTAACAAAGTATTTGTTAATACGCAAATAAGTATTTTTAATACTTATTTGTGTATTAACAAACTTTTATACTTATATGGTGTTTTAATGAATCTTTGAAACTTTTATCTATTAAAAGAATCAAAACAGTTTTAATCTAATACATTAATCTTTTTATACTTAAGATTATCTTGCCAAGATAAACAAAAAGAGTAAGGTTTTTAACATTTATGTTATTGTTTTAAAAATAGTTATCAATAATATAATTATGAACAAAAAAATTTGCTTACTATCTGTTAAGGAATCTATGTATTTGTGCAACTCATTTTTTTCCATTTTATACTGTTATATAATAATAAAAATAAAAATAATGCAGAAAATTTTTTTTTTTCAGAGAACTGGCCCCCCTATCCGCCCCCGTATTTATATAGTGTTCGCTGTTACTAAAAAAAAATCATAAAAACAGAAATTAGGTACCAAAAGTGCTGCACTTAGTTAAATATCTGCTCCTTTTTTTTTTGGCTAAAATTTGGCAGGTAAAAAGAAAATACATGTAGAAAGTAGAATAAATCATAAAAAAATCGGGCTCAACATTTCTTAGAT
>NC_061169.1:14709737-14739737 GCF_022113875.1 Hydra vulgaris
AGCTAAATATTTTGTCTAACCGTTTAGTTGCTTTGAATGGCAAATTGCCAACTGACTTTGTTCGTCAACCAAGATCTCTTTCAGACTTGGATAGGTGGAAAGCGACTGAGTTAAGAAGTTTTCTTCTTTATACTGGGATAGTTGTTTTAAAAGGCATTCTCAGCAAAGAATTTTTTAAACATTTTTTAAGTTTATCTCTGGCCATTAGAATGTTGTGTGCAAAGAGTGGCAATTGTCTAGATGATTTGTCTTCAGCTAAAGAACTAATTTATTATTTTGTAAACAATGCAAAGCAACATTATGGTAATACTTTTGTTGTGTATAATGTACATTCATTATTACGCATCACTGATGATGTGGAGCATTTTAGATCCAACTGACATGATGTGTCTGCATTCCAGTTTGAAATTTTTTTACAAAAGATGAAGCGCCTTGTACGTGGTAAGCGTAACCCAGTTTCCCAGATTGCAAATAGGCTTGATGAGCTTAAAGATGAATCTTATTTAAAAGAGGATTTTGCATCCAAGATCAATGTAGGATTTAAAGATTCCTGCTTTTTTGTTAAAAATGGCATTGTATATATTACTGAAAAGAAATACGATGGAAGTTACAGATGTCAGTTTTATAATAATTTACATTTGAAATCTTTTTTCCATTGTTTCATTGATTCAAAAGATTTAAACATTTATAATGTTAAAAAAAATGCTCACTTTATTTATTGCAAAAAACAGTAATCAGACTTGATTAGAAAATGTGCAAGTTTACCATACAAGAGTGGTTACATTGTAATTCCTCTTCTAGAAGACTTTAAATTAGTTTAAAAAGCTAAATGAAACATGTTTCGCAGTAACTGTTGTCTATACTGTGTACATTATAATCTTAGTCCAAATCATTGTTCATCTTTTGAAAAATTAAAATAAATTAAAGAATATAACAGTCTTTTTCAATTTAATTATTAAATAATGCTAAAATCAAAATTTTATTAAAAACATATTTATATCACAGTTTTTTTAAAGTGGAGACTGATAATGCATCTTACATCATTATTTATAAGATTATTACTTTATTGATTTTATTCAAACTTAAAATCAAACGATAATTCTAATATTTCTCTCATAATAATTATAAAAAAACTGCTAAGCAAGTTAAAGTTTTAAGCTATTTATTTATAGCATTTATTATAATTTAGGAAAAGTAAATATACTAGATTATTTATAATTTATAACAAATACTTCTTGATAGTTTTAAGAAATTAACCATGAAGTCAAGAGGCAATTTAAAATAAATTGTCTTCTGGTAGCCTGATGCGACCAGACAGTTTGTTAACTTCAAAAGAGTGTTTATTAATTATCCCATTTCTATTCATAACAAAGCTATTTAATGTGAATATAATACCAATAGGATTATTCTTTTTTATTTGTTTAATTTAATAATCTAATATTTTTCTATCTTTTTTATATAAAACAATAGTTAATAAAATAAAAGTAATATAAACCGGTTTTTGTTTATTTACAAATGTTGTTTTTTTTTTCTTTACCAAAATAAATTTTAGTCTGCATTGGTCAGCGCTGGTTATTATTGAGAACAACCAAGAAGTTAAAACTGTTGCACCGCATCCTTGGGTGGATTTGAAAAATATGATTCTGTACTGGCCACCGAAACACAAATTATTAAGTTTCTATATTGATCGATGGTCAACTCCTGAGTGCTCTCAGGAGTTGACCATCGATCTGCTGGTGCTGGACAAATTTGAGAATAGTGAAAGCATAATAAAAGGTCAAATTTTTTTTGAAATTTGTTATTTAAATTAACTTGAGATATTTTAAAAGCAATGAAGTATAACTAATTGAGAAAATATTCGAGAAGTTTTATAATTCAATTACATTTTGAAATTTTAAAAGCATGGGAAAGACTAAGGAAGTTTCAGATGAAATAAAGAAATTAATTATAAAAGCCGTTAGGAAAAAAATGACTTATCAAAGGATTTCTGAACTTTATAATGTTTCTAAACCAGGAATATGTCACTTAATGAAAAGGTTTCGTCAGCGCAAAACTATTGAAAGCAAGCCTCGCTCTGGAAGACTAAAAGTTACAACTGAAAAGGCTGATAGAATATTATTAAGGTATTGCAAGAATAATCCTCGCATGACTGCTGTCGAACTTAATTCAATTATGCATCAGTTTCATGACATAAACTGTAGTGTTGATACAACTAAACGTAGATTACGACAAAATAATCTGTATGGTCGCCGTCCAGTTAAGAAACCTCTTATATCTGCAAGAAATTTAAGAACCAGAATAAAGTTTGCGAGAGATCATCTCAGTTGGACAGCTAATGACTGGTCAAAAGTCCTTTTCTCCGATGAATCAAAGTTTATGCTATTCAGTAGTGACGGAATTAGATATGTCAGACGTCCAGTAGGAGACAGATTCAATCCAAAATATCAGTTACCTACTGTTAAACATGAAGGAGGAAATGTTATGGTTTGGGGTGTTTTAGTCGTCACAATGTGGGTCCCATTCATCGCATAGAAGGTATTATGGACCAGAGAGTTTATTTAGACATCATGAAGAACATTATGCTGCCCTGTGCAAAGGACAAAATGAATCGCCATTGGATCTTTCAACGAGATAATGACCCAAAGCATTGTGCCAGATCTGTTAAGGAATATTTTCAATCAAAAAAAGTCAACGTTCTTCAATGGCCTTCACAGAGCCCAGATCTCAATCCCATTGAGCATCTTTTGGAGTACATTTACCGGCAATTAGTTGGTAGAAAACCAACCAACAAAGAAAATTTATTTGCTTTGATTAAAGAATGTTGGTATAATATTCATCAGGATGATTAATTTAGTTGATTTGATGCCTCGTCGCTGTGATGCTGTTTTAAAGGCAAATGGATATGCCACCAAATACTAACTTTCTTATTGAAACTACTTTATTAAAAAATTGTAAATTTTAAAAGTGTTAGTAAATATTTCAGCTTTTTTGAAATAAATATTAATCAAGATTAATCTGTTTCTAAACTTTTGCACGGAAGCCTTTTTAAAAAAACAATTAAAATTAATTGACCTGTGAGTTTTAAAATGTTAATGAAATGGATTTTGAATCGTAATAATATAGAGCACATTCAGTGAAAATTTCAAGTTATTTGAGAAAGTTTGTAAAAAGTTATGCGTTAAAAACTGAAAAAAAGTAGGTGTTTCTAAACTTTTGCACGCTACTGTACATTCTTTGAACAATATTTCAGCAATTTCTTCTACCCTATAATAGACTCGGTAGCCCCAACCTTTTACAGATTTGATGACCCTCTGGATTTTATCTACCTTATAATGATGCCTTTGATCATGGCTTATAACGAACAAGCAGTCTTTTTCAAGGATACTATTTATGTTTAACATATTTATGTTTAACAGGTATGTGAATGTAATAACATGATTGTGTTAGTAATAGTTGTTTAAATTATTTTTGAGCATAAATTTTGTTACCAGCATTTTACCAGAGTTTCTTTTTTCTTGAAAGTTTTATTTTGGAATATTTCGTGTTGTAGTAGCTCTTCTTAATAGCAACAAGGAAGATTATCGTAAGGATAGATTAGGTTATCACATGGGTGAGATTTTGAAACGAGCGATTCGTAACAAAGGAATGAGAAGTCCGAGACCTGCAGTTGCATAATGGATAAATGGATCATTATTTGTGGCTTCATATTAGACGAGCAAGCTTATTTATGATTGCTTTATTTTTTGATTTTGGTAAATACATTTTTCAAAATCATAAACCGCTTTTTAATTTTTCTTATACTAGCGCATGTATACACAACCAACATAATCTAAAACAGTTCTTTATAAAAATGAATGTTTTGAACAAATGCAGGATTATTATTATATTATATTTAGCATTGTAAGGTTATATATAATTATAAAAATTGAATGCTGGATATATAATACTTATATAAAAGTAGCATTTATATCTCATGTAATTCATATAACTAAGAGGTATGGGTTATAACTCATGTAATTCATATAACTAAGAGGTTTGGGTTATAACTCGTGTCAGTCTTAGTCTTAAGAGTAATTTAAACTTTAAACAACAACTGATGTTTAAACAATAATTTTAGCTGGAAAGTTTTTTATAGACGATGATTTTATGACATGCCAAAGACGTATTTTTAACTGAATGAATAGGATCCAAGACTTGCTGAAGATGTCCGTAGGACGTGCTTTAGACGTCCTTTAAGATCGTCCGCAGGACGTCCTTTTAAGTCCCCGTTGGACGGACGAAAAGCGCTTCATTTGGTACGTCTGGAGGACGTCCTTACGTTGTCCCGCGAGACGTCCCAAGGACGAAAATGGACCTATTGCGGACGTTAACTGGGTTTATGCTGACTGGGACTCTTTTCGTGATTTTCTTCGTGATAGCCCTTGGGTAGAAATCTTTCGTCTTCTTGTTGACAAATGTACTTCTTACATAACTTTGTGGATTCAAGCTGGCATGGAATCCTTTATTCCCACTCGACGATTCCAGGTCAAGCCTCACTTCTCTCCATGGTTTTCCTTACATTGTGCTGCTGCAATTGCCAATCGAAACCATTACTTCCATATCTATCACCAAAACAATTCTCCAGAAAACAGACGTCTTTTTATTACTGCTAGAAACCATTGTAAAAAGGTTTTGTCTAACGCCAAAGCTATTCTCAGATCATGAAATCTCATATTTCATCGCAAAAATTAGGCTCTCGTGACTTCTGGAGAATCTTTAATTCCTCAAGGTTCAATCCTTGGCCCTATACTCTTTTTAATTTACATTAACGATTTTCCAGATATTATCACATCTATGGTGGCATTGTTCGCCGATGATACTACCATTTATTTTTGTCACAATAAGAAGCCAACTTCTTCTGGTTGCTTGCAGGGGGCATCTGAGCTTGAAAAGGATCTCACTTTTGCAACAGCATGGGGCTCACAGTAGCTGGTGAACTTTAATTCAGATAAAACTCAATTTTTTTTTCACACAATCGTTATCGCAATAATTTAGACCTTCCTATATTTATGAACGTTAATGTACTCGATGAGTCATCTACCCTTCATCTTCTAGGATTAACTCTTACTTCTGATCTTTCTTGGAAACCTTATATCAAATCCGTTGCAAAATTAGCATCTGCTAAAGTTGCATCTCTTTGTCGAGCTCGAAACTTTCTTAGTCTGGATTCTATTCTCCATCTCTATAAATCTCAAATCCGGCCTTGTAGGGAATACTGTTGCTATGTCTCGGGTGGATCTTCTAATGATACCCTTTCTCTTTTAGACAAGGTGTAACATTGTAAACATAGTTAGACCTGCTCTTGCAGCCATTCTTCAACCTTTGTCACATTGCCGTAATATTGCTTCTCTTTCTCTTTTCTACAAATACTATAATGGGCACTGCTCTAAAGAGCTAGCGTCTCTTGTGCCATCTACTAAAATTCATTCTCGTATTACTCGTCATTCAATTAAGTCTCATCTTTTTTCTGTTACTGTTCCAAAGTGCTGCAAAAACTCTTATTCGTCTAGTTTTTTTCCTCGAACATCAGTTCTTTGGAATTCGCTTCCTTCATCTTGCTTTCCTGATTCATATAATTTGCTATCTTTTAAATCGTCTGTCAATCGTTATATTGCTCTACAATCTTCATCTTTTCTCTTCCAGTAACTTCCAACTCTTCCAACACTAATTAGTGGTTGCTTGCAGCCTTGTTGGAAGCGAAGATTCAAAAAAAAAAAAGAATATTGTTATATATATATATATATATATATATATATATATATATATATATATATATATATATATATATATATATATATATATATATATATATATATATAATAAAAAATCATACATGTATATATAGATAATAATGTATGATAGTGAAAGTCAAAATGAAAGTCACTCAGTATAGTTGAGATACATGGATCTAATCCATATTATGTTAGTGAGCTTTATTATATTAATATCAACAATAAATAAAATATGTGACAAATATGTTTTAAAACATTTAAAACATGACGTATTGAACAAAAAAGCTATACCCAGTTCTTTCTGCAGTAAATGTGATGCTTTTTTCTTCTTTAAACCTACTAATAAATTTAAAGGATTACAATTTTATAACAATAATTATATCTAAAAGTATATTCGTTTGCTAAAACCATTAATTATTACTACGCTTTGTTATTGTTTACGAAAGAGTTCCACTGTTTAAAATAAATGTTATCGAATTTCAAAGTATAAAAAAACACAATATTTTTCAAATATTTTATTCGAAATATTTTAAATCGATATTTTAGAAGAAGAAAATTATCACTTTATAAGAATGTTATAAGAATGAATTAGTTACAATTTTTGACATCGTAAAATTGATATATGAACAAAATGTGTATAATAATTGGAATAATTATAATAATATCATCAATAAAGATAAGACATAAATATAAATTTATGTATAAATTTTTTGTGGCCTGGATTTTTTGCTGGCCTTAAGGCATGTGCCTTGTTTGCCTTAGGGTTAATCCGGGACTGGTAATAACTAAATTGTATCTAAAATTTAATTATATAAAGTTGATTTTTGAAGTGTGTAATAAAAGTATTTTATTTTTAAAAATAAAAGTAATTAACATAAGTAATTACTATAAAAAGTTACTTATAAATGAAAATTATTTGCCAAAGTAAGTCATAAAAAAGTTATTCAGATGTTACTAATACAAGTAATTTTTATTTTTTAACTTTAATGCATCTTATTATCGTTGTATTTTTCATGCGGTTAGTTACTGCAGATGTTCTCCTGCGATTGTTAAAGATTTAGTTTTTAAAATATTTTTCATCACCGTAAAAACTTTATCATTGCGATTAGTGACGCGGGAGGCTGAAATTGAGAAGATTTATTACTATTTGTTATGTAAAAAAAATGTGCGAATAGACGATTGTCGTAATAACGATATAAATGTATAAAGTGGAGTTAAATCGCTTATGGCATTTTGCGATATAGATGATATATATAGATAAGGATGATACTAAAAATTCTTACAAAATGAAAATGAAACCCATATGTAACTTTTATGAAACCCACAAAAAAAAAAAAAAAAAAAAATCTCTAATTTCCTAATTTGCTGACGTGTGATAAATATCCAAGTTTAATTTTGACAAATGAACATATCTAAAAAAAGTGTAATTTAGCGACTGATTTATTGAAAGGAGACATGTCTTCTCCCACACATACTCTTTATGGCGGCCTTCATTGCATTTAGCCATCAATATTCATTTGTATTTAAAAGGAGTAGGTGATTTTAGGAATTGTTTTGACCAAATTTTTATTAGGGCAAAACAATTCTCATTTGCAACCCCCTCAATTTGAGGGATTACAAATTTTTTATGGTCACTATTTTTAAACACTGAGAGATAATACAATAAAACTTAAAATTTAACAATGAATGTAAGTCTAGTTGAGAATAGTATTAAAATAGTTTATCTACTTGGTGCCTCTCAGGGTGTTAGGAGAGGTGAATGAGGTTAAAGGGCTTTTTCGTTCCCAGCCTCCAATCATTGCAATTTTTTGGAAAGCATCATTATTTGACATAAGATAAACACAAAAATATTTGGAGTTTGCTCCATGTCTTTAAGTTAGCTATCTCAAACACCAAAAAATCCTAGATCCGTCACTAGAGACGACTGAATAAGCGCGAATTTCATAAATGCAAACTGACATAAGTGCAAATGGCATAAGCGCGAACCACTTACAAAAACTGGCACAAGTGCGAACTGGCATTTTTTTTTACATAATAAATAGTAATAATTCTTTTCAATTTCATTTGCAATATTGAAGGTAAGTTTCTACATTTCATTTCTGCACAAAATTTATTTGCCTTTGGGCAACAACTATGGGCAACACTGCTTGGTAAAGTCATTTACTTATTTTTGCCTGACATATTTTGAAATTATTCCCGTATGGTGGCAGCACTTACCATTAAACCCAACTGCCATTCCTGTCAAATTGGTGTGTGTGCTTTTTGCACGCACACCAATTTGATTTAATTCAATTTAATTTTTTTTTAACATTAAAAAACATGTCAATTACTGAAAAAGTTAGTAAAAGGACACTGAAAATGGTAAATCTTGTGAAAAAAAAGTCTTAAAAAAATGATGATATATGTCTTTGATATAAATACAAAAGACATATATTGTAGCGTTTTTCTGAATACAAAAAACATATATGATAATATATGTCTTTTGTATTCAGAGAAACGCTTCATTAAAGATGATATGATGGAATCTAAGTACGGCTTAAATATCTTTTGTCTAAAGTAGTCTCAGTTGTAGTTGCATGCTCTTTTTTTTTTGAGCTACCAGAATTGCTATGAAGTACTAGCCGTCTGCATAGACAGAGGACTTTCACGTTGACCTTGTGAGAGCAATTACTTAAGTATAAAAATCTTGCCCGAAATGAATTTCTGCGTTCTGTTGATGCATCGAAAAATGTCAAATAGTGTGATGACTTGTTTCTAAACACCTAGTATATTTAGTTGTACGGCAACAACTATGCAATGGGTTTCAATAAAGCCAAGTAGGTTGAAAAAACCACAAGAAATACAACAAAAATTGGTGAATTACAAGAACACAGTAACTGGTAGGTATTTTGTTGCGTTTTAACACTGTTGTTTGTTGCCAGGTTTCGTAATCAATGGCAAATAATGACCACCACTTTGTGCTTTCTTGATGAAACTTGATGATAGAAAAAACTTCCATTGCGCATCATTTACAACTAGGAAAAAATATTGCGTATTTTATAATAAATTACTAGAAGGTGCACCTTCTTTACCAGCCATGGCTGAACAACAATCGTATCCGTGTTCGGGTAATTTTGTTATGTCCAAACCGCCTTTTTTAAAGTAATTCAAAATAGTATTTGCAATCGCAGAAGATTTTTTTTGTTTTTGTGAATGAAATCTTTAAAATTCTTTACAGTTGTAAAATTTACCATCAGAATCTTCTAAAAAAACATACAGCCAAAGATAATTGTTTTGATTTATCAGCTGTTTCGTCTGTTAGAATTAAAAAACTATTAGATTTGTTTAATGATATAACAATTTGTGTCTGCATCAACTCATGCAGCAACAAAACGACGTTTCTTGTCATGTTTTTTCTTTGCTGAAATTATAACTGAGAGATGGTCAGAACGGTTTTGTGAGCAGACGGTGCTTGAAATAATAGATGTATCGACCCACGTCAAATTATCAATACCACTGCTAAAGTCTTTCAGTGTCAATGTTTCGCTGCTAAGAATAAAGAAAAGAATGAACGACTGGTTTGGTTTGTATTGACATTGACAACAAGTTGGAGTTCCTATGACTCTGATGCGGGTATGCCATTAATAATAATATTAGAAGCATTTTGTCCTTGAACCAGAACGGTAACTGTTGTAAAATTTGCACGGTGACCATCACTGTTTTCATTAAATGGTTATTTGGCGTTTTAGTAGGCTTTACTGGCTTCATCCGTAAACAAATTAACGTTTGCTTCAGCTTACGGTTAAGATCTTTGTTCATGTTTGAAGTTTATTTCTTTTAAAAACAGAAGTTTGCATATTGAAATTTACTAGAAAAAACACTAGAAATTAAAGAAAATTTTTAAATGCATAGCGTACCTATAAATACATATTGATATTTAACATGTTATTATGTATTATATAATAGTTTGTATTTTATATATGTAATATGATATCATATTATTAAATATATATATTTCTTTCCTTTTTCAGTTTACAATGTTAGTCGTGATACATATTAATATAAGTCGTAATAGAATTACGTAAATAATACAGTTCAGCGTGTTAAGAATATAAAACTAGGTTTCCGGAAGAAGATCATAAGGGTCCTATCATCAGAACCTTAAAAAGTAAAAATATTTGTTTAAATATTTATTAAAGATTTAACGTATGAAGATTTGATGTAATTAATAAAGAAAAATATACTAACATTTTAATATTTAATAAGATGAAGATTTAACAAATACATTTTACATACACTTTTAGTAGAATTTTAGAATATTGTCCATAGAGAGAATGAACTTTTGGCAAAAAATTTTGACGCTATTTTGTTCCCAAGCTCCAATCATCGCATTTTTTGCAAAGCATCCTTCTTTGACATAAGTATAAACTATAAATATTTGGAGTTTGCTCCATGTCTGGAAATTAGCGATCTCAAAGACCAAAAAATGTTTTTGGCGCCCCTGTATATATACGAGGATATGTCAACACTGTAAAAGCATTCATAAAGCGAACGAACCAAAGTTTTTCCTAACTAAACAACCGCAACGCAGTGGTTAGAGTTCTGGCTCAGAACCAAAAGGTTCGTGGTTTGACGCCAATTCTAGTCCAATAAGCGACATTGGTAAGAATGGGAGCGCAAACTTACTTATTAAATGTGGTTTAGTGGTGCTCTGTGATATGACCGATAGGTAATCTTAGAACACCTAAAAGTGAAAAAATTTTAAAATTAGAAAATGTTCCTTCTCCTGAAATTGATTTTAATATAATTGCTGAAATTAAAATAAAGTTATCTAAACGAGATATTTAGTAAGAGAAAAAAACTTTTCTAAAACCTTGGGAATTAGGATAACATGATTTGTTAAAGTAAATGAAATTTGTATTCACAATCTTAAATATACTAAAAAACACAAAAGTTCCTATATAGGTCAACTGAAAATCCGCTCAAAGTTTCTATACAGGTTAACTGAAAATCCATTACAGAATGTTTTCTGGGTTATGTTATAATGAAATCGATCAATTACTAGCTGTTTAGAAGCTATACACGTTATAAGAAATATTTTTGAAATTTTAAAATTGTCAGAATTTTGTAAAACAGGTTAAAATATTTGTAAAAATCTGTAAATTTATTTATGCACGATGTAATAAAAAACGAAAACAATTAGTTGCAAAGATAAATTAAAAAGTGGATGTATTTCTATGTTTCTAAAGCTAAAAAAGAAAATTGAAGGTATTTCTTTGTTTCTAAAGCTAAAAAAGAAGATTTTAGCAATAGGAATTACTTGTTTCATTAAGTAAACAAATTTTAGAGTATGATTCTTTTTTCTTTGCATAACATACTTTACAAAGAAAATACTAAACAAAAAAGAACATTTCTATTCAATTTCTAATCTCGTCTAATTTCAAGATCAAGAGTAAACAAAAAACTTCAAGTTGTTTAATTTTTGGAGATTAGACAAACGTATTTAGAGATTTGTTGCTTTTATTTTTTTTTGTGTTACTATGAGACATATATTATATATCACTAGTGTTGCTATGAGACATATATTACGAATCACTTGTGTTACTATGAGACATATTACGAATCACTTGCGTTGTTATGAGACATATATTATGAATCACATGTGTTACTATGAGACATACATTATGAATCACTTGTGTTACTATGACACATATTCAACGAATCACTTGTGTTACTATAAAACGTATACAACGCATCAGGGCAAAAATAATAAATAATTTTTTTCATAAAGTTTCTTTAAATTATTTCAAGGTGAAATAGAATTTATGATATGATTCCTAGTAACAATAAACTACTTACTTTTGCATCTATAAATATATAAGCATTTTTAACTTGTTTAAAGTACAATTGAAATGTGGGAAAGGTGCATCAAATCATATATTTACAATAAATAATGAAATACTTAGTGATACTGACAGTGCAATGTAACTAGCAACGGAAGTTAAAACTGTTGTTGTAACGATTAAAAATTTATTTAAATGAATGATACCAATGATATTACCTCCTATTCGTCCCCAAACAACATATGAAAAAACTCATGCATTCCATGAACTCATTTGTGATGTTTTAAAAAGACATCTAAATTTTGAAATGCTATCTTGTTACATAGATTGTGCGTTATATGAAAGTAAGTAGATATCAAAGATTTTAATATCATTTTATGATGAAAAAACAAATGAAATTGGTTTTATAGATGATAATAATGTTGCAAAGGCCATAAGAAACCAAGCTAAATCTGTGATTAAATTAAAAACTATTAGACCGCATTTAGTTCAGCCTGGAATATTTGCACAAACAAGTTGAAACATATCTTAGGATTTATATGAAATAAAAATTTGTGCATCTGATGCCTAAATGTTAGAAACCAATGATCCAAAAAGAAAAAAATTATTGCAGATATTACCAGTTTTACAGTTTTAAATCAATTACAGTTTATACCTTTTTTAACTTTTGTGTTTCTCCAACCTTTCCACTTGATCTTTTTTTTCACCAATCATTTGCTGTGTATGTATGCAATCTATCTTTTTTGTTACAAGTTATCGCTATTTGCTAGCTTGTCTAGAATTGGTCAAATTTATCATTTATCATTATAATTTTTTTTAAAACAGACTGATTGTGAAACAAATATATTTTTTTATGATGATATTTATCAAGATGCTTTTACTTCCTTAAGTTTCAAAAAAGTTAATCACGTTTTAAATCTTTTTTTACTTATCAAAAATATAGTTTTAATGGCAAAAAGGTGAGGATACTAAAGTCCTACATAGTCTCACACTGGGTGCTGCCCGTGAAGAAAACAGAAACAAAAATTTTCATTATGCAATGGTTTAAAGTGTTTTTTGGCTGCTTTAACCCTAAAAAAGATCAGTGCTGCAAATGTTTGAAGTTTGAAAGTTTGAAAGAACAGGAAAAAGACTGGGTGCTGCCCGTGAAGAAAACAGAAACAAAAATTTTCATTATGCAATGGTTTAAAGTGTTTTTTGGCTGCTTTAACCCTAAAAAAGATCAGTGCTGCAAATGTTTGAAGTTTGAAAGTTTGAAGGAACAGGAAAAAGAAAAGTAAAAAGAAGAATTTGAAGCTCATATTATAAGAAAAAGTAAGGCGCAACAGGCAAAGCAAGCAGATAAAGATAAAGCAAAAGAAACATTCGATCATTAAAGCGTTCTACAGATACCCGACGGCGACGGCGTTACTGTGTCTACAATCTCTATATTTATAATTGTTCTCCTCTGAATTAATCATTCTGCTGGCCGGAAACTAAGGGCCGTTTAGGCAGTAGGCAGAAAATGCCTGTTCAAATAGATACAGAAACTACCGCCCACAACTACAGAACTGTCCTATTATTTGGATATATGTGGGGGTCAAAATAAAAATCAAAACATAGCTACTGTTCTCTTGTACTCTGTTCAGAAAACAGCTGTATTATTTTCTCTATATTTTTTTTTAGCTTTTAGTTTGTTGTATAAATAGGGGCCACGATTTGAAATAGAGAAATGGGAGAATATAGTTTTTTTTTTTAATGGTTTAATAAAGTTTCTAGCTTCTCTTGTGTTATATTTATTAAAGTTATTTAAAAAAAAGTTATTTATAAAACAATAAAGTACCTGACCTAATTTAAATTTTAGCATGAACAATAAATTCTGATATATGTTAATTTAATAAATATTTAGCGCCTTCATTTATTTAAAGAGAGGTTTAGTGTGTGTAAATTTTAGTTCGTTTTAGTAGGTCGTCAACAATTGTTCATATATATAACTCATTAACAGTTCGTAAGCTTACATATAGACTTGAACTATGCAAATTTAGCACCAATTCTCTTAGCAACATAGATGCTGTTAGAAGAGCAGTTTTAAAATCTTTTTTTATTTCTAAAAACATAAAAAAATTACCTTCATTTGTTTTTTAAAATAAAGTATATTTTAACTATTCTACTTCAAAGCAAAGTAAAACTATTTATCAGGATGCTAAAAATCAAACTTGCTATTGACTGATATTTAAGCAGTTACAAGCAATACAAAAAAAATTTTTTACAAATGATGTGATTGCTACAATGGTTTAAACTTCTTCCAGTGTATGATAGAAAAATAAATTTAAACAACCTTCGGAAGAACTGTCAGCGAATGTTACAACAATATTAAGAGAATCATTCCAGTTATGGAACTTAAAAAAAAAGAGTGATTTTTCAAACTCTGATAGACGAGAATGTTTTGAAAACACTAAAATAATTAAGTCTGGAAAAAATAATTTACTAGCTTATACTTAAGGCTAACAACTTTGAATACCTAGTTGTTTTACTTGCGTAATTTTAAAAAGCAACTTTAATATAGTTTATTTTACCTGTAACTTCATTTACTGGGTGATTAAGAGAAAATGTAATAATAATAATAATATTAATAATAATAACAATAAAAGAAAATATACTAAGCATTGTAAAGTTACGACATAGTATAACTTTTAAGATATCAGTCCATAAGTATATTTGAAAATCTACTGTTTTCAATAGTTTTAGGATGTTGTTAAGCATTGCGGCTGAGAAATAATTAAAAAAAAAAATTAGAATGCAGTACAAGGAGCGTATTTTTTTATATAATACTACCTCAAAGTAATTCTTTCTAAGATGTATGCATGTATGATCGACTGTTTTAAGATATGTATGGAATCTCATCAGCCGTTGCTGCTCAATCTAAGAGCAATTTAAAAAAATATTCTTTTTATTTTATGCACCTTTTTAAACTGCTGAAGAGCTTTGGATAGACTGTCTGAGAATCTAGTTTACATTTTTAAAGTACCATTACTCAAATAAACAAACTATAGCTGATTGAGTTTTTACTTTGTAAGATAAGTTTGCTGCAAATTTTGTATTTTTACTTCTTCCATTTAAAAAATATAAACAACAACTATCTGCTAATATAGTTGAAATAACTAGAAAAAAAGCATTTTAGACTTCATATTAAAAAGTGACACGGGGCAGAAACCATCACTGTCATCACCCCATCTCCATATAAATTTTCCCATCACGACCTTATCCTCATCAAGTTTGTCCCCATTCCCATCCCATCTAGTTTATCTTCATTCCTAATTCAATGAAGCTGCGTTCTAAATAATCGTTCTAAATTAGATTGAAAAGACAAAAATTAAACAGCGTGAAAAGACTATAACAAATGTATCTCAGATTTGTCTGTTTTTAATTTAGCATATTACTTAACTTTTGATAAAAAACTTAATATTTTTACCTTTAAATAATGCTGTCTACTTTAGAAATAAGCTTTGTATTTAAAAGATTTATTTTGATTGAACTTAACCTTAATTTTAACTGTTTTTTATAATTATTTCAAATAATGAGTAATTAAAAAAATATTTCTGTCTACAACAACCCTTAGGTTGTGTTGCTAAACTATCGCCTATTGTGATTGTTTTAACAATTACCCCATTAATTGCTATGCCGTTTCAGTAAATATTATTACCACTCGCGACCCATACATTTTATTATATTAATCTATTTGAGATCTTAGCGTTTAGTTTATTAGAATACTCATATCTTTTTTTTTTCGAATTTAATGAGGTAAACTCACAAAAGCGCTTCTAGCTCTAAACTTTTCAATCTATTACTTCTTGAAAATAATAATTCGGATACTACGTAGTTATTAAATAAAACAGAAAAAAATTTGAATACCACGTAGCTATTAAATATTTTTTACGTGTACTAAAGGCGAGTACTACTCTCTCGTAGGCGGGTTAGATTTTTTTTACGCGCTCAAAAATTAACTTAAGTAAGAAAATTTAGGTTTCTTAAACCAAAATCTACTACTAAAAAAAAAAAAATTGGATTCAAAAAATCAAAATACCGTTTTATCTTGTCATATTATAGACAATAAGTCTCAAGAAACGGTCCAAATGTTGGTGAATCTTTAAAGTTTAACCAAAAAAATATATATTAACGTCTTCTCGTGGAGTTTGTCAATTCCAGGAAAAGACAACTATACATTTACAATAATTCCATTTAAAAGTTCCTCCCAATTATTATTGCTATTATTATTATTGCTATTATTATTATTATTATTATTATTATTGTTATTATTATTGCTATTATTATTATTATTTTTGGAGAGAGGGAAGGCGGCTTTTTTTTCGGATTTTGAAGAAATCAATGATATATATTAACTAGATGTCTAACTTCCGAAAAAAAGTGAAGCACATTTTTTTTGCCAACCAGCATATGATTGGCTAATAACTTGTTTTGCCAACCAGCATCTGATTGGTTAACAAATATTACGGAAAGACAAAGAGCAAAAATAAAATCCAAACAAAAAATATTTGTGTCAGTTAAATCAGAAAATGGGTTTAAAAGTTAGTCAGGTTGGAATGACATTGTGAGATGCTTTAGTATTGGATAATTTTATAAGTGTAGGTTAAAAGTAACGTCAGTTACTTTTAACTTTCTATTATAAAAAATAACTGCTAAGCTAGTAATTTTAGTTTAAAGTAAAAAGACTTTGAACCTTCGGAAAATATTTTAAGTATATAATTTTTAAAAGTTAACATCTTAGATAAGTTTTTATATAGTTAATTAAGTTAAAATATCTGTTATAGTATGTAAACTTATCCTATATATTTCTTTATAATAAAATACAATATTTCTAAGGGTTATATATACCCTCGTTATTCAAGTAATATTACTTGATCAAGTAATATTACTTGAATAACGAGGGTATATATAAAAATATATATACTTAAAATTAATTAAGTTAAAATAGTATGCAAACTTATCCTATATATTTCTTTATGATAAAATACAATATTTCTAAGGGTTATATATACCCTCGTTATTCAATTGAATAACGAGGGTATATATAACCCTTAGAAATATTGTATTTTATTATAAAGAAATATATAGGATAAGTTTACAAACTATTTTAACTTAATTAATTTTAAGTATATATATTTTGAATATTTACATTTTAAACTGAGACATTTATTTAGACTTGCTCCAGATTATATCATATATAATATAATGTATATATATATATGTATATATATATATATATATATATATATATATATATATATATATATATATATATATATATATATATATATATATATATATATATATATATATATATTCAAATGATATTATATATGATAAAGTCTGGGATAATGTGTTTGAGTGTGTGTGTATGTATTTATAAAACATAAAAGATATATTTTTGAAAACAATACTTTTTATTTTTTTAGAGTAACAAATAATAAACATGGTTATTAATTGTTCCGTTTACAACTGTAAAAGCAGATTTGATAAAAGTAGTTTAATTTCTTTTCACAGATTCCCTTTAAATGATGAAATTTTATGTAAAAAATGGGCAACAGCAACTAAATGTTTACAAATTACACCTAGTAAACATAGTAGAATCTGCAGTAAACATTTTAAATTAGAAGATTTTGAGTGTCAAGAGAATGGGAAACGTGTGCTGAAAAAAAATATTGTGCCTTCAATATTTGACTTTCATGAATCATTGAACAAAAATAACAAGCGAAATCAGCTATATAATGATGATACATCACACATTAAAAAAACAATTTGTTCTATCTCGAATAAAGAGGTAACAGAGCTTGATATTACAAATACTATTAAGGAAAAAATACTTAAACAAAATTCTCCAAAAAAACTATTACTTAGAAAAAAGATTAAAATATTAAAACAAAAGCTTAAACGAAAAGATAAAAAAATTGTTTCACTTAGCAAAGTTATTCAAAACTTGGAGAAAAAAAATATTATTTCCATTGATGTTGCTGAATTACTTGAGAACAACTTCTCTGGACTGACTAAAGAACTTTTGAAATCTGAATTAAAAAATAGAGGCAAAAAAAAAAAAAGTTATAGATACTCTGAAGAAGTTAAAAAATTTGCTTTAACACTGCACTTTTATTCTCCAAGAGCATATGAATTTGTTAAATCTACATTCTCATTACCTGCCGTAAGCTCACTTTCAAACTGGACCTCATCTGTAGATTGTTTGCCTGGGTTTTTTGGAGATGTTTTCAAGTTTTTACAAAATAAGACATTTGAGAATTCATCATACAAAGATTGCGCATTAATATTTGATTCTATGCATATCAGGGCTGCTCTGCGGTATGATAATGTTACTGGATCATATGAAGGTTTTTCTAGTTTTGGAAACAATATTCTAGCCTATGACCCAGATAAATTAGCAACAGAAGCACTTATTTTTATGGTTGTTGGATTGAAAGGCCATTGGAAATGTCCTATAGGCTATATATTGTGCGATAAAATTTCCTCAACGAATTTAAGTTGTCTAATTAATAATGCTTTACATTTATGCGCTACTCATAATCTGAATGTTTGGAGTATAACATGTGATGTTTGGAGTATAACATGTGATGACTTATTTCCAACTTTAGTGCAATGAAGAATCTTGGGTGTTCATTCAGAAGTAAAATTAAAGAGATGTGTGGTAGTTTTCCCCATCCTGAATATGATCATCCTATATATTATATCCCTGATCCTTGTCATATGCTTAAATTAGCTCGAAACGCTCTGTGTAGTATCGGTATCTTTGTTGATGAACAAAATCAATATATAAAGTGGGACCATATTAAAGCATTGCATAAACTGCAAGAAGAAGAAGGATTTAAGTTTGCAAATAAACTTGGCAATTACCACATTGACTTTCGCAGACATAAAATGAATGTTAAAATTGCAGCTCAAACGCTAAATGGTTCAGTTGGTGATGCTATAGAGTTTTTGATGGTCTCAGGTCATCCAACTTTTATTGATGCCCAAGGCACAATTAATTTTATTAGAACTTTAGATAAATTATTCGACTTGTTAAACTCTAAAAACCTTTTTGAAAAAGGATCTAAGAAACCTTTGTTTTTGAATGAAGCTCCAAAATGGATAGAAACCATAGAAAAATCTGTAAATTACTTAGTTAACTTATCAGACCTATCTAAAACTTCTTTAATTAAACACAGAAGGAAGACATTTGTACTTGGTTTCATTGTAGCAGCCACAAGTGTTAGAGATTTATCCCTTAACCTTTTATCTAGACATGAGAATCCTTTTGAATTTATTTTAACATATAAACTGTCACAAGTTCATGTTGAATTATTATTTGCTTGTATTCGAGGCAAAAATGGTTTCAATAACAATCCAGATGCACGTCAGTTAAAATCTGCTTTAAAAAGAATTTTATTAAGAAACTCTATCATAGGATCAAAATTTAGCAACTGCCTTACTTTTGACTAAAAATCTTCTGGCTCAATCTTTTTATTAAAGTGGAGTAAAAGGAGATCTCCTCTTGTTGAGCAAAATATAATATCTAGTGAGGATTCTAACTATTTTAAAGACCTTGCTGGTTGTCTTTCATCAGTCTCTACTTCAATTTATAAAGAAGCTATACTTGGATATATTGCAGGGTTCATTGTAAGAAAACTTTATAGTAAAATTACATGTCTGACTTGTGCCAATAATTTCTCCGAAGACTTTATCCACTGATCATGAGTATTCTATATTTTGCAGTTCATCGTGGAAAAGTTTTACAACTTTTAAAAATCGAGGTGGTTTAATCTTTCCATCCTGTAGTGTTTTAAAGATTGTTGAAAAATGTGAGCACGTTTTTAAAGTTTTGGTGTGTGGGGCAGACCCCCATAATCTAAAAATATCTTCTAAAAAAAATCTTAAAACCTATCTGGTGCACTTTATAAATCAAAAACTTGCAAATGATGCACTGTTTACTGAACTAAATATGCATGATTTAGAACATGAGATTTTAACTGAAGACATGCATTCTTTACAGCTTTTAAAAAAAATTATAGAAAAATATTTAACATTGCGTCTACACTCATATGGTCAGCTGTACACTAGAAATGAGTTGCATAAAGGAAAGATTGGATTACGGCAACAGTCCAATAAGTTGTTTTGTTCAAAGGTTTATGAAAAATTACAATAATAATATTCAATATTATTTGTAAGCTATTTATGCCAAAAAATAAAATTAATTCTTTAAAACAAAAATTTTATTATTTCTGAAAATTACTTAACTGTAACTGTTAACTGTGTGTTACAGTTTTTTGAACTAATTTAAATTTTTTAATTGAAAACCTACATTAAAAATAAAAATTTATACCTATTTATATCAGCAACACTTTTGATTTATTTTCATAATGAAATATGTGTTCTTTTATAACAATAACTTAAGGGGTCCAATAGGGTACTTTTAAGTTACAGTTGTAAAAGTCAAAAACATATTTTTTGCCAACATATATTTATATTTGCCAAGTAAAAATGTAATATCTTTGTATTATATAACAACTTCTAACTTTCTTTATCTACAAACGCTGTTTTTAAATAACAGTTTATAAATAGATATTTTTAACATTTAAAAAGTTAACATCGCCAAAATGTTTTTTTCTTTGCTGCGGCTACCGGCTTTATAACCTTCAAAAACTTGCTTCATATTTTCTTACGGAATTTATACGAAGTTAGACATCTAGTTAAATATATATCATTGGAAGAAATGATTTTGTTGTGTTTCCAATTCGGTCAGTTTTAAAAGTGTTTCCAATTAGGTTAAAGAGATTGGATATTAAACATTCTATTCACCGTGTATTATGGTGTAAACAAGTTAAAGCTAGGCGACAATATTTTCCATTACAAAAAATATCACGTTGTTGATAATAATGCTATGGAATATATTTTTCTCTGTGTTATATACGTTTAGTTTTGATTTGTTTTTTACTTTATAAAATATATTAGGTTGAAAATTCGTGTTATCGTAAACAACAGTGTCATTTATATATTTATATGCTTTTTTAAAATTTTTTAAAACTGATATGTGATGTCTAAATATTTTCTTCAACTTCTTTCGATTTATTTACATTGTCTTGTTGTATTTTTTGAGTCCTTTTGTATTTTTTACATAATAAAAAGGTTTTCTTTTTCTAAACACTAAAATAATCTACTAACAAATATTTCAACGTTTGCTTGTTTCAAATGTTCCATATAAAAATTGCATAGAATTTTAATATTTAATATTAGTAAGCAATGAGTTGCTATTGATTTTTTCAGTATTATTAATGTTTTTTGTGTCAATTATTATGCATTCTCTCAAATAAAAGGTTGAATCTTTTATTGATGTTTTTATAATTTACATATAAAATTTTTTTTTTAAAATAATTATTTAAAGTCAAAAATTATTTTCTTAAAATAATCAAAAATTCTTCGAATTTACCAATTTTTAGATACTAAAAGATCATTGTTTCAAAATGATATCTAACAACTTCTTTTTTTAAAATAAATTGCTCTAAAGTGATGGTTTTGATTTGCTTAATTTAATTTTTATAATGAAATTTGAAATAAAAGGCTGTTGCCATTACCAAAATCCTGTTGATATGTTATCAATTATGGCATTTATCTCTATGAAAATTAGTGTGTTTATGTATACTTAGCTGCATCTATCCTTGCAAAAAATGGCACTGTTTCAGTTGCCTATCTATCATTTTATGATTGATTTCAATAGAGGATTTCATGCTGATTAAGAATTGTATAAAAACATTGACCTGAAAATTTGAAGAAAGCACTCTAATTTGATTTTAAAGTTTAAAGAATTATACTAAAAACGCCATCTTTTTAAAATCGTCTTTTGTTTCTTTAATCGGTTTTTATTAAGAAATCAATCATTTAGAAAATCTTTTTTTTTTAATTCAACTCAGAAAAACTTTTTTTTTTAATTCAACTTAATGCAACTCGGTTTTTATTGTTGTCATTTTTGAAATTTATTTAAGTTCAGTTAAATATTATAATGGGTATTCATTTTTTTTAATAAAAAGTTTTTGAGACAGTTTTTTAGACAGTTTTTTTGATGTACTTTTTTGAGACAGTTTTTTAGATGTACATACATCGACCGACAAGTATGGATTAGCACAATTAAATGTACATACATCTACTGACAAAATAATTAATATTGTTATTGCTATTATTATTATTATTGTTTTATTAATGCTGTTATAAATAAAAATACTAACAACAATTATATAGAATTTTTGTTGTTATTATTGTTTTATTATAGTAATTACTGTGTAAAGTTGCATCATTATTATTTATATTATTATTATTTTAGTTAATATTGCTCTAATTTTCATTAATTATATATTTGATATATAATTAGTTTTTACCATAATATATATAAATATATAGTATAATTATGTATTTGTAATTATAATTTTTCCCTAAATAACGACAACAATATTTTAAAAATATATTTGATTAATTAATTGTTATAATAATGTACTTTATTATCTTAAATTTAATTTAGTCAATCTAATCTGAATCAACTCTAATTTAAATTTATATAAGTATACTTTATGTTCATTGTAAGCAATAAAAATAAAGAAAAATTAAATGATAACTGCTTGGATCAGCCTCTAATGTTTTTATTTAACTTATAGAAATTATTTATTATTAAAATAATGCCAAAGGCAAGAATACCACCTCGTTCAACTGGGCCTGTAAAAGCTACATCAACAGCTGCAAATAAAAATATAACACCTGCATGGACAGGAATGATAGGAGTGCCTGAAGTACCTACTTCAAAAGCTTTTGTTTATGCAGATAATGATGATGATGAAGATGATGATAATTTATCTGTTCATTTACGCTCTGATGTTCATAGTATTTCAAGAAATTCTATCAATTCAATAAGAAATAGTAATGCAGGTTTTAATTTAAAAAACTCAATGAATGCTTTAAACTTGAATCAGTTTGTTGAAAACTCTGACATGGTTTTTCAAAAAAGAAATCAAGTGAACAATAGTAGTTTATTGTATTCAGACAATGTAAAAAGAAAGCAAGAACTAGGACCAATTGAACCTAATATTTCAAATGAGTTTGAAAAATTAGTTTTATCAGGAAATTATGTTGATTTTTCTCAAGTTGCTTTATTAATTGGACATGCTAATAACCTTGAACAAGCAGAAGCTTTACTAAAAAGAGATATTTTAGCATGGTTAGACTGTTTTATGATGTATTTGTTAGTCATTAGTTCTACTTGTCCAGGCAGGGTTTCAAATTTATTACGTTATAGTCGAGTAATTTTATGGATATATAAAGAGGCGCCAGATAATTCTGCATGGTGGAGGTATGATAAAGCCTATCGAAGAATGGCAGCTATTAAAGGTAAAATAGTGTAAATTGACTTATTTTAGGTTTTCAATTGAAGTCTATAAATCATTCAAATATTTAATTCAAATAATAATTTTCTCAAGTTTTTTATTAAATTGATAATCCCTGATTTATCCTAATAAATTTGAATGCAAGCTAATAATTATTTAAGTTTTAATTTTGCCTTTTATCCATAAAGTTAAAAAAAAAAATTAAAATTAATTTTATTTATATTATAGGACACATATAATAATTGATGTGATAAAGATGAACCTTAAGAAATGAGGTGTATGCCCACAGAAACAAGTTAAGGGTTAGACTACAAGGGAGATGATGGCATTTAAAAAGTGTAAAGAGATTTTTAAACCCACTCCACAATTTTATCTCTGTACCTATTTAATTAATTCTAGGGATGGAAGTTAAGGTTAATTTTAGTCTAACTAAAATTATTCGACTAACTTTTTAGTCTAACTAAAATTATTTGACTAACTTTTTAGTCTAATTAAAATTAAATAAATTTGACTAAATTTTTAGTTTGCTAATATAAGTGGACTAATTTTTCACTTTAATTAAAGTTAGAGGACTAAAGCAAGATAAAGTGATAAAAAAATAAAAGAATAACATATAGCATAAAACTTTCACACTCGAGGCCGGGTAATCAAGGTGTTTGAATACTATTTTGGTACAGTCCTAATAATGATTCTTATGGCCCAGTCAATTTATAGTAATGCATTAAACTAAATTTGATTATTTTATTTATCGCTATCTCAAAGACAGCTGCTTTTGTGGTTGTTGTCACTTTTTAGGCAGTGTACAATTAAAATCATTTGAAACAAAAACAGCAATGTATCATGTATACTCAAAATAATACAAAAGAAAAGTGACAAAACCAACAGTATACTTAAATTTTAAATAAAATTAATAAATTCAAAACGGTAAAACAAATGATTTACTTAAATTTTAAAGAGAATAAATAAAATTATAATTAGTTAAAAGTTATAAAATTATAACAGCAAAACAAAAATCATGTGAGATAGGATCAAAAAAATGCATTGTAAATTTTATTAAAATTTAACAAAAAATTGATTGTCTAAAAAATTATTTGATCGTCTTTAATTATTTTATTTCAGCCAATCAATTTGGATCAGCAACCTTCGAATAGTTATTTCGAGCGCTGATATTTAAGTTTATTTAAAATTAAAGTTAATGCTTGGTTTTAACTTAACTGTCAAATCTTTAATTTTAAATAAACTTAAATATATTTTTGAAACCTAAATTTAAAAATATTACTAAATATTCTTCAATATTGAAATTTTATTTGTTCTTAAAAAAAAATCAGCTTATATTCACCGCAATTTTTTTTTTGGTTTTTCTTCCTAAACATTTTTTTTTTCTTTACTCAAAATTAAATTTTAAGTAAATGACTGCATCAAAAGTTTGCACAAAACGTAAGTTAGTTTTTTTTTTTATAACGCAAGTTAAATCACAGCGATTATTTTTTAATAAACGATATATTCAACGATTTAATTTTAATAATAAAATGATAAACTAATAAACTTTAAATAAATAAAGTAAATAAATTAACATAATTTTTTTATTTGTTACTTGCTAATTTTTTTAAAATAAAAAATCATTTGTAGTTGCAAAGCCGCAATTAGAAATTTAAGAAATAATTGTTTTAAAAACTTAAAAATTTAACTTCATTTGTGCAAATGTTGAGAAAAGAAAGATAATTGTTAATACCAAACATTTTTAAAAATGCAATATTAAAATTTAATTATTTAATATTAAAAAAAAAAAATAAAAATAAATAAACATTCCTTTATTGTAATAATAAAAAGCCGTTAAATTACTTTTTACTTGTTTTGTGGCAATTAATATTATTGCAGTAATTTGAAAAAGTGTCTTTAAAATGTCTTTAAAAAAAAAAAGATAATAAAGAGAATTTTATGGCATCAAATAGCGCGTTAAGCTAATGCATTAAGCATTTTTTATTTAAAACAAGGCCTGAAGAAAGGTGTAAGCATTTTTTATTTAAAACAAAGCCTGAAGAGAGGTGTAAGCATTTTTTATTTAAAACAAGGCCTGAAAAGTACAATAGTTTAGACACATTTAAGTTTTTAAATATTTTATTATTCCTAACATTTTTTTTAGCTATACCAGACAAATAATTAACTTCACTAGACCATTTTAAGTCGTTTGAAATCATAATTCCTCAATCTTTTTCAATTTTGGTTTCTGGTAGTTTAACTCTGTTTAACACCGAGTCATACATTGTGTTTATATATTTTTGCTACCTTATGCATACATTTACATTTGCTAACAATTGCCATTAAGGTATGCAAAGCTTAAACAAAAAATGATAAAGTTTATTTTTTCAGAAATGAAATGTGCAGTTGCAGATATGTAGCTATAATTTTGACAGGATGTCAATCCGTCAATAGTAACTGACAAAACTTTGATAATAACTTCGACTTCAAAAATTCAATTTTTTCTTGATATAAATCAGTTAAAAGAAATTTCAACTTTTTTCGACACGGCAATTTCTATTTTAGATTTAAACACAAGATAAATTCTTTGATCGCATTCTTTTCCACCAACATAAACAGAAGGCAACAGGCAATAATGAAAATTAAAAGATTTCTATCAATCTTATTGCTATTTTCTTTTGAGATGCCACTCGTAATTTTTTTTTTTTTTTTGCATTATTACTTAGTGATCATGTTCATGATGATTCTATGATTCTATTCTTTGATGTTATTATTTGGTGATCATGTTCATGATGATAATCTTTGATGTTTTATTTGAGTACTCAGGCCTTGTGATGAATAAAAACTGCGTGACGCATAAGCACGACGTGATTTTTGACGTCATTAAATTCTTTTTATTTGCTTTTCATATTTATCGACATTAACTGCATCAATTTATTTAATTACCGCAAAACTACTTTAAATCATTTATGTAGAAATGTTATTATTTAAAAATGTTTTGGAATGTTTTGTTTTTTAAAATGTAAAAACATTTGTTTATGTTCTCGACATTTGACACACTAAACGAATAAAAAACATTATAACTAAACATTTAAAAAAGATTTTAAAATATGCTAATATTTGTTTTTTTTTTCTCAAAAATGTAATTTAAAATTTTTCAAATATTTCTTTTTTCTTTTTAAAAAGTCAGCGAGTAATAAACTGGAGATTTTAATTTTGTACGATTAAAAACTGTGCAATAGCTAATATTTTTACTAGCGATTTTATATAATATTTTTTTATTTATTTATTTTTATTTTCATAAAGCGGTTGATAAGCACAAACACTCGTATTACTAAAAAACTTTAACGAACGTTTTGAATAGATTTTTAATGTTTTCAAGGAAATTTATTTTTGGTAAAATAAAATGTTAGAATAAAAATCTTATAGGTATAAAAGACATATTTCAGCGAAAAAATTATTCTTAAAAATTATTGTTAAAAATTATTCGAAAAACTATTGAAGTTCTATTTTTCAGCAGCTGTTCTTGAGCGCGCTTCATTGAGTTTCGATAACTTTTAACAAAAAAGCGATTATTATTATTTAAGTAATTTTTTTCGAGTTACTTTTTACAAAAATTTTAATAGCTGTACTTTTTTATTGAATCAAGTAGAATACGTTTTAATATTAATCCTTTTTTTTGCGCTTACCAATTTTTAAAATGTTTACTCGAAATTACTCTTAAATACTTTAAATACGTCTAACAGTTAATAAATATTTTTAAATCTATGGAATAATTTTAAAACCTAACAAACCCCCGTAAAATAATTATTCAAGTTAAAAATCTAAAACTAAAAGAAAGTATTTTTGTTCAATTTTATCGACAACTTTGCTATTGCTGAATAATTTTATTAAAATGTTAGCTATGTTAAAAAGATTTCAACTTTTTTTTTAATCTGAATTTTTTCTACTTGTAAATAATGAGCATATTTAATTTTTTTGTAATTCAAACTTTTATATCAACTGCGTGCGGTTTTAAAATACTTTATTAAATGTTAAAATAATCAAAAATTACTTCATTAAAATTCCGCTCAAAAATATCTTTAAATATACTCAAACAAAAATTTTTTTGCTCGATGCAAATAGCCCTAGCTACACGCAAAATCGCTCTTGGAGGACGTAAAGTTCACATCGCCCAACGCTTTATCGCAAGACCTGGATACTCTTTAAATCTGTTTGCATTCATTAGATATTCATCTTAGACTTATTTTTTCAATTAAGTAATATTTGTATGTAGTTTTTGTTGCTGCTTCAATCTCCTGTGTATCAATTTCATTTTCCATTAGACAGGATAAAAAATTAAAACTGTTTTTGCTATCAATGTCATTTTAAAAGGTTTGTTCATTTATATTCTTTCTTTTTTCCAACCTTTTCTTTAAATCAGATATTGCTGATAATAAATTTAATTAATTAAGCAAAATGTTTAATTTTTTTGTCTTGCCCCAAATTTTATTTGACTTAAATAAAATTAGTTTGTTAACAGAATAACTCGGTTAAAAGCAATTTAAAACTTTAATTAAATATCTGTGCTTTTATGTGTGTATAACAAAATTAAATTATGCATTACCTCTTTATCATTATTAATGATTGGAAGTGTTATTTAAAAGAAATCCGAAACAAATTTTGCATAAAACATTTCTTTGATGTTTTATTTGAATACTCTTTAAATCTGTTTGTATTTTCAAATCTGTTTTCTTTAAATCTGTATATACATTCATCAGATATCCATATGGCACGGCCGATTTCTAAAAAATTGATTTTAATTAAATAGTTTTGTAA
This sequence comes from Hydra vulgaris, assembly GCF_022113875.1. Lineage (NCBI taxonomy): Eukaryota > Metazoa > Cnidaria > Hydrozoa > Anthoathecata > Hydridae > Hydra > Hydra vulgaris. The sequence goes on from NC_061169.1 coordinate 14,737,536, forward strand.
TTAGTAAATTACTTTTGTTATAAATTTAAAAAATTTTTAATCTCATTAATGAAAATTTTTGATCTCGTTTTTTATTTTCTCGTTCACAAAAATATTACTGCTTAATGACAAGGGAAGAATGGGAATAATAATAATAACTGTTTTTTTTGTAATAATAATAATATTTATTATTATAAAATTGCCACTTTTTATTTTGCAACTTAGACTAAAAAGTTGGTGGAATAATTTTAGACTAAAAAGTCAACTAATTTTAGTTTTTTTAGTTAAGTTAGTTAAAATCTTTGGTTTTAGTCAAAACGCTAATAATAATTTCTAAATAATAAAAATGTCTAATAAAAATAAATTCTATTTCATAACTCTATATATATGCGCAATTATAAAATAGTATACTACCATGAGTATACTACCAGGGGCGGATCTAGCATTTTTTGATGTTTGAGATGAGCTAATTTCTAGATATTGAGTCTGGGAACAAAAAACCCCTAAAATTTTGGCCACAACTGCCTCAAATATGAAAGCAACAAGTTGATAAAATATTTTATGTATTTTTATAAATTTATATTCATCTATAAATTTTAAATGTCATAAAATTGTTTCTTAGCGTTTAAAAGTTATGATTATATAAAGTTTAAACCCCCTTCAATATGAGGGGGTTACAAATTTTATATGCTTATAACTTATAAAATTTGTAACTCGTTTATATTAACTTCTTTATAAGTAATTTTTTTTATTATACTTATAAATTATTTTATAACTGTAAAAAATATTTTATTTTACAGACTTAAGTTTTGAACTTTTAATTTAAAAATATTAATTTGATTTTTTTAAAATGCTTAGTAATTATTAGTTATTGTTGTTTAGGAAACACTGATTGGTCCTCTATTGAAGAAGAAATGTTTTCAGGAGCTGCCTCAGAAAAGTTTCGTCTAACTATGCACTGTGTAGATTGTCTTACAAATAACCATTTAAATGTCAAGTGTCCATTTCGAACCAACATTCTTGTAAAAAATCAACCTCCTGCGAAAAATCAACTTCCTGCCAGAGTTACTCCTCAAAAACTTGAAATTACAGAGTCACCTCAAAGAAATGATCAAATTGAAAAAGCACTTGCAAATCCAGAGAAATCTGCTAGAAAACCCCAAGAGGGCTTACAGTTAAAATATGCATTTGGGTAAATTATTTTGTAAATTTTTTTAGTTTTTATACACATTTTACAGTTAAACGTTTATGTTTTCATATAACTATATCAAAAATTCTTCTTCAACTATATTATAACATATTTTGATCTCCAGTGTTTTTTTGAACCACATATGCCATTTTCCAGCATGCAGGAAATACTTGATTTGGTTAAGTGTTTGCTAAATAATTGAGAGAATTATCAGTAGAGTTTGATTGAACACTTTTGTATGAAAGTGACAGGACCACAAGTACAGAGGTGTTTAAGTGAAAAATAACCTTAGCAACAAACAAGTGATTTTGTTGTCAAACATCGAATGTTGAAACATAATAGATGAATCTTGAAAAGTTTTAATAAATCTTAATTTTTATTAAAAAAATAATATTTTCAATGTTTCTATTTTTTAATGACTTTAATAAAAAAAATTTCTTATTTTAAAGTTATCATGGGTATAATTCTTGCAACAATCTTTTTTACACTCAATCAAATGAAATTGTTTTCCACACAGCTGGCGTTGGTGTTATCTATAACCAGCAAACACATGAACAACGTTTTTATATGGGCCATGATGATGATATTTTATGTCTTACTATTCATGATGATCAGGATTTGATTGCTACCGGACAGGTTAGTTAAAAAATTTTTAAATTAGTTAGGAGTAGAAGCTTTTTTGATCTTAGTTTACCTTAGGCAAACTAAGGTTAGAAAGTTCATCAATGAATTACATGAAAGGAAATAGTATTAAGAATATCTTTTTTAGAAAATACAAATTATTTGATTAAAATTCATAAAAGGAACTTGGGTTACTAATCATTATGTCTAAGAATGAAGGTTTTTGTCTGAAATCAATCAATCTAAGTTCATTGACGAAATTTTTGTTACAAGTTTTTTTATGATAATATTTTTTTCTTCACTAGGAAAAGGATAAAGTACATAAATTCAAACAAATTAAGTGCTTATATAATTAAGTTATTCATAAATTTTGGCAAATATATTGGAATATACATTTTTATATTTCATTAGAA